>CM076572.1:1242003422-1242403443 GCA_034641835.2 Pinus albicaulis | reverse complement strand
AAATATACTTTACAACTTGTCCTTTGTGCTGGTTTCTTCATATTTCGGGTGAAAGAGGAAGGACGGTTGCGGGAGTTTGAACTCCACGTGGATCTGTTCAGCGTGGGACCAACGGGTAAACCTCTCAGATTCACAACTCTATTTCGTTTTCATGACTGTGCATGATCGTGTGAGTCTCTGTTAAATAGTACGCCCCTGCTCTGTGGAGGTTGAATCCCAACCAACCTCTAGGGTGTTAAATCCCCGAAACACTCTTCAAAGCCTTCTTCAACAAATTCCCATCAGTCTTGGGAGACAAATAATGCTCTCATAGTTATTGACCAGTAGTCATAATTTTTCCCATTAAACTGTGGGAGATGGATATTTCCCATACCCATACCAGTGTTGGCTCTAGCCATTCTTCACTCTTAACTATGATTAAAAAACACTTGACTGTGTGTTTAAAATTAACTGACTGTTCTGCAGCAGTAACACAAAAAACTGTATAGAGAAATACCTTTGGATTCTTCTTGTCTGAGTCTTCACACTGCTAGAGAAGCTGCTGCAACAAAGAACTCCTTTCCTTCAGCTTCTTTGATCTTCAAAGAGCCTGGACTAGCTCCGATACCATGTTGGAATATTGAAAAATTCCAGAATAACAATGAAGAGAATAAACTCCCTTCTTCTAACACAGAGAAATTAAAATATTTCACTCACAGGAGACAGAATTTTAATTCATAAAACATACTTTTATTCCATAAAAAATGTTGTTACAAATTCTTCCTCACACAGAGGGATTTACAAAATATGTGACTGCTTCAAACACAGTTCACAAAACCTTCCTGTCTCTCAAACAAAACACTCTGTCTCTCTGAGAAATACGGTGCTCTGTATTTTCTATTTCACACTGCTGTGCATAAAAACGACTCTGTTCTATTTAAAAATTAAACATTGTAATCAAACAGGCTCTCGGACCTTTCTTTTATAAGTGGCGCGCACATTATAAAATATTAAACATAAAACATATATGCGTCGGATCTGCGACTTAAAACATTAAACAAACAAATAAAAATTGCGATTTGTGAGATATTGCGATGTGCGATGGGATCGCATCGCAAATATCTGCGATCAAATATATGGCGGAACAACAAAAAATGCGATGATGCGATTTGCGATGGTGTGATCGCATCGCATCACAACTTTCAACCAGCGCATACACATCTATATATATACTCCTTCGTTCCCTTGCGATTGCGATGATCGCATCGCATCGGAGCTCTATCACATCCGCAAGACATTTGAACTTCGGTTATTGCGATATGCGATTTACCGCCTCTGCCATTACTCCGCTGATTTAAATTGGTAAGGCTTTAAAGCCTAATTCAACCCTGTAATCAAAGCTCTACCTGCTGGTGTGACTTTGAGTCTTGGCCATTAACTCTACTGTTAATGAAAAACGGCTACCGCCTTATAAAATATCAAGGGGATCAAATCCCATCTGCTCTGTACTGCACCTGTGCGGCGTTCCAATCCTTTTGCAATTGGTTCAAGACATCGGCAACAACCTTTGCCTTGGCTTCAATGTGTCGTTGTTCTTTCACTTCTGCATTTACTGTTGATTGACTTCAGCAGTTGGAATTAATTTCCAACATTATACAAGCTATAAAAGCAGAGAGACGTGGTGGAATAGAGTAGATCAAGTCAACCAGGCTACCATCCATGGCAATTTAGTTACCTCATTACGAACTATCTTTAATTAATTTTAGTTTTGCCTAGGGAGGTGCGATAGGGTCGACTTTAACCATAAATTAGAAGACTTAGTTTTGATTTTGTCTGGGGAGGTGCGATAGGGTCGGCTTTAAATTAGAAGAGTTCTCTGGTTTGAATTTTGGAATGTTTTTATCTAATGAGGCAACCCGGCAACATTTTTTTTAGAGGAATCGATAATGGCGGAGGTATGAATGCAAGCCTTGCAAGTATTTTTTCGGGTTAGTGATCGGGGGGATTGAATTAGTAACTTGCTTAACAGCACGAGCCTCTTAATAGACTGTCAAGATAACCACTAGACCAAGTATTTTCATTTTTTATTTTAACTTGACAATTATTTTTAATGATAGAAATAGATTTAGTATCATTTTTTTGCCATTATTTTTTTAATAGTAAAAATACATTCAGCAACTTTTTTTTATTTAAATTCCTTAATCATTAAAAAAAAAAAAATTCAACACCCAAACAACAATTGACACCAAAAAAATCCTAAAACATCACATATGTAACTAAAAATTCCAAAAATTTTAGCTTATTTAAGAAATTGTGAAACTAAGTTTTTTTTTTTTTTTTTTCAATTCTATTCAAAGTTTTAATGTAGAATTCCCTCTTTGTTGCATCCACTCCATTAGAATATGGCGTGGTCCAAGGAAAAAAACACGCGGCGTGTAAAGGTGAGCATTGTAAGGCATGGACCAGGGAAATACCACGGCCTGGAAAGGTATGTGTATGGAGATTGCATCAGTGAAGTGGATTTCAAAAATATTTAAGATTTTTTTTAGGTAACGTGAGAACAGATTATTGGTATAGTTAATCTGTGGTTTGATTAGTGGAGATGGGTATTTAATTTGTCAATAGAGATTTAGAGGTATTTAATTTGTCAAAATTATCATGAATATATTTGATTTGGGTTTTAGTATAAGATTTAGAATCTCACACTAAGTCTGGCTTCACTAATTCTGAGAATGACTTCATTTGATTTGATTTTTGCTCACTAAATGAATAACCTTTTCACCATAAACTATCTTTTAAAAAAACACCTTATTACCCTTTATTCTATGCCTTTTAAATTACAAGAAAAATTAATAATTTAATTTCAATTCTATATATTCATTACCAAAATATTTTTGAATCATAGGGTAAGCATAACTCTAGCCATCCAAATGCAATGAGTGCTTGGAATCTAATGGAGCATAATTGTAACCATACAAATGCAATGAGTGGTTTCTGATTCAAGCTCTACGCCAATACACCCGCACACACTTGCAAGCCCAAAGTAAAACCATCTGCACAAGCTGCTTAATCTATCATATTCTGTTTTGTATGTTTGCAATAAACTCCATGAAGGTTAAAACATGACATCTTCGTGAAGGAAATATAATCTACACAATCTTTGTAATATATATTCGGTGATATATATTTTTTTGGCTCTTTAAATTTAATGGTGGACATTTATTATCTTATAGTTCAGTGAATAATGTTGGCCTATATATTATACATCTTTTATTCAATAAATGAAGTTACTTAATTTAAATCAAATTAGTATATAAAGAATTACAATTTTTTGTAATTGGAAAATTAAAAGTTTAAAATATGACTATTATAATTCTTTTGGGAAATCACATAGGAAATTATAAAGCTGACGTGTTTTGAGCTACTAAGTGTAGTTTATCGTCAAGAGAATGATGAACTACACTTGCTAGTTCTAAATGGGTAGGCTTTATAATTTCCTATGTGATTTCCCAAAATATTTATAAATAATTAAAATAAAATGTTTATGTTTAATGGGGAAGTGTTTTTGTTTTAAGAATTAAAATAATCCAAAGTCCACCACACAATTTTGATGATAACTTGTAAACTTATCTAACCTAATTTTGATAGTAAATTGTAAGCTTATCTAACTTAACCTAACTTGTAGACTTACCTAACCTAAATTCAACTTAGTAATAACAAAAAAAATTATAATTATTTTTCAAATTCTAATAAAGCAGATTAAAATTTTAAAATAAAATATTTATTATTTAAAATGAGAATTATGAAATTGTAGATAATTTTGAGCATAAAGAATATATAATAAATTATGACACTGAATAATATAAACACATTAATTTATTTATCAATATAAATCCACATATACTATTATAAAAAAATATTAAAGGTTAATTTTTAAATATGAAACAAATATTAAATGTCGCCTTTAACTATATTTCCGCTTGAAACATATATAAATATCTATGTTTGATGTTTACTTGTATAAAGCTTCAACACTTACAATACTTTGAGAAAAAAATTTGGACATAATTATGAAATATATATATATATATATATATATATATATATATATATATATATATATATCGCTTTTTTTTTCTTCTAAAAGTAATCTAAAAATTTAGTACATGAACATTGGTTTTTTGGTGCAGGAATCTTTGTTTCGGTACAAGAACTGATATCTTGGTACAGGAACAAAGTACTTTAGCCTGGAGACTTAGAGCTCCTATATGAAGGTCAAAATCTTCAATACAGGTACAAAAAATACTTTTGGTATATAAACTTCATCCCAATACAGACACAATGTACAGGAACATTGTTGTAGTACAAGAATGACAGTTTAGTCCAGGAAGGAATATCTTTAAAGAAGACAGACATCCCGAAGATTTTAATTATTCCTCTATCTTATGACCACAATGAATATAATCTCAAATATTTATTCTATTGATGAGGATTGTTCACAATGAATTGAGAGTTCCTTTTATTTAAATTTTTGCAAAGTACTTTTTTTTTCCCAGTTTCCAGTATGCTGTGGTTGTATTAACTAGCGCAGGTTGTTGAAGTCCTTCTCTGGCATTTCCAGTGTTGCACCTCTAATTTTACTAACGCCTGAATTGGCAATTAAATGTTAGGTTGTTTATTACGCCCAACATTTTGGCACCTTTCTTAGGGAGGCGCCTAGGGGATTGACCTTGGTAACCTGTTGCATTTTGGTTTTCTCTTTACATATTTTTTCTTGCAAATTTTATTTCCTTAGAATTGATTCTTTGAATTTGTTTATTTCCTACATTATTTTTAAGGTTTTTCATTTCTTGGGTGTTGTAAGAACCCCCCCATCTATTCAACCATGTGCTAACAAGATATACCAACTAGCTTGTTGAAAATGGAGAAATGGTATTTCAAGGCATTTTTCAATGAGGATTTTTTAGGATAATATCAACCATCCATTTCACCTATTTCACTTATCAATTGGTAATAAAATTCGAAGAAGGAGTCTCAAAGTATTACATGGAGAACCTATTTTAATTTGGTATGAAATGGAAAACGTTGTTACTTTTGAATTCCCTATCAAAGATCCAAGAGGAGCACAAATTCATAGTATTCCCCCATCTGCACTACCAAAATTTCATGGTTTGGAAAATGAAGATCTAGATAGATTATTATTTGAGTTTGAACTATTTTGTAGAGGATATGGTTATTGTACTAATGCTCAAAGGTGGCAAGTGTTTCCTCTTACTCTAAAAGCAACAACGCTTTGATGGTTCATGAGCCTTGGACGGAACTGCATTCAAACATGGGAAGACATGAAGAATGTATTCTTGAAGAAATACCAAGACCATTGCTAGGCCGATGAAGATATTTTTGGAATAACACAAGGGGAAAATGAAATTTTGGAGGACTATGTTGATCGATTTAGATACAACCTTAAAAAATCAAAATACAAACATTATTTGGAAAAAGAGACCTTGAAAACACTCATATTCAAAGGAATTAAAGATGATTTTTTAGAACCTTTAGATATGATAGGAGGAGGTGGTGTTTTTCACTTACCATATGATGATGTTTGTGAATTATGCATTAAGTATTCAAGTGGAATCTCCAATATCGGTAAGAATTCTTGAGAACTTTCTTTTCAATTTTTGAAATTTGCTACAAAAATAGGAGTTACAAATGCTTCTCCAAATTCACAATTGGATGATTTGCAAGAAGAACAAAAGCAGTGCAAGGAGGACCACTCAATAAATTTCCCATCACTTTTAGGGTTACAACAAGTATTTCAGGAAGCAAAGAAATAAATCGACAACCATGTATAATTCAAAACTCACTATCATTTAATACTTGGAATAATATTTGTTGTCCTTAACAGGTTCCTCAGTAGATCTATAACCCGATCGTTCTTATAATCCTCATCTAATTCAATACCCCACTTTATGGCCACATTGGACCTGTCCCTCGAGCCATATATTCCCAAAACCTTAAGGATGGTTTGGAGCCTCCTCTCTAGGGAAATTCCCCATGCAAACTCCATTACCTATGCCGAAACAACTATGATTCATGTCCAATGCACCACCATGTTATCCTTCTCTATGGCCCCAATAATTTGTGCATCCAAATCCTAATTCTGATTATCAAGTTCCACATCAATTTAAAACACCTATTTTTTCTACTCACTCCCCTACTAGATGTAATGGAATATCTTTTAGAGAGGGGAGAGGAATGAATTTATAAAATTCCCCTATTACCACACAACATTTACCTCAGGAAGAAACTTTAATCCATAAACCATTAGAGGAGAAAACTATAATTGGAACTTGTTCTAAAACCATTGTTGAAGCTCACCAAGAAGAAAATCCTAGAATTTCCCTTAACCATCCTTGTCAGTCTTAAGAGAGAAAACATCAAGTGGTGGAAGACTTATACAAGTTGGAGAACCTTGAATATGTGGGTCCTATTGAAGCCTGGTTACAAAAAATTGTTAGCACACTCCATTCCATCATTAACTGCAAACTCTTGGTACCATATCAAGTAAAGAAGTTGGTTTCTCATACTCCTGTATGCGTTGAAGTTTTCATTTTAAACCTGAGTATGAGTATATTTAGTATTTTTTTATGCACCTGGTTACGTTGGAATTACTACGATATTCCTCTCTTTAAATTAGGGTAGGTTAGTATGGAAGCAATGAATAAAAATGTCATTTGAAATAAAATTGTTACAACATCACTCTTGAAACTGTAATTCCCTAAAGAATAACTTTTGAAGTTTCTATTATTATGCACTCTCTGGATGAGACTTTGATTATTGACCAATAGCTATCATCGAGGAAAATTTTTAAGTTCCTCTTTGAAGGTATTGATGAGAATCCTCCTATGGTGGACCACGCCTACAAGACTATAATAAGTTTTAACAAGAACCCTGGCATGATCAATTTGAGGGATTTTTAGTCATTATCTAAGATGATTTATTTAAAATGAGTCTTGAGGGTAGAAGGACGAACCAATAAAGATTAGTAATTAAAAACTTATCACACCATCCCGTGCTCTTAAAGAGAAGAATAGCCTCCCCAACTATTAAGTAACCTATTTAAGTTTGATTTTAATCAGAGTTTTTATAAAACCAATTAATTGATGGATATGAGGTCTCATTACAAGACGAACTACCATGGTCATGAGTCCTAATATGAACGAAATTACCACTACTGGTTACCAATCCAGCATAATGGCTTTAATTTTAAAATCTAGAAGATAAGATGTGTCATCACGAGCCGACTTGTTCTTTCTTGTTAGTTCTTGTGAATGGAACTTTCGTTCGCTGGTTATCAAGCCGGGACAGTGGCCTTCAATTAATTTGAAAACAAATGTAATTTTTTTTCAAACGACTCTGAATCTATATCTAATGGTTGGGACACAGGCATTTAGTGGGGTTAAAAAGGCATCCCTATTGTGGCTATTGACGCCTGCTGGAAGCATGGCCATGCCTATGGTATTAAAGTTAACTTTACAGTATGATTTAATTGGTTGTTTTTGTCTTTCCTGAATTCATTGTCATGTCTATTTGAGAATGGATTTAAGATCCTTTTGGTGTTATTCCTTGGAGTTCTATCTTTTTGGAATAATTTTTTTTTATGGATGTGGGACCCTTAGTGCAGGTACTTCACCTTGCCCAGGAAAGAGGAGCTTCAACTATATGTGGATAATGGTAAGATGGTCACTGTGGTAAAGTATTATTATGATTACTTTTAACACCATGGCTTTCAAATCATGTCAGGCATATTACAATGAGGATATTAAAGTAAAACTTCTGATCAAGGATATCCCACAGATGTTTATGGAAATTTTAATAGTTGAATATTTTATTCAATTAATAACACCGTCCTTGCAATTCGGTATTCCTATGATAGATTTATGTTAAATTTTCTTGAAATAAGTCTAAATAATCAAAGAGTCTAGCCGAAACTCTATTTTTGGAACAAATGCTCTATCTAGTTAAGGGAATATTGACCACACTAAATTGCAGGAACATTATTACAAATATCCATAAGTTTTTTAATCTTGTTTTTTTGCAAGGGAGTGAAAATATTAAAATTGATTTCCTTGCATGAGGACATGCAAGAAGGTCAGCATGGGGGCATGTTGGGCCTCTGTTTTGCCTTACTTTATATCACCTTTTACTCGAAATTCCTCATTTTTTTTTTAGCTTGAATAATTATAGTTGAAGTTTTATGCATTCTCGAAGATAATAAGTAATTATTTGTGATTCCTTTGTTTTAACGAGATTTAAACATTAAAAGAATCGTTAATAGTAGTTTGTGTGTTTGTAGGTTTATAGAGTTGATTATATGTCTATTCTAATAGAGGCCAAGTTCCTGCACCACACATTCTTATGCCACACATCAGTTCTTGCACCACACACTCCTGCATCACGCGTAAATTCCTGCACCACGCATTCCTACACTTTTTCCGGTAGGATTCCTGCACCACGCATTCCTGCACTTTTCTCGGTAGGAATCTTGCACCAGTTGGCGGTTCCTACACTCCCGTGATAACACACCAACCATGTGGATATTTCATTAAATATCAGTTCATCACGAGTTGGGCTCGAAGTGGGGGAGAAATCAACGGATATTAAAGATCATGATTTCGGGCATATGCCTCAGAAAGCATTTTGTAACAACCAAAAGGCTTAGTTTAAGCTATTTTTATGTTTTTGTTACGACTGTAAGCTTAAGGGCTTGTAATTAATGTAGAACCCTGATAGGAAATGGGGAGCGATGCTACAAAAATTTTACGATTATAATTATTTTGGTATTTCCCACGTTCTGGGTTAGATTTAGATCTCATGATGTACGTTTCTTCATTTGGAATATAATACAAGGGACTGTACCGTGTTATTTTATTTTTGTGTTTCAATGTTATGTTGATGCATCATTGAGAGGCTAAGTTCATAGATTTCGTAACAGGGAAATGAGCTGGTTGGCTACGACCCAGCCAACCCAGCTCGTTCTCCCTTTGTTAAAGGCATGTTAATTTAATTCAAATGAAAAGTGTGAATTAATTAATTATTTCAATTCTTTCACAAGTAACTGGTTTGATTTCGTTGCAGTTGTTGAGTTACGGGTCTGTGGTGTGCATGCTTAGTTCTATTTGATTTTAACTTTCATAATTTTTACCTTTTGATGCTTGATTTATTTGTGCAAGAATAGTGCAATTATGTTGCATGTACCACTGTGTTCTCGATTATACAAGTCAATTTCCTTGGTCCATTTCCGCAAGTATTTTTACTTCTTTCCTTTTGCAAGATCTTTATTTATTTTTGCAAGTAGGTGTTTATTTATAAAACAAAGGCATTCTTAATATCTAAAGTTTAGCTTAAGAATTAAATGTGCTTTAATGAATATGGAATAAATGATGTCATAACATAAGGATATGTGCTTGCACTTAACACTTTCAAGGAAAGGATTGAATCTCATGTTAAATTATTGAATGAACCTTTTGAGTTAAAACATTTAAGAAGCAGATCTGAATCATATGAACAATCATCTCACAAAGAAGCCTATTGTCACAATCAGATAATTTCCTTAATTGCATGAAAGAAGTTTTATGTTTTAGGAAAGATTTAATTTGATTTTTGAAATCATTTCTCATTTCGAGTATAAGTTTAGTTGAAGCATATTTCTGCTTGTGAAAGTTATTTTCAAAGTTCTGTTCACTTTGAAATTTATTTCCCTAGTTAACATGCTTTTTAATTTCAGAAAGTAATCTGAAAAATTAGTACAGGAACACTAGTTTTCTAGTGCAGGAACCTTTGCTTCGGTATAGGAACTGATATCCTGGTACAGGAAAAGAGTACTCTAAACTGGACACTTAGAGCTCCTCTATGAAGGTCAAAATATTCAATACAGGTACATAACACACTTCTTGTATATAAAATTCATCCTAGTATAAGCACAATGTTCTGGTACAAAAACATTTTTGTAGTACATGAATGACAGTTTACTGCAGGAAGGAATATCTTTACAGAAGACAAACATCCCGAATAATTTAATTATTCATTAGGGGAATTTTGAGGTCTAAAATGGGGATCCTAAAAAAAATGTACGATAAAAATTCACTTCATGAGAACCAATCACATTTTAGGGGATGACATCATCCCTAATGGTTGAGGTGGCATTGCTTGAGTTAAAGGTACTTACTTGTCACATTATCAATGGTGAATAAAAACTCATGGTTAACCATGGTAGTGCTCTAAGTACTTTTAAAGTCAAAGTAAAGTACTCATAATAAATGTCATTTCACACTTTTTGAATAAAATAATATTATTGTCATGTCATATTTCTTAAAAGAAACAATGCATATCCCTATACATTTATTATATTATACTCTATACATTTATTATATTACATTATATTATTTTATTTTTATATAGTATATTAATTACATGTTATTATACAATTTAAATAATATCAATTTTGATTAATAACATATAATATAATTAAGAATTTATAAATTTATATTTATATTCTATTTTAAGTTATTTAAGTACAAAGGACAAATGCATTAATTGTTCAATGATAACAACTTTTTCTTGAAAAACTCATTCTTATTTATAGTCACATCAATACAATTTTTTTATTGATTTTATTTTGGTACAACTTTTGAATTGAATTTAACTATGGTTACATGGATTTTGGTGCAAAAAATGAATTGAAAATTCATAAATATTACTTTATTGGTTTAACTATTATTTTATTATTACCGTAGGAGGCCCAATTTAGACCTCAAAAATCCCCTAATGCCTCTGTCTTATGACCACATTGAATATAATCTCAAATATTTATTCTATTGATTAGTATTGTTCATAATGAATTGAGAGTTCCTTTTATTTAAATTTTTGCAAAGTACTTTTTTCTTTTCTTTTCTAGTTTCTAGAATGGTGTGATTGTATTGACTAGCACAGGTCGTTGAAGTCCTTCTCTGGCATTTCCAGTGTTGCGCCTCTCAGTAACTCCCAGATTGAAAATTAAATGTTAGGTTGTTTATTATTCCCAACACTTTCATCATATTGTCTTAATTTGAGTATCATATTTTACATCTACTTCTTTCTCCCATTCAATTGGGAAATTTCAAAACTGACCTTTGAAGTAGACACTTCTTCAAGTGTTGAAATATTTCTTATATTCAGAGAGATGGCATGAAAAATACCTCTTCCAACTTTGATTTATTAGGGGTTTTGATGTGGAAGTTTCATTTTTTCTATTCAAATATTAAGGGAACAATTCTCTTTGAGCTTTTCCTAAAATAATATTAAGGACTACATTACTTTACATCAGATTTTATTTAATTTATTGGGCCTTTCTAATAGATTTTTCCAAAGTTTCTTTATCTAAATATATTATAACATACTTGGCATTTGAATGGGTTGCATTCATATAACTTCCAAAGATCACATGCTCATTTTTTTTAGGATTTTTGGGGCATTAGCTGCAAGGTTCTGAATAAATTGAGGTTAAAATCCCTAATTTTTTCATTTCATTGGAGTTGGATTTGTGTGAGCTAAGCAAGCAATGTATGGTAACTTACATATTGAGCATATTTCCATATACAAGAATTTTATATATCATCAAAATAGGTGATTAAATAAATAGAAAAATATAAGTAGCAATCATAACTAGGTCCCCCCAAGGTCTAAAGAAATACTCTTACCATTATATCCTCATGTAGAATCCCATGGATATCACAAATCACCAAAAAATGGTTGATTCATTTTTCAGGATCCATGACACCATCTCCATTAAAAACATGTATAACACTAGCTAGTAATGTGGGGAGGGGATGTTGTTCTCCCGATAAGGAAAGTGGACTTACTCTATGTATTCTCCTCTTATTTCTTCCTTCTAGTTGATATAATTTTTCATCTCTTCTTTATTTTTGTCTTTCTTCCATTTTGTCGTCACAAGGAGGAGAAAAAAAAAATACTTATTTATCTGCATAAGGATGGGCTTCCTGAATAAATTTATTATTTTTATTTCTTATTATTGGGCGTCGAGATGTCCTATACTACTCCAATTTATCCTTTGTTTATTGGAGTCACTTATTTGGTTTCCATGGTACAAGTTCTTCTTGTTGAACTAGAATATTCCAAGATATTTCCAACTCTTCTCTTGTCCTTATTGTTTGTAAAAAAATATGATATAATGGATGCAAGATACTTCTTTGTTCATTCAATGCAACAAAAATATGTGGTTGAATTCGGTCTGGAAAGTGATGTATTGGGAGATGAATATCAAATTGGTCAAAACCTAGTGTGGTAACCAAAAATATTAATATTTTTCCCCTTCAAGGAAAAAGACCAACCTCATAGAGCATAGATATAGGTTCCTATTCATTTTCAGAAATGAGATACATTCAAATCATATTTCTTGAGTGGACGAGGCATGATAACCAAAAAAAACATAAAGAGATTTAATTACTCATGTCCATTCCATTCATCATTTTTGAGGTAAGCATCATTGAAACAATAAAATGGATAAAAACAAAAGAATAACTGTCCGGATATTTTAGAGAGCTATAGAATATTTTGATTCATGGAAATAATAAATGGAAAATGAAAATTTTCACAAGATTCATACTTCTTTAAATAAGTCCGAGAATCATAAATTAATAGCTTTCTTGTAAGGGAGTTCTCTGTGAGAGTCAAAAAATAATTTTACAATTTTAAATTCTTGGAGAAGTTGGGTGCATACTAACACTCTTCAAAATATTGATACTTAAAGATGTAAAAGTAAATGCATTCATCCCATAAGGGGACTAGTATTGGGTTTTGGTGTGGACTAATAAATATTTAAGGCACCTGAATGAAATAAAGAGTTGCAATAAGGGATTGGCTTAAATTTTGTAAAGAAATATTCAAGAAATATGGACGACCAAAGACTGGGAAGAAAGAATGGAAATTCCTCAAGGGATTTCGCTACCCACAAAAATGATGTAGAAGGACCTCTATGTGTTGAAGAAGATCCTCCATTATATGACTTGAAGGATGTCATTAATCTATATGTTTGATAGTTAATAAAAATTAACGATATATTGCAGTGATTTCTTTATCCATTCTTAGATATACTCTTTCATTGAAGGAATTCTTATGCCCCGCTCAACATGAAAATCAAATATTTTCTCGATATCTTGGGCATCTTCTTGCAACAATGTAGTCGTAGCTAGTAAATCTTCATTGTATTTTACAAATCTAAAAACACACATTTCAACCTCATCTTCTAGAAAATTATTCAAGCCATCGAATTCAATAACCGTTGAAGTATTAATAACCGCTATCTATTCATGTAATATGTCTTAGAGTTGAGAATAGAGTCCATGATCATGCAAAGTCCCTTTAATTCATTGACAACTTGAATGGATTTAAAAAAGGAATTTCTCCTTTTACGATCAAATTTTGCACAATCAACAATATCCTCCTCTAACATCTTAATTATAACATACCGACTAGCTTTGATTTTCTTTAGTCTTTTGGGTCGTGGGAGGTTCTATTGTGTCCTTTGGGATTTTCTAGGTTGATATTGGTCACAAATGTTTACAATTCATTATCAAGATTTTTTTTTATCATTTTCAAGACCCCTTTTAAGATAACTAGGCAATGAACAAAATATTTGCGCCAAATTCTTCACATGTAGAGAAAAATCCCATAGTTATTCAATGTTTTACATTCTCTTATTAATGTTAATTACAATTTAGGACCTCATTCCTATGAGTAGGTGTGCCTCTTTCTTTATGTGATGAGGTGTCTTGGGTGTATTTATCGTAGAATCAGGTGCTTCACTAGCTAAGGGGGTCATGAAAAATGGCGTTGGATTAAGTGCCTCTTTAAACATGTTTATTCTCCTTCTTAATCTCATATTTTCAGTTTTTTTTTTTATAAAGAGTGGAGGAGAGCTTCACCAATAGTCTAGTGTAGCTCCAAGAGTCTAGTTTCTCTTATTTTAGAAGCCTCTACTTCTCTTTTCGACTCGTTAATAACATTTTTATTCTAATTTTTTACCCTTTCAATCCTTATCCTTTTATTACTTCAATAATAGCATGCATATTGTATGGTTTATGGATGGTAATGAAAGATGGTGGTCTCTTCTACTATCACTTGAATAATTCTTTAGGTTTCATCCATGCAGGTTGTAACCTAATTAGGTAGTGGGGTAGCGTCAACTTCCATATCTATTGGCTCTTTCGTATGTTGATATTATTTATATATTTTTCTCTTGGATAATTCAATAATGTGTGATCTTTTGAACACCGCATTGGGAGGTGGCTCCTCTCCATATCTTCCACCAGAGTTCCTATCATTACTCGCCACTCTAACCGCATGAGATTCCTTACTTATGCAACTAGATGATAAAATTGGGTGAGCCTAAGTTGTAGAAGGTGGAGGGGAATTTGTAGGATTTCTGCAGCTTTCTCTATTTTTCCCTCCCAAATTAATAATAGTTTCGTCAATAATTGCTTCAATAGGGGTGGGTTTCTTTATTTCCTTTTATGTGTCAATGTCACTTTCTCTACTTTAGTTAGTCATTCCAGTAAATAAATTTCCATAACTAAATAAGGAAAGGTGCCTTGAAAATGATCCTTCTGGATTGAAACCTTGCATTGGCTCTACTTCAGTTAAATTGAAAACTTTCAATGGCTCTAAGAATTCCCCCAAGTTGGAAGTCTATTTTATAGTTACTTCTCCCACAGTAAAGGGAAAGGAAATAAATTGCTTTATTTTCTTTCTCTCAAATAGAATAACCCATGGATGATATTGTTTGCAAAGTTCTGCAACAAGATACCTATCCAATATGAATTTAGGAAGCAACAAAGGCTTATCGTGGAATCCATAATGTGAACTAGTGTGCTCTCATCTATTTATTCATGTATGCTTTTTCCCGAGAAGAAGGCCTATGCTTCATTTTAAATTCAGGTGGGTTCTCATCGAGTTATTAGACAACTAAATTATTTAACAAAAGAATCCTATATTTTAAAAAAATTAAATGGGCCCTTATGCTTCCACAACACCATATACCAAAATTTCTCCAATTCTAGATCTAGATTCAAACTGTTCTTTGTGCGGGAGTTTTACCTCATGTCAAAGATGAGTATGTGTGGAGGTATTATGCGTGGAAGTGTGTATGTGAAAGAAAAAATGCAGAGAGAAAGTGTGCATAACAAAGTGTACGGGGAGGCATTGTGCAAAGATCCAATGTGCGAAGAGATATGTATATCGTATTCCTCTCCACAGTGGGAAATTAACTAAGTGTTGCATATAGGGAAAAGGTGTGGAGGGAGTTGAATAGAGCTTTTGAATAGAATTCCTTCTTAGCATAGGACTAGGAATTTTTTTGGTCAACACTCATGAAGTCAACATGGTCTATTGAGAGGGAAACTTAGATGAATTTGACAAGGTTGAGGTTTTTAGGGTGCTCAAACCAATGAGGATTGAATTTTAAGGATAAAGAAGAGTGGTTTGCAGCCTTATTGACTTCGAAAATTGTGGTACTATGGTTTGAGTTTGAATTCGAGATAATCATGATTCATACCTATGTATCTAGTCTAGGAAGGATTCCTTGAGTAAGAATCTAACAATTATTTTGTCAATAAAGTCCTCACCAAACTTATTGTTTGTTAAAGTTTCCATGTAGAAGGTAGACTTGATGTCCACAAATACTACCTATTTGAAAGAGATCTTGAAAATAATCACCAAGATAATCATTGTAATGATGGTGGTCCATTCCTCTTATCTAGTTAGGGTAAAGTTTAGATTTCCCGCTAGGATGACATTAGGGGAGTGTTAGGGTCCTATAATAATAGGATTCATAATTTTGAATTTTCTATGTTAAAATGTTGTAATATTGTACATGCCCTTGCTTTCTGCAAATGTTTTCCCATATTTAAAAAATGAAAAGAGGGTAAGTCCTAAAATAAAAATCGAAGGAAAAAAAAAAGAAACAAAGATAAAAAAAGGAATATTAAATATGAACCCCACTAAAAAGGATCATGAAATTGTTGCACGTTCAAATGCCACTACTATTAGTTTACTTTTTCAAATAAGATTGTGTGCAGATTTTCCTAAATGCTACAATCCATGAGGGTCAAATAGCTCAATCTTGACTTTTCATGCTTTCAATTTCATGCCGATAGATAGAGAATAAAGATCTAGCTAAACTGTTTAACCTTGGCAGATCAGTAGTTAGATAGAGAATAAATAAGGAGCTCAACAGTTTAATCTGAGCCCTTGGAAGAAATAAGGATAAAATTAGTTAGTTTGCTGATTGAAAGAAAATGAATAAGGGTTTGCAAGCTCAAATGCACCCAAGTAAATGAAGAAAAAATGTTAGGGTAGTAGATCGGTAGGTACAAGCAAGTTTCAAAAGGCATGGATAGCACAAATTGATTATTTCATACTTAATAATTCATTTTCCTTGTAAAAATACTCCTTCCCCTTCATTTTATCCTTACCCCTTCCCTATTTAATTTTCCCCTTGCTAAAATTCTTTTTTAGAAATCATCCCCTTTGAAAAAACCCTTTTTTTGACTAACTCTGCCCCTTCTCTAGCTTAAAAAACCCATTTCTATTACTAATACCCATTCTTCCTTCCCCTTTACTAATTTTGCAACATTCAAATAAACACATACAAACCCACTTATCTAAAGTTTGCAGCACTTGTAATATATCGGGCCCCACTTCAAACACTCTTCCTCGATATTATTTAAGCCCCCCTCCCTAATTCCATTTCTAACCTCCACTATTATAATAATCCCCACTTATTATATTTTAATATCCCACATTATACCATATTAACCCCCCTAATACATGTCTAACATCTTGCATCATATTTATTAACCCGCCATTAAATATAGCTCCCCATAATATTAAACTCCCGTATATACATTTCCGAAGCTTTAGTTTATTTCACCTCTGCCTATTAAGTCTCGAGTCCCACCTATCCTAACTCGCAGAGCTATTTGCTACTTGATCTCCGTAGAACTGATCTAAGGGCCATCGAACCATTTCGTATCCCTAATTTCCTGAAAATTAACACCACCGAGAGCTTGCGAAATAGGATGTTTAGTTCCTTCACTCCCCTACTATGTGACAACCTCATGTTGTATCACATCCTCACTCTCAAAACCATTTACCGCCTATGCACTGATGTGAAAACTACTAAAACCGCTTTTCTTCTGTGCGACAAGACATTCGTAAAATTGCCACTTGTCTGCTTATACAATGTGCGATACATTTCCTGTCTACACCTGCACCATTTGTGAAATACATGCCCACTCTGCACTGTAACAAGCCATTACTGTTTGAAATCAATACACCATTTAAACACTACGACATTACAATAAAGCATTAGGACTATTTCACATTGTGAGAAAATCTTCAGAGTATCCCAAAGAAATCCCAATTATCTCTTTCATAACCTACCACTGTGAATTTGTGACAAAAAAGACTAAAAGATCATTACCACGTAGAATTAAAACGTCCATAGTCTAGAATCTGTCCACAGAAATCCCAATTCAAATGAAGCCATTGCTCGTTTTATTCAAACCTTTGTTTCATTAAATATTGTTTTGTTTTTCAGGTATATCAACATACTAAGAAATTTGATAAACAGTTGATACTAGTTCACAACTATTTAATCCAGATTCTCAGGATTTGAAGCAGAAGTTTCATACACAGAAGGAAAATCAAGCTAAAACCAACAATACAACAGGGAAAGAATAATTTACACAGTAAATTGGTTTTAAGAGCGTAAAAACATCTATAGTAGCAACAACAAAGTTTTCAAAGTAACTTTCCAGAACATATTTTAGTCACTGTTACATACATCTTACTGTAAAAAGGTAAAAGTAAAAACATATCATTCAAGGTAAAATAGTAAAAGTAAACATGGAGGTAGTAATGTTTAAACAAAGATGAAAACACTTTCACCAGCAACAATGAAGTTTATCCGAAGTAAAAGTAAAAACAGTTAAAAAGAAAAATAAGGTTAAAATATGAAAACAGAGCAGGAAGTGACAGTGCTCCAGTGTACAGGTTTGCAGAATGTTAGGGGAGACAAGATTTTGGGGTTTTTTTATAAGAATAAAACTCTTGGATGAGAGTTAAAAAAACTCTAGGCCGAGAGTTTTACAACTCTCATCCGAGAGTTTACCCAAGAGTTTATGTCAACAAACTCTCGGAGGAGAAAATACTTAACTCTCGTTTGAGATTATTTTAACTTCGGTCAAGCCCAATCAAACTCTCGGGTGAAACATTAAAAATCTCTCGGACGAGACTTCTAAAAACTGTCGGTCAAGAAATTGAGTTGACTATTTTCTTGAACGAGAAATTAAAAATTTCACCCAATTTCTAGCCATCTACCAAAAAGTGTTTCCCAACTTCGGGATTTCACCCTTAACTATTGTTTTGTTTTGCAGGTATATCAGCATACTAAGAAATCTGATAAATGGTTGATACTAGTTCACAACTATTTAATCCAGATTCTTGGCATTTAAAGCAGAAGTTTCATACACAGAAGGAAAATCAAGCTAAAATCAACAATACAGCAGAGAAAGGATAATTTACACAGTAAATTGGTTCTAAGAGAGTAAAAACATCTACAGCAGCAACAACGAAGTTGTTTAAAGTAACTTTCTAGGACATATTTTACTCATTGTTACATACATCTTACTGTAAAAAAGTAAAAGTAAAAACATAGAAGTCAAGGTAAAACAGTAAAAGTAAACACGGAGGTAGTAATGGTTAAACAGAGATGAAAAAATTTTCACCAGAAACAATGAATTTTATCCGAAGTAAAAGTAAAAATAGTTAAAAGAACAATAAGGTTAAAAGATGAAAACAAAGCCGGAAGGGACATTTTCGAGAAATTTCTTGTTTAAGTCATAGTTTTGTAGAAACTATTGTCGCCAATCCAAGATGAATTTTGAAAAAATAAAGGAGGTTTGTGTTCCTAAGAGGAAAATATACAAAAACCTATCTCATGTTTTACACAGGTATTAAAGAATGAGAAATACATTTACATCTTCACATCCTAATTTTCAGATTGTGCGAAATCCTGTTTTAGACATATTTGTGCAGAGTATATTTTGAACAACGGGAACTGCAGTTTGGGAAACTGAGAGAGGTTTATCTCAATAATATTTTTATCTAAAATAACCTCTTTAAATTTATACATATCTATCTCGGATTGACACATACAAAGGTATCAATAGACCCTAAGTTTGCAGAATTTCTGGAGAAAAATGCACAAAGGAAGGAGATAGTTAGTGACTTGGAAGCCTCGTCATCAACTAAGAGCTGCTATCAAATTCGAATTTCTCTTGTTTTTCACCATCAATCCATAAATATAGTGCCAAATAGATTCATTAGTTGTGATTGTCCTTTATTTATGTTCTATTTATGTAATACAGTTTGAGATATTTGGAAATCACTCTTGATATTTTTTCAAGATATTCTAGTTTAAGAATTTGTATAAATACTTCATCATTTAAAGTATTGAGGGTGGATGAATTGCTGAAAATTTCTATAGCTGTATTATTTTGAACCTAAGGATGATTGTAACAATTGCAAGTCAGCAGATTGGATCAAAGAAATAAAGCATCATATTACAGGATTCGTGTGTTGGGCCACTACAGTGAAGTATTTTCACTTGTTTCTTTGTCAATTTCTTATGTTTTTCATAAATAATTGAATGTGTTCTAAATATAAATGATAAATCGGGAATTTTTATTTCAAAATATGTTAAAAACACTCTATTTTGACTGATTATCATTTATATGTTTTCCATTGATATCTAGATTAGGGAACCCTTAATTACTCCCTAGTTTCAATTGACCTCTGCCTTTCCACTCATGATCCGGATTTAAGAACCCTTAATTGCTCTTTTATCCCAATTAAATCCATTTTCACCATCAGCCTTGAAGATCTGAAGTAACTCAAATATCTTGCCCTGTAAACATTTCCATTTAGAACTTGATCCTGATATGACCGCTTGACACATTGACTCCATTAGCCCAATGGAATACATATCTACATCTATCCATCTGAGAAAGTAATTTCAGCACCAAATCAAATCAAAATCCAAAACCAATTTACCCTACATAACTAGCCTAAAATCAAATACAATCAACAGAGATAAATCTTAAAGAGAAAGCCCTCTCTGAGTAATAAGAAGGCTAGATCCTAAGGCTTAAAAGTAGGTTTGTTGTTACCTTGGTAAATTATTTCTTTAACCCTGAGAAATTACTGAGTGATAACAGGGAGTACAAGAGGTCTCAAGTATATAGTTCCAGCTAGAAATCACATATATGTTAATGGATAGACTATAAATATTTATTTATTTAATGTCGTGGTTGAGATTACTGGAAAAGAGATTAACATAGATGATATGTTATTTAATGGATAGACCATAAACATTTAGGTAATCAATGTTAGGGTTGAGCTTATTAGAGAAGAGATTAACATAGATGTAGTTGATAGATTTCACATAGCTGATGATGTTGAACTGGTCAGTGTCCGAGTGATAGTTTGTTTTCATTTTGATTGGATCTGAATGTTTGCTTATGATATTTTCATAGTCGTGTTATATTTTCTGCTCAATGCTTTTTCATCACTTGTTGTGAATGGCCATCCTTATTTCCTAGGCTATAGGAAATTAAATGCTCTACGGCGAATTAAATACTCTCGTTCAAAATATTAATTCCACACACCATTCTGAACTAGCGAAAGTGTGAAGGTGTGAGGGTTCGAATTTTTTTCCTATGAAGGTGTGAATTTTTAATGGGTGCAAAATAATTTTTGGTGAACTTTTTTTTTAAGTTTTTTTTTGTGCGAAATATTTTTGGCGATTTTTTTTTTTGAATTTTTCTAGGTGCAAATTTTTTTTAGGGAATTTTTTTTTTGAATTTTTTTTGGGTGCATGAAGGTATGAAGTATTTTTGCAAAATGTCTCTATGAAGGTATGAAGTATTTTTTCAAAATGCCTTTATGAATTTAATTATTTATTTATTTTTCTCTCTTATTGAAAGCATGAAGTACTTCTTCTGAATTCTTTATGTTTTTTTTGGGTTTGGTCCAAATAGAATTGGATTTTAGGTTTCCAATTTTGTGAAGATGGGAAACAAAAGGAATTACCTATCAAGGCATGGTCGAAAAAGAACTTATTCAGCGGAAAATAATGAGAGATTACTAAAAAAAAGGCGAGAGGAAAGGGAAAGATTAAGCCATGAAATAAATGTGGAGGTATATCATCGTGAAAGAGATGTAGAGGCACATGAAAATGACGAGGAAATGAGAAATGTTGTGGAACTTGTAAACGAGAATATTGAAAACAAAAATTTTGAAGAGAATGTTGAGGAACTTCTCAATGAGAATATTGAAAACAAAAATTTCCAAGAGAATATTAATATCGATCTCAGGGTGAGTCAATAGTTTCTTCAATTTGAATTTTGTATTTTTTTTTTTAAAATAGTGTAGTTCAAGATAGTTTTAAAATTAAAAATATGTATATGTCAATTTCAAATTAGAAGTTAATATTGTTTTTTATGCAGGGAAAACATCAGAACCACAAGAAGATACTACCACACCTCGAATTTCACTGCAATTAATTGGAAGTTCCAAGAACGTTGTATATGACTACAACTTTCTAGAGAATATGGATCCAACTAAAATTGAAGAATTGGGACCACCAATGCCTGAAAGGACAGTTCAAGATAAAATAAATTGGGGGTTGAAACATATTTTTGAAGGTAAATCTATCATAGCACAAGCTCAAATGTTACGTAGATTTTTAAAGCACAAATCTCTCAGAAATTTTATGGAATTAGTGGGCATTAAAAGTGAGAAAGAGGTTTTATCAAATGAAATGGTACAAAAAAATGTGACGTCGGCGCTTTCCACACTAGCCAAAAAGCGATCTCAAGTTGAAAAGAATTCTCGTAGAGCACTTTTAATAGGTGTACTCATGAAACAAACTGCATCAAGTCTGTTGATGTCAGCAACTTCAAAATTGTTTAAAACATCAAGAAAAAGTTTATGGAGGCATACAAAATTTAGAATTCAATTAGATGAGAATTATGAACTTGCATGTTGGGCTATTATCTGCAGGCATCCATATCATGATAGACTTCCTGATGGTGTGAGAGATAGGGTAAAAGCATTTTGCGATTTGAATTCTCGTGTGTCGCCAAATGAAAAGGACGTTGTGCGACACCGTATATCTAAGGGAGTTTATGAATCTCATGCCAAACATATAACACAGGTCAGTCAAGTAGAATTATTCTAGAACTTTATGGATATTAATACTGATGTGAAGGTTTCCCTTACCACATTTGTGAAGATTAAACCATGGTATGTCAGGCCTATCATTGTTTGAGACACATGTTGTTTTCGATACCATGTAGAATTCAAATTATTTTATGAGACATTTGTAATTTTGGCATAAAATATTGATCAAATGACCCCCCTCCTTCAAGTGTTCGTAAATTTTTATCGAAGATATTAGTTGCACGAGAGAATAATTAAATTATTTTATTAAAAAGGATGTGTCCGTGGAAGAAAATTCCCAGAATGTTTTGACACTCTACGATGCAAAGTATCCCCATTTATCCTAATGATCCCATACTTTCAAATCTTAGTTTGACTTGGAAGCGATATGAAAATGTTACTTACACTCATTTTGCATATTCAAGCACAACATAAAAAAAGATCACTTTTAACCATTGGATTGATTTTTTATTATAAGTGGAAAGAACGTCTATACATTCGTTCCACTAGATCCCTCAAAATTTTGTAAAAGTTTTTCCCCCTTTCGTTAACTTCCAACACCACTCTAGATGAGCGAAGGAGCAATTCATTTTCATTTGCATGTTCTATTTTTTTATTTTCTTAGCGCAACATTCCTTTTCTGAGTTGTTGGTCCCTGTAGAACATTAAACAGATGTGAATTAGTAGACTGTTTGACACATCTTATCTAATAATTTGAAGTATATTATTAATAATAATTAAAAAAAGAAACTCATATTGGATCGATAGTATTTCTTCATTCACCTTATTCATCCTTTTGCAATTTTTCCATTAAACTTTTACGCTCTTCTGGTCCTATATCAGAAATAATCATATCGAGCTTCGTCATTTTGTGGCTCTGCATGATACACAGTAAAAAATACATATTAGTTAAACTTACATATAGTTCAAAAATAATATTTTTTATAAAGAATTTACAAAGAACTTGCCTTTTTTTCTTTTCTTGATGTGTTAACAGTATTTTTGTTACTTGATCTCTTTTCAGTCATTTCTTTATCAATCTAAAACCTGTACCATATCATTCATTAATATATTTATAAATAAATTCTCAACTTTTCAGGTAGAAAATAAATCTCAAGTCATTGGTGCGCCTTTCATGAGGTACCCACCGCAGCCAGTGCGTGTGGATATTAAAAACATATCACAAAAGAGTATAATAGAGCATATGGTGCGTTGGGTATTGTAAACGCACCGCAGAAACAATGTACTAGTCTGTAAGGTGCGTGGGGTATTATAAACGCACCGCAAAAACGGTGTAATACACTGTACGATGCTATCCTCGTTAAATGGAGCACCGGTGCTGTATTTCAGATATGGCGCACGGATTTAGAAAAATGTTTTCAATTTTTTTACTACACAGTACTTGCGTGGTGCACTGTAGCACTGTATAATACAACACACCGGTGCAGTAGCGTACACATGGCGCATCGATAAAGAAAAATCCATTTTTTTCAAAAAATTCACGCAATGGGTGAATGGATTGGGATCCGACTATGCAAGTCATCTCGTGGGTTGGACATCAATATAAAATTAAAACCCTAATTCTAAAATCACAGAAATAGGGAGAAGAAAGGGCAAAAACAGGGTTTAGGGTAAAAATGGATAAAACTGCAGAAAAAGTAAAAAAAACTGCAAAAAAAATTAAAAAATAATCAAATTTAATCACGAGATGGTTTGAAATTCTATGATACAGGGTTTGAATCACTAGAGGTTTTGTTTCTAATTGTCTGAATACTTCTGTTCGAACATATTTCCCTGCTCCATAGTGCCCTCGTGCTCTTTTGCTCCAGGTCTATCTCCTGCAAATATCTGGCTGAAAATTTTAGCAAAAATAGTGAAATAATGAAAAAGTGTTTAGTATTTAAAGAATTATTTTGTGAAATTAGATTTTCAAAAATATGTTGCCGCCCATTTTTCAAATTGCTGTTTTTTTTTTTTCACTTAAAGAAAATAGAGTTGCGTTTTTTAATTTGCGTTTATTCTTTACTGGTGCAAAAGAGTTGTGAAGCATCAGTGCGTCTTAGTAATATGACACGTCGGTGTGCGTAATGATGATAAGCGCACCAGACTGTATAAAGTTCTTTTTTTTTGTATGTAAGATCATAATAAAATAATGATAATTCTAAAGTACATGAATTTATTTTCATTATTTTCTAAACTTTATTATGTTACAAAAATTCGTAAGATTTTTTATTTTACAATTATTTGCAAATTTACAAATTTAAATATTTTAATAAAATCATTTCACATTAATACAATTAAAATTTTACAAATATTTTACATACAATTACAATTATAATTATAATTACAATTACAATTTTACATTAATTTCACATACTTGAATTACGATTAGAATTAAAATTAAAATTTTAATTTTACATACAATTACATTTACAATTTTACATAGAATTACATTTACAATTACAATTTTACAAATATTTTACATACAATTCAATTAAAATTAAAATTACAAATACAATTACAATTTTAGGATTTTAGATACAATTACATTCACAATTTTACATAGAATTACATTTACAATTACAATTACAATTTTACAAATATTTTACATACAATTCAATTAAAATTAAAATTACAAATACAATTAGAACTTTAGAACTTTACATACAATTAGAATTATAATTACAATTTTACAATTTTTCATATATACAATTACAATCATTTCACAATAAATTAAATATTACAATTACAATTAAAATTTTACATTAATAAATATTTTACATACAATTATAGTTAAAATTACAGTTAGTACAAATACAAATACAATTTTACAATTTTACATAGAATTAAAATTAAAATTTCAATTACAATCACGACATAATATTTAATAAATATCATGGCCATTTAATATTAAATCAATTAATAAACATCATCACGATCATGATCACCATCGTACAAACATCATATTCGACTAAAAAACACATTTAGACATCAAACTAACATTATATATTAACATCATCACAACACAAACATCAAATATACATCTCATGTCAAACAACTCATGCTATCACATATACACATCTATATGCAAGCTAAACATTAAATGAACATATCTAACATGACCTAACAATATGTGCCACATCATGATGATCACCAACATGTAAATTAAGTACAACTGCAACATGAACATAAAATACATGGACAATATATATATATATATATATATATATATATATATATATAACTGAATAATGTTAAAAATATACAACTGTAATATAAATGTCATGGATTAGCTGGTGGTAGTATAACAACATCAATAGTAGTACAAGTGGAGGCCTGCTCAGTAAAGAGTGTAGCCTCGACGGTCGATGGTCGATCCTGCTGATGATCATGATCAATAATACTTATGGATGCATCGACAACTGGTGGTAGTGTTGTTATCACTCTAGTAATTTCTTAAGTTGTGGGATTTTGAGCTTTTAGTCCAAGAATACTAGAGGTAACCACAAACCTACTTCAAATTCTAGGATCTAGCCTTCCTAGAATTCAGAGAGGCTCTCTCTTTAAGATTTATCTTTGTTTGATTTGTGAATATTAGGCTAGTTATGAAAGTACAATTTGGTTTTGGTTTAAAGGGGTTTGGTGGGAAAAAGTCACTTGGAGGTAAGATAGAGAGAAATCTACTTGTCCATTGGGCTATGGAGTCTAAATCAAGCTAGCAGCACTAGAAATTAAGATTAAAAATGTACAAATATATTCAGGGCAAGATAGATAACCCTCAGAGATTTGGGAAAATTGTTTCTGTGAGATGGTATGATTGGGATAAAGGGTACTTAAGGATCCTTTGATCCGGAAAATGGAAGTAGAAGGTAGAGGTCAAATAGGAGTGAGAGCAATTAATAATTCTCAACACCGGAAATTAGAAGAAAACATTAAAATGGAAACTAGTTAAAGACGGGGAGCACTTGACTAATCCTGTAGTAATACTCCTAGTTACACATTTAGAAAAAACAAACATAAAATGAATGCATGAAACTTAGAAAAGGAAACGGTGACAAGTAGGAAATAATTCATTCATCAGCTTATCACATGGATCCTGAATTATGATGCCAGTCAGCTTGTCCAGTCTGATACTTTGAATTCAAACACACAATGCCTCCAATGTTCAACAAAAATATCTATAGTAAGTCTAGCAATTTTATTCCACCCTGAATACTTCTAATGTAGAAGTATTTATACAAAATGTTATTACAAATATCCTAGGAGAAAACTAGGAATGTCTTTAGGAAATAGAAAATATCTTTACAAAATAAGAGGGGCAATTGCCTAACAAATCAGGAAGCTATCCTCTTATCCAAAATAAATAGAACTACTTTATCTAACAAGGAGCTTTTGAGTGATTAGTTGCCCTGCTTGCTGTCTACTAGAAAATATCTTCATTTGAGTTGCCTTAGCTGATACTCTTTCATCTGATACTATTTAACGTTGATACACTTTTGACGGATATTTCCATTTTTTTTTCGTGCTGAGGTAGTTGGTTGCAAAAATGACATAATCATCTTGTTTGTAGAATAATCAAAGGTTCTCAGTAGCCTATTTTGATTTCCTGGTTTTTTCTTAAGGAATTGAGAATATATCTCAGTCTTGATCTCCTCATTCTTCTGTTTTATCTGCTTATATTTCTCTTTGATATCTAAATCCTTTTCCTCAGCTATTTGTGAGGAAGAGGCCTCTATATTTTGTGGCTTTTCAATCATTTGAGTATCATATTTACCTATTGTTTTCTCTTTTTCAATCTCTGCAAGAGTTTCATTGACTATCACTGTAGCTTCATCATTATTTACCTCTGGCTCATTTGTATCTTCAATATCAATTACCTTTTCTTTCCCAACTGAACTGAATTTAAGCCTTTTATTATAAATTAGTTTTAATTTAGTTTCTGTAGTTGTTTCTGCAGTGTATGCTCCTTCTTCTCTACCTCTTTTTGCTGATATTTCTAGCTGCTTTACAACTTCAAGGGCTTGTGTTATAACCATTTTTCCTGTTGTCTCTGTATTAGTAGTTGTGTCTATCAGAGTGTTCTCCACCCATTCTGCTTGATTGGAAAACTTCTCAATCTCTAGCTTAAGCTCATGTATGAAGGGTGTTAGTTTACATTTTACCGTTAAATTGCTCAGAATCCCTTGAGGATCATAGTTCCATGGAAAATTTTCTTGAAATTTATACTCTGCTAGTCTCTTTGTGATTTCTTTTTCTGCCTCTCTGTTGTTTATGATGAAAGGAGTAATTTTATTCTTTAACTTAAATTTAGTCTTTTTTCTAGCAACCACGAAGTTAATAGAATTAGAATTGAGAATTTGTCTCAAATATTCCAGTGAAAAAATTCGCATGCTCAAATATCTAGGCAACTTATAAGGTAATAAGTTTGATCCAAAAATTCTTAACTCTATATGCTTCTCATACAGATACCAATATCCCACTTTACTCTATTCTGAAAGTTGCAAGATTCTTTTCATTTCTTCATTGACTATGGGCTGCTCTGCTTTGTACAAAATGTTCATTGCTGGATGTAGGAAAAGGTCTAAAAAATCTATATAAGTGAATTTACTGCCCTCTTTCCTAAGCAAGGAATTCCAGAAGATAATGGACAGAGGCTTTCCCTCTAAGTCCATCTTTTGCAATGCAATTGGAAAATTATCAGCTTGGAAGAATAAAAGTAAATGAAACAAGTAAGATGAGTATCTAAAAACCCCTTCAGTGGGTAGTTTGGTCAGCTGATGATGAATACTGTCTGCTATGAATCTGGCATAATAAAAAATGATTACTAGAGGTTGGCCTAGAGATAAGGTGGATAGAAAACCTAGAATGGATTCATCAGCGAATCCATCTGTAAAGTATCCCAGTATAAAAGACAACGTTGAGATAATATGTCTAGACCCTTCAGGAAATTTGGCAGTAGAATAAGGAGGGTTTATTTTAGGAATGTCAACATGGGATGGAAAAATTTTTTGAAATATCATAAACTTATTTTGGAAATCTAGGCCTAAGTACAACTGGGTCAAAGCTTCTATAGATAGGGGGGACTGATTGAGGATCAAACTATAATTGCAGCATTTGATTTATTGACTCTTATGTGATGGTAAAAAGGATTTCTCTGTCAGCATTAACAATGGCCCTTTGGTCTGGTTCATAATGTTTTTGACATAATCTGACAAGGTCTTGTCCAAGGTGGGTCAATGGAACTACATATTTGGGAAAATGAGTCTCCCAAATAGGCATTTCATCCTTGTCCAAGTATTTATCGTACCACCAATTATGTATTTCTAAGAGGTTGAATTTTATAACAGGATCAACAATCTTGTAGTCCATATCAGTCGATGGAAGGGTTTCTACAGCAGCTACAGGTGGCTAGAGGGGATTTACTGATACAATGGATTTAGCAGTGAGGACTGGAGTAGATTTAATAGCTTTAAATGTTACAGATTTAGGAGGTTTGGATCCTCCAGGCTTGGTTGGTTTAGAACCTCCAGGTTTAGCTGTGATCTGCTTTTTGGTCATTTTGGAATAATTACTGCAAGCTTAAATTGTTTGCAGGAGTTGTTTTTATTTGTCAGAGGATATAAACTGGGATAAGACAGAAAATGAAGGTTTCCTTAATAGATTGGTCTGCAAAAAATGAGTTTTTAAGATATCTGTAGGATTTAAACTCTTTTCTGTCTTTGAAATTGATCTTCAGAGGCCACAAATTGAGGAGATTGGCTTCAAAAGTGGTTTTTTCGAACACAAAATTTTTTGGGAAAATTTTTCCATGGTTTGGCCTATTTTGGGCAATTTCTCCAATGAGTTCTTCTAATTAAAAGATTTTTTTACTTATGGAAGGTTTAGAATTGGCTTTGCAGGGTTTTAATCTGATGAAAAATACCCTATATCGTAGGTATTTGTATGTTTGAAAGGGTTTCAAAGGTTCGAGGCTGAATGTGAGGTCTGGTCCGACATACTGGAGCAGAGAATGGCTTTTCCAGTCTTCAAATAGGGAATCTGTAGTCAAATTTGATTTTCTCTGGGTATAAATCGACAATTTGGGACAAAGGGTTCTCACACAGTTTATCAGCACTTTTTACAGTTTGAAATGCGTAAATAAACATAAAAAATGATATATCAAAGGTTTTAACCTTTGATATGAATCATCTTAAAATGCATTAAATGTAGGTCTAATCCACTGGCGGGAGCGGTTTGGATTTTCAAAAAATGAAACTGTTAGCAGTTTTCGCGTTGAGCTCAGGCAGCAAGTAGTTTCGGTTGAAACGAACATGATCCTATGAGAGGATTCCACGTTGCAGGAGGTGGAATGGGTAAAACAACCCATTTCGCGTTCATTTGGGCTTTGGGCAGACGATCAGTTTGTGAGCGCGACATCGATTTTGCGCCATTGGATCTGCAGAAAAAAAGTGAACCGTCATGATTTGCTTGGGAAGGTGCGGTTAAAAAGATGGTGGGACCAGGGTTTAAACCTTTTGTTTTTCAATGGATAAAGGTTTAAAGTATGTGTAAGAAGAGCTTATGTATACGGGATAATATAAGGCTAAAAAGGGGTTAAATGATGGTATTTATATATATATATATAAGAGTTTTGTATATATGGGCAGAGGCGCATTAGGTGGGGTTATATGGTTAACTACGATTTAGCCTATGTAAAGCTTGGGGCTTTACATAGCGGGGATAAGTACAAAGGAAAAGTTTAATTTCAATGGAAAATAAACCTTAGTCTTAATCGTGATAGCACCTCAGGTTAAAAATTGATGTGAGGAAAGGTTGGTAAGTGTATTTCAAAGGCACGGGGGTTGCACCTTTATAAAATACTTAATCTGTCTTTAACACTTGGGATAAAAATGTGATGGGCGGGGAAATGTTTTGGCATTTCCAAATACATAGAATATGCGTGGAAAGCCATATTTTCATTATTTACTTTGTTATATATTTTTTATACCATTGAAGGGTCTAATAACCATAGGGGGCGGGGTATTTAATTAAGGTTAGTTTTAGACCAAACGGAGCATTATTTGGATTTTTAATTTAGCATGTGGATAATATCTTTGGTCTAAAATATTTATAATAGTGGGTTTTAGAGGGTATTTTTAGATAAAGGGAATTATGTAGATAGGATAAGGTACTTTTAAGGAATTAATAGCATAATTTAAAAGTTAATATGAAAAGGGGAGATAGAATACACAAAAATACACTAAATGACCAAGTAGAGTGAATAAATAAAAGCAAATCTTATTGTTTCATCATTTCACCAATTTACTTAGGATAGAGTGTTTTTTGAGGATTTTGGTATTCTTTATAAATGAAGGAAGTTAATTAAATGGGATTTTAGGTTTCATTAAGTAAGAAGGATTCTTTACTTATGAAGATGAATTAAATGTATGAATGAGGGATAAATAATGGTAAGGGATATTTTATCATAAGAATTCAACATTTTCCACTATCCAGTCATCAAGCCTTGGGTCTGGTCCCAACAGAAGTGAGAGAAATGCTCTGAGCCTCTTTAACTGGAAGTATAGAATACTGAATATTTACAGGGGAAGGGTAATTAGTGATTTTTTCCTGGTGATGAATAACATGATTTTTCCCACTTCTTTCTACCTACCCAACATTACTCTAACATTTTTTTTTCCTTTTAGCAGGTGCATTTAAGCTTGCTACCTTGAAACATTTTATTCTTTTGAAAGCATAAAACTATCTAATTCTACCTTATTTCATCCGAGGGCTCAGATTAAATTGATGAGCTCCTCATTCTTCTCTACCTATCTACTGATTAGTCAAGATTAAATTGTTTGACCAATCTTTATTCACTATTTAAAACATGGAAATTGAAAACATGACAAGTCAAGTTTAAACAGTTTAACTCATCATGGATTATGGCATTTATTGACACTCTGCCATAATTTATTTGCAAAAAGTAAAAATTAGTGGCATTTGGACTTGCACACTTTCATGGTTTATTCTCATCTTTTACTTTTGGGGTATATATTTTTTAATTCCTTTGATCTTTCTTTTAGGAATTTTACCCTCTTTTTGATTTTTGATTTTGATTTCTATTTTTTCAAAATATGGGAAAAAAACTTGCAGAAAACAAGGTATGTACATTTTTTACAAGACTATCATAAGTCAATTCAAAATTATGAATCCTATATTTATAGGACCCTAACAAGTACAACATCAATATAAGTAGTAGTAGTTGAGGCCTATTCAGTCAATAATGTAGCCTCGATGGTCGATAGTCCAGGTGCCTGCTCATGATCATGACTAGTACTGATGGATGCTACAGCAGGCTGCTGACTGAACGTGGCCTATGGTCCATCTTCATATCCATGATGACTACTGCTAGATGCTGCTAGTGGAGCATCATGCTCATCAAGCACGGTGCGAGGTGCACGATCATGAGATGCATATGAGTCGCTGCTCGCGGATTGTCCATCACATGTCACAGCTCGACTATGCCTATAGCTATGGACAATCCTCCTCAGTGGCGTAACATATTTCGTAGCTCCTACGACATGCCGCATCAGGCCGTACATGTCACGTGGCATGCCTCTCCACATCTGTAACAGCCTATCATTGGCCAGTATGTCTCTGTAATGAGCGAGCCTAATGCCTGCATCAACAATAAATGCACAGAATTGGTTGCCCAAATTCATCCTATATCTAGTCTCAGGTCGAATGTGCCTAGCAAAAGGCGGTACCGGTGCACCATGAGCAGGAGCATGTCTCTCTTCTGCACCAGCCTTATCTTGATCATGATCATCCTTGAAATCGGCCATGTCCTAATCGTCATCAGGATCCACACATGGATCACGTGGTGGATCCAACATCTCCTCACCATCAAAAGACCCAACTTCTGCAAAATATGTGCAAGTACTCAAAAATAATTAGAAAATTCCATTACACAATTTAATAAAAGCAAGTTAAAGAACATGTTAGAATAAATATAAATAAAAAAGTAATATTACCTCTATCATCTGTCGGCTCATCATCTGTGAAGAGGATGTTGGGACACCCTCGCCAATATAATCCAGCATAAGGACATGGGACCATAATGAATGGATGCAGCCCGTCAACACTGGCTAGTAAGTCCAGTGCATCATGTGATATCCTGGCTGGAAACATAGTGTATCCCCTATTGGGCATCATCTGCCCCCACATGTGCATCCAGGCCTCAAACATCGACCTACGAGGTTGGCAATCAAAACTAGGTCTCATCTCTGGAAACCTATGAAAAAATAAACAAAAACTTCCTAAGTAAAAGGGAAGTTGATCTCTTTGTGAGCATGACATTCATTCAAGGTCGGCCAAAATCGCTTTAAAAAGGCACTACCTGACAAGTCATGGCTGTTGTACTAAAGAATCAAGATAATGTAAAAGCAATAAACTAATGCGTTGCCCATCACTGGTGTTGTGCGAAATGGTCTAAATGATAAGTGAGAGGAACTGCACGTCCTGTCTACCAAATGCACCTATACGTAACTGACCTCCAGGTACCTGAAACTCTGAAGGAGACAGTACATGTGCTCCGATGTATCTCTAGGAGTAAACTAACTGACTCCCTGCTACACAACCAGCTGACACGTCTGGGAATGAGGGAAAATTCACCCCTCTCCTTGATATTCCTATAATAAAGTAAATATCCTCCTCATTGGGTGTGTACCACTAGTGAGGACCAACTTAGAAGGCCCGTCGGTGGGAATTCCACCTGCGGATAAGATATCTAAAAAACACACTATGGGCCTTTAGGGAAGTAGCCTCCTCATAGAACTTGAGGAGGCCTACCTGCCTAAGGATCCCCTGTGTATCTGTTGTAATAGGGCGAGGGTATGCATCTCTCTCCCTCTCTCGGGCCTCCCATTGGCGAATCATGTCATACTGTTCAGCCTGTTGTTGTTGTTGTTCCTCCTCTTCTCTCTAAATCATTGACATATTAAATTTTTTTTTTTAAATTAAAATAGACATCTATTTAGGAATATATATATATATATATATATATATATATATATATATGAAAAAAAACAAACAAACCAGTCGGTGCGCCACAAAAATAGTAATGCACCAGTGGTAGTGCGACTTAATTTTGTAGCGCACCAGTGCCGGTGCCCCTAATGAAATACAATGCACCAGCTTTAGTGCAACTATCTATTTTTCAAGCACCATTTACTATATCTAAGTTCATAATAGCTGTGCGCTGACTGAAATATACGCCCCGGAGCGTATAGTCGTGTCAACGCACCGACTTCATGACAATTGTTAGTCATCAGTAATTTTTGCATGTTGTATATGAATAAATGATTTCCCCATATTTCTAGAAATAAATTTCATGAACATTGCGAGTTCTAGAAATGTCACTCCCTACATTATCCTTAGATAAAACATTTCACTATTCTACCATTTTTCCATCCCATGGTCACCCTGCCACTCTTGGAGAACTCATTATGGGATTGTGCCATTCATATACATCTTGTTTTACAACCTGTAGCCTCATTACTCTATTTTTTCCCTTTCCCATCCCTCCACTTTCCACCTAGGGTTTCCTATAGCCAACTCATTCCCATCACCTAGGGCCAATTTTGCTTCAAACCATGTTTCTGACCAAACAGAGATGAATTGTCAAAAGTGAGAGATTTTTTTGTCCATAACGAGTCTAGGAAGAAAATCCTCCTTCATTATTTACATAGGTATCATGGTTTGGGAGAAATGTCAAAAATACAGGTGTCACGGGAGAATTGATGCACTTCTCGAGTGACCTTGGGAAAATCAGGTTTTCTCAAGTATGGAGTGTCAAAATGATTTTCTTGATGGGTTAAAAGGCAACTAGACTGGAAGATATTTCCAATGAGATATTATGAGCTCAATTTGGAGTTAAGGAAGGCCTCCAAAAATTGTCTGCAACAACACTCTACATTTATGCATCATCATTCAAGACTTTTTGACCAGTCTTGGTAAAATCAACTCCAAAAAGGAAAAAAATGGTATATTTGGAAAATAGACAAGTTACGCTTTCCAACGAGCTATCACGGGCCCAAATACGACTTCGGGAATGTCATCAAAACCTGCCTGCAAGTTGACCTTTTTTGGGCGTTGTGCAAACAAGTGGCGCTGTGAAAAATCCATGGGCAGGACTACCCAGCGGTGCGAAAATCCATGGGCAGGACTGCCCGGTGCCGCGAAATTCCTAGGAAGGTGAAAACTTTCAAAATCTCCCTTCCTAATGCCTAAATTTATCATCTGAGGCACCTCAAAGGTTGAAGAGAGTCTAAAAAGTTGTTAAGTGTTATATTCTCCTGATCCCTAAGCAAAATTGTAAATTCATTTTGGTTTTTTAGTTGTTGAGCTAAAAACCCTAGGGGGTAAAACCCTAGGTCATGTACACAAAGGGACCTTGTTCTTATAATCCTTCTTGGGCCAATTTGATGGCATGGGTGGGTAAGGGATTTTAAGTCATTACCATTCTCTCATGATAAAACCTCCTCAGGCTACAAAGCCACTTAAACCCTAAGATCCCTAGCCTCCACACCTCTCATTCTCCAAAGTTGACTCCATCATCATCTTGACCTTGTTTCATCAAGCCCTAATTTTCAAACCAACATCTCCTATCAACATGTCAAGAGCTGACAACAACAGTGGTGGTGATAAAGGTCAAAAGCCTTTAAGACCAAACATAAAGCAGGAAATGATGGTGAAGAAGAGGAAAATGAGTAAAACAGTGGTGAAGACAAAGACAGTGATAAATCAAAGGGAGGCAGTGATGATAGTGATGCAAATGAGTCAGCCCAAAGTGCAAAAAGGGATGATGCAGATGAACAAAGTGAGGACCAAGAAGATTTTGAGGAAGATAAAGAGGGTGTTGAAGGTCAAAAGGGCAGTAATCAAATAGAGCATGTAATCACTAAAGAAGATCATGGTAAAGGTAAGGGAGATGAAGACACCACCAAAACCTCCATTACTCCTCTTACATGCACATATCAAAGAGGGTCAAGGCAAGTATTTTCTACCTCCAAAAGGCAAGGGACCTTGTCATCTACATCAGCTCAAAGACTTGACAATGTCAAGGAAAATATGGGCAAAGGTAAGAAAGGCAAGAAAGGCAAGAAAACTACACAAAATCCGAAATGCATTGACCTAGACAGTGACAATGAAGATAAGGAGATGGCCACTAGGTTGCTACTTCAAACCAAAGATGCACAATCAAAGACCTAGAGAGGGAACTTGGCATGGCATAATACATCATTCAGCATTACAAAAGTGAGCATAAGGTTTTCAAGAAGATCAAGAGAGGCCTTGCTCTCCAAAAGAAAATGACCAAGCATTACACAAAGAAGAGCAGGCTTGCTTGTGCCAAACTCAAGGAGGCTCTCCTTAAGGTCAAAAACCTAAAAGAGGCAAATGAGCATAACAGCCTTGGAATTTTTGCTAAGGCTTCTTAGTAGTTGTCTAAAAACACCTAAGGAAAGTCACCACCAATTTTGAAGGAATTTGGAGAAAATTTTGTTTTTTGAGAATTTTTGGCCTAGTTTGTGCAGTGCCACTGGCGCTCCACAAAAATATGGGGCATCTTCAAGAGGAAAGCTTGAAATTTTTGGGTTTTTCCTAGGCTGAACATTATCCACACCAAATTTTAGAAGATTTGGAGCAGTTTTGACCCCTCAAAAGGTCAAGAAACACCTCAAAAATCACCTTTCTGCCTCTGTTTTAGGCCTGACACTGCGCAAATTACAATCTGAGGGTTTTTGAATTTTTGACTGGGTTACAGGAGCTAGATCAGAAAAAAACGAACATTTTTGGAAAGTAGACTCTTCAGGCTTTCCAACGATCTGTCACGGGGCCAAATCCAACATCGAGAAGTGGTTGAAAACTTGGTTGCAAAACAACCTATTTTCTGCAAAAGTGGCACTACGCAAATGGACTCTCTTTTGCTAAAAAGTAAAAAAAACACACAACATTAGGGGAAATTTGAGGTCTAAAATGCACCTCCTAAGAAAAATGTACAACAAAAATAAACTTTATAACAACCAATAGGATTCAAGATGATGATGTCAACCATGGGGGATGATTTACCATTTTTTAAATAAAGGGATAAAAATATTAAAAAATAATAAAATAATAAAACTACTTTTTCAACTTGTATTTTCAACTTATCTCCCACAATTTTTACTCAAATTTTGAGTGGGAGTACTCGTTGGATGCAAAATTTAATTCCTCACCCAAGGAGTACACATGTTGCATACTTTCAATGAACCCTGCTACATGAAAAATGGGAAATACATAAAAAAACGTGATTACAATCACGTTTTTTATCTATTTCTCATTTTTCGTGTAGTAGGACCCATCGAAAGTATGCAACATGGGTACTCCTTGGATGAGGAATTAAATTTCGCATCCAACAAGTACTCCTGCTCGAAATTTGAGTACAAACTTTGGGAGATATGTTGAAAATATGAGTTGAAAAAGTAGTTTTTTCATTTTTCCCTCTAAAATTTGATGATGTCATCAAATCTTATTTGATTTTTTCCACTATTATTTTATAATTTCCTTAGGAGGCCCATTTTAGACCTCAAAATTCCCTTAATGAATTAATGGAAAAATGGTTTTTTAATATTTTCTTGCGCAAATCACTCCAGATTTGATTGAGAAGTTATATTATGTTATTTTTCATTTATTAGCTTAGATATTATGTGTTTTGGGCCTTACATGGTCATTAAGCACATAAATGACATTTATGACAGAATTAGGGTTTCTGGAAGCCTCATATGGTTTCCACCCCCTCACTTGCTCCATAAATGGAGCATGAGGCTCTTATGTATTGGTTTGGCATTTGATGACTGATTTTGAAGTAATACATAGTCCCTTGGAGGTTGAAAACAGTTTGATGTCTTGGAGCTTATGAATGCCACAATTTGTTTGTTGATGGAGGAGGATTGGTTGCAGGATCCATGAGCCTGGTCAATGGTGAAGTGTTTCTTTTGTCATGTTTTCTAGTTTATCATTGTGTTTCCATATTTCTATGTTACAGTAGGACAAATAATTTAGACTAAGAAATGTTTTTGATGGCACCTTAGCTTTGTTTTTTCTTCACTGCCTTAATGTTTTCTTCTGTTAGGACATGTTAGAGGATCCTTCTTTGCTCTCTAAGATCTCCTAAGTTTGTTTATTTCCTGAATGGTTTAATACAATACTTATCAAGCATGATTCATGGTTAGCTCTGCTTACTTGTTGCCACTAAAGCACTGTTCTTGAAGTCTCTCTTTAAAGCATCATTACTTAGGTTTGTCAAAGAAGTTTTGTTTCAAATCATACTCTTTGCACTTGCTTGGTTAACTGTTTTAAAGATCTCCATAGCTATAATCTTAGATGTTCAGGAGTTCCCTCCTCTCTGATTGTAGTTATTTGTGATCTTAAATATTTTCTAATTCTGAAGGTGAATTTACTAAAGTTAGATAAGCTCTTATGTTTTCTATATTTCACTGGAATGTTTATCTTGGATATTGATTAGTTTAAGTAGTGTTCATTGAGCTTAATGGTTTTCCCTACCTCATGAGTTATAGTTTTTGCTTATATGTGTTTAAAGACCTCCTTGTTAAAATATATGATAAGGGATTCTTGATTGCCCTTTGTTAACTTTGTTTCAATATTTATGTTCATCTCATGATCCTTTAAATCCCAAAGATCCACCAACCAAGCTATATTTTCCCTACAATACTCCCTAATCCATTAATGAACCTATCATGACCTTGTTAGACTCCATTTCCCAATGACTTGAAGTTTTCCTTGTTTCTATCTAGTCTATCTAATCATCATACCCAACCAAAAAACAATCAACAAACCCAATATTTCATAAGTAGCCTAAAGTCAACCCTAATCAGCAAATAAGTTCACATATTTGCACCTAATAGAGAGATCCCTCTCCAAATCCATGAAGGATAGGTCCTTGGATTCCAAAGCTTGGTTTGATGTTACCCCTGTCCATTTTTATCTCAATCAATCTAGAAAATTACGGGGAGCTAACAACAATTACATAGTCGACGGTGTAATCTTTTCCTCGGCCGCACCGTTGACCCTCTCAAAATGCAGAATGCAGTGCATTGACATACACCGAGGTGGATAATTCTGTCAACGCACCACACTGGGATTCCCATGGTCAACAGTGCGCTTGGCTAAATGAGTGCACCGCATTTTATTTTATTTTAATTTAAAATTATGTGGGGTGCCTTTGGGAACCGCCCCGTAAACGGTGTGGATAATGTTAGCACAGGTGGCAGTGTGGCATGTAAATTTTATAGGTAGCACCACTATCCGGTGCAAGCCGAATAGCTCAGGCACACCGTGCAACAATTTTTTTTTTTTTAAATGTTTATTTTTAAGGTTATTTCAAATTATAATCTGCTAAAAGGCTTAATTATGGAAAAACTAGAAAAATACCTATATATTTCGCCGTCGAGGAGGCATATTGGCTATAAAATTTGCAAAAGAAAATTTGACCACCTTTTTTCAAAATGCAAGCTGGAGATTAGTGGCTAATGCAGAGCAGTAGTGCGTGCAATGGGTGCAATGAGCGCACCGATGTCAGGGCGGCTCAGAGAAGGGGAAATGGCACCGGTGCTTGAGAGCTATGGAGCACTGAGGAAAGTGAAAAATGTGGTTTTTTTGCTATAATTTTTTATTTATTTAACCCTGTTCTGGTGCGCGGGGTTTTATAGGCGCACTGGTACGCTTGCTTAAAACCGCATCGGGCGGTCTTAGATTTGGCACATTGTTAATAATGCACCAAGGCGGTTCCCTAACACCGCACCGAGATGTTTCAGTTTTGGCGCAATGTTTTGATGATGCACTGGGGCGGAATATTCGTAACGCACCGATGTGCAATAGTCTTAAAGCACTTATTATTTGGCCTTAATTTTTTTTTATTTAACGCTATTCCAGTGCGTGAATATTATAGGCGCACCGGTACTCTTGGATAAGAACTCACCAACACGTTTCTGTTTTGGTGCAGTGTTTTATGATGCACCGGCGCGGAAGAGTACTGAAGCACCAGTGCGTGACCGTAATAGGACACCCCAGGCGGATGTGTACATCGCACACGTTGTCTGGTGTGCCAACGTTTTGTACGCACCGGTGTGTTCTATGGTAGAACACGCACAGGTAATTGAGAGCTCAGGAGCACTAGAAATGAAAAATCCGGGTTTTTTACTATAATTTTTTTTTTTAATTTAACCCTTTACCGATGCGCGTGGTTTATAGGCACACCAGATCCTTTTCTTACAAACGCACCGGTCGCTTTGTGTTTTGACACGTTGTCTTATGATGTAGCGGTGTGGTTTTTTTCTATCGCACTGGGTAGTTTCGGTTTTGGCGCAGTGTTTTATAATGCACCAGCGCGGAAGAGTTGAGATGCACTGGTGCTAAAGAAAAATACGACGCATCGGGCGAGTGTGTACAGAGTCAGAAAGCACTGGGGCGACGTTTAATGATAAGCACACCGAGCAGAAAACATCCGCAAAACCCTCCACCTGCCAACCTCCTCTAGTAACCTCCGCTAGAAATGGATGTATGGGGTATTTTTCTGTGGGGTTCCTCAAAAACATCCGCTAGAGGGTCTTTTCCTTGTAGTGTACCCATCTTGAAAATTGTTCACAATACCAATTTGATTATATGTTAATCAAACTTAGAAATAATAAAATGCATTTGATAAATTAACTAGCATAAGACCATGATAGGTATCATCCCAAATGGAAAATATATAGTTGTGGAGAAATTTGACTCAATAGAGAAGAGTTGAGCACCATAAAATATCACCAACCACCAATTCTAAATGCATTGTTTCTAATTGGGAACAAACTATGAATAATGATTACACATCAATGAGTCTCTCTCATTTAGCCAAGAGGCTCATTTTATAACCCAGTGTGAGCATAATGTGTAATTTTGTCCATGCTCAGTGTGAAGTTGGACATGTCTCTCCTAAAATAAAAATAAAATATTCTTTAAATAGAAAATGATGTCATCTATAATAAAAAAAAAATGAATATGTTATGCATGTTTATAAGATAGTTGTGGATATCACCTAATGTAATTCATGTAAAGTAATTAGAAGTAAAAAATGTGAGCAAGATGTTTAAACCTTATACTTTTCAAAAATATTTCAACACCTGATTTGAATAAACTATATATATATATATATATATATATATATATATGATAACTAATTAAGATATATTTACATTAAGATATATCATATAAAGATATTGAAAAAAAAAAATTATGTTTAAAACATTTGAACTGGTTTTAGTATTTTACAATTTGATATTTTTTTAGGTATATATTTTTTTTGGGTTGAAATCCAATAAATACTTTTTGTAAAAATTTGCTAGAATTGCAACTGCTCAAGAAATTAAACTAAAATTAAGAGACACAATTCTCCTCTATTGATCTACTGAATGGAAATCACAATTTAGAACTACATGCATAGATATGGAATAAGAGAAACCATAAATACACAGTGATTTCTAGAGGAACCCAAGTGGGAAAAAAACCCTCAATCCTTTGCATTAATTAGTTGAATAGAGAAACTATTACAATTACTAACTCCAACTCTAACCTCAACCTGCAAAAGAATAAGTGTTCTCCGTGCTCAATGAAAAATTCTGGCCAATACTTAACCAAATATTTTTCTCACCAAGCCTCCTATTTCCTTGCTCAATTCCTCAGAAAATTAGTCCCTATTATTTAATAATTTCCTCCAAATTGATTTTGCAATTCTAAAGGATTGATCATATGACCTCACACAACACTTGTACACTCAAAACTAGTAGACACTGATGTTATACTTCCTTTTCTTCTCCACTTCAGCTGAGAAAATCGAATTCCTTGCATGCACTAGCTATTTTGGGTTGATTGATCAGTTAACTGACAAATCTTTGTGTTACATTGTTGTCCTTCAGTTAACTGACCTTCGACTGACTCCGTCAATAACTAGAGTTCAGTTAATTGAATACAACTGAAAATAATAGAACAAGATTACTAAAATTTAGCAATCACACATGCATATCTAAACTCCAAGACCTCTAACTGGAATTTACTTAGCTAACTGAGTGACAAGATCCATGTCACTAGTTAACCGCTCCCAAGTTGTCCTGCAAATGTGGAAATTAGTTGTCGTACTAATGTGGAAATCCTATTTGCTCAGTTTAACTAAGGCTAAAGTCAAATTGAGTCTTTCTTGCTACATTTTTTCAACACTTTTTGTACTAGGAATTTGGATTTTGTGATCCATAAAAGTGTATAAAATCTTTAGGTAAAAATCACATCAAAGTATATTTTTCCGACGCATTTCCAACCAGCCAATGTGGTTCATCATCAGGACAATATGAGAAATCTGATCTAGGAACCACTAGGAACCAGTCTAAATAGATGAGGAGAGTCCTAACTAACGGTTGTAAAAAACAACTAGTTTGACTATAGTAAAATATATATATATATATATATATATATATATATATATATATATATAATAATAATAATAATTAAGAGTTGTATTATTATTATTATTATTTTATTAGTTGTGAAATTTGAATTATTAATATGTTACATAATACAAATATAATTTAATATTCTTACACCTACTTACTATATTAAATAATTATAAGTTTAAAAATAATTAATAATTATATGCTCTATAATTTAATTTAATATAAAAATGATTACTGACGCCCAAAATAAATAAAAATAAAAATAAAATAAATATTAATTAATTTAAAAAAAATAAAATAAATTAATAAAAATACTAATAATAATGAAAATAATGTTTATGTGAGCTTATAACTCCAAATGAGATTTTAATTTCAGGTTTGACAGGAGTGACTATGAACTGTGAATATGACAAGCCGTTGATTTAGCACCGTGTTGTGACACACAGGCCCATGTGTCGCAGAAAATACCACGTGCTTCGTCCCGCAACCGCTAGTTCTATTCTACCAGGGTCACAACATGATAGCGGCCGCTTGTTTTGGCACATACTTAACTAACCATTTCTAAATCTTCATTCAAACATATTATGTAGTCAAAGACTCAGTATTAAGTGAAAAACATGGACGATTATTATTTTGTAAGTGAAAAACACGGACAATTATTATTTTGAAAAACATTAAAGGTAGGAGAAACTTTTTAATACTTTTATTGGTAGATATTTTAAGACTTTTTAAATAACCTGTAAACTTTATTGGTTGATTTTTTAAGACACCTAATAACCTGTAAATTGAATGACTTGCATTGTATTTTTTTTTATGTTAATGAGATAATATTGTGAATTTTACTGGTTTAAAACATATATTTGAATGTAATTCTAGCACACTGGAAACACATTATATTGAATGAGTATTACTGTGTTTTTCTTCTGAATAAGATATTATCATTTTTTTTTTGGAAATTTAACATATTTAAATTATATTTTGATTAGATTGTGAATTTTAGTTGTTTAAAATAAGATTTTGATTGTAAATTTAATTTTTTGAAAAAAAATAAATTATAAATTATATAATTTTGTATTAAGTAAAATTAACTAAAAAAAATGTCACAATTTGGTTTAGACTCTCAGGAAATTAAAAAAAAAAAGATTGTTTGAATGTTTGAATCTTTTTTTGATAGAGAAAATGGATTCAGCAGTATCAAGAAAGCAGAAATTTCTGCTGGAATTTTTCATAATCTTGCAGAAATTTCTGAGTTATTTTGTGAGCTTTTTAGACTAAGCGTTTAAAAAATATGACTATCAGAATATTTAAATCATTTTTAGATAGTGGAAATGAATTCACAATCATTAAGGAAACTGTCTTGCTATAATTAGAATTTCCAAAAATTTCAGCATATTTTGTAAAGATCTTCCTGAAATTTCCATTATTTTTCAGACAAAATTGTAACTTACTCTAGAAAAGAAACACGGAAAACACGGAAAATGGCAATTTTTTTTAACAATTAGCATATTGTATAGTGCCGCAATCTCATGTTTTGCTGAGAACTTCAGAGTTCAGATGATTATAAGTCCAATGGAAAAAAAACTGTACGAAGAAGCTATGTACAAAAAAATTGAGCCAGACAATTTGGCCGATCACCCTATTCTGGCATCTTTTCAGGCGTTCAAGTTCTTCGGAGGGATTTTACTATCTGGACACCTCAGGGGAATGGCAGAGACTATCAATTTTGTTAACATATACGCCCCCTATGCTGATCGACACTCCTTCTGGTCACACATGAAGGCGTCTGGTATCTTGTCACTGAACAATCTGATTATGATTGGTGACTTTAATGCAACTCTACATCCAGATGAAGTTTGGGGCGCGTCGGCTAGGTATGATCCTCTGTCATCCTTCTTATCAGAAACATTTTTTGAATGTAATCTGGTGGACATCCGCCCTTCTCCCATTATGCCAACTTGGTCCAACAAGAGGGCCGGAATACACTACATTGCTAAGAGGCTCGACAGGGTTATTGTTCATGCTAATCTGGTAGACAAGTGGAGCATGCTGCGTTCAGATGTCTTGGTATCGGATCTATCCGATCACATGCCCATTCGGCTATCTTGGAAAATCAATCTCATCATCGGGGGTAAACCATTTAAATTTAATAGAATCTGGCTTGAAGACCAGGAGTATACGTCCATGATTCAAAATCTATGGATGGCTGATAGTGGCGTGGGAGGGCCCAGTGATTGGGATCGTTTCCATTCTAAGATATTGAAGGTAAAGCGAGCCTCTAAGGATTGGGAGATTAAGAAAAAGATGAAGCTCAGGCAGGAATTCAGGAAGATTACGGCCAAAATGGAGGCTTTATTTGTTTCTTTCGCCCAAAACCCTCCTGATCAAATGGCTCTTGACCTAATGAAGGAACTCGGGGCTCGCAAAAAGGAAATCCTAAGAATCGAAGAAATTACATGGCGACTGAAAAGCAGGATCCGATGGCTTCATGAAGGGGACCTTAATACACACTTTTTTCATAAGTCTGCTAACGCCCGTCGCAACAAGAATTCGATCTGGCGCATTTTAAAAGCGGACTCCAGTTTTGCATACTCCACGGCTGAGATACAAGTGGAAGAAGTTGCATATTTCTCCAAATTCTATTCCGCGGATCCATCTATTGATGCGACTCAACAGTCATGGATTCTGGATCATGTGCCAAGGTTCTTTGACGAAGCTGCTATAAATCTGCTCGACCAATGCATCACTAGGGATGAGGTCCTCTCGGTCCTTAAATCTTTTCCTCATGACAAATGCCCTGGCCCTGACGGCTTTCCTGCAGAATTTTATATTTTCTTCTTTGATATGATGGGCGAGGAGATCACTGAAATGATGGAGCTATTCCGCAGTAAGGGTATGATGCCTGCTAATCTTAATTCATCTTTCATCGCTCTTATTCCTAAGATTTCTGATCCTGTTTCATTTTCTGACTTTAGACCTATTGCACTTTGTAATCTAATCTACAAAGTTACTTCGAAGATTATTGCTAATCGCCTCAAGGCAGTGTTATCTGCTAACATCTCTGCCGAGCAATATGGTTTTCTTAGTGGCAGGTCTATACATGATGCGATCGCCGTTGCCCAGGAGATCTGTCATTCCATACACACCAAAAAGCAGGAAGCTCTCATAATGAAAGTCGATCCCCACAAAGCATATGATTCTCTTGATTGGTCGTTCATTCGGGCTATACTGCTAAAAATCGGGATTCCTTTCAGATCTATCTGCTGGATTATGTCTTGTATTTCTAATGTGAGGTATGCTGTTATAATTAATGGGCTCCCTTCTAAATTCTTCAGGGCCGCTAGGGGACTGCGCCAAGGATGTGCGCTCTCCCCTCTCATATTCATATTGGCAATGGATGGTCTCAGCAAGATATTACATGACTCGGAATCAAAGGGTCATATCAAAGGCTACTCTTATTCAAACACGGTATCCATATCCCACTCACTATTTGTGGACGACCTTTTATTGTTTGGATACTTAAATAGAAATCACTGGTTTTTCATCAAATTCACCCTTTACCGCTTCAAGGCAGCCACAGGGCTTTGTCTCAATGCTGATAAGTCTATTCTTCTTTTCGAATTTGGAGATGAAGACGAAATCAATTTTATTGCTGAATTTCTGGGCATCGGTACTCGTCACATCTCCAGGGGATTCAAATACCTTGGTTTCCACATCAAGGCTTGCGGGTATAAAAATTGCGACTGGGCATGGCTTCTTGCCCGTTTCCGAGATCGATTACAGAGCTGGACTCACATTTGGTTATCTCTGGGAGGAAGGATAATTCTGGTTCAATCCGTTCTATCTCAAATGATAGTATTCTGGGCACATTTACTACTCCTCCCGGCCGGGGTAATTGTAAAGATCAACGGCATCATTTCCCATTTCATATGGGGTGGGGCGAGTCTGTCTAATAAAATATCACTCTGCCGATTAGATGTCATTTGCTCCCCGAAGGATAGAGATGGTTGGGGCGTCCTTTGTACACGGAGATTTAATCAAGCACTTCTCATCAAATCATTTTGGAGGGCAATTCACAGCACTGGGATCTGGAACGACATCAATAGGATTAAGTATTTCGAAGGGGACGCTTTGCAAATGATCAACAGTAATGGTTTTCCCTACCCCACTGTTATTTCTTGCATCTGGAGGAGTTTCAAAGCGATAATTCCTATTATTCGGCCAAGGATAGGATGGAAGTTTCGGGATGGCGGCAGTATTCCCATCGGCGCTACGAACTTCCTTCCCCAGCTAATTCATGCTAATTTATCAGTCCACCTTCTACACACCTTCACCAATTGCGGGATCCTCTATTTTTCTCAGCTGATACACTACTGGTCACATTGCGCCCCCATTTTTAAAACCTCTGACATTCTGCTACTGCAGGGGCCGGACGCTGTGGAATGGGAATCTGTTCGAAATGCTCTTCGCTCTGCAGGCTTGTGTTACGAGCGTGGTGGGGATTATCTTACATGGAATGGTCCTCTCAGGAATGGCAACATCATCGTCAGAGAGATATACCAGGACATTACTCTCTCCTCGCTTCTGGCCCCGGAACCGCCCATTTTCCTCGCCTATTGGAAAAGAAAGATTCCTACGAAAATCGTCCTCTTCGGATGGTTAGTTTGGCGAGGTAAAATCTTGACATGGGACAATCTTATCAGGCGAGGATACCAGGGTCCGGGCTGGTGTGTGCTCTGTCAATCTGATGCGGAGTCTATTGCTCATCTTTTCTTTGAATGCCCCTTGGTAGTCCAAATATGGAAGCTTTTCAGTGACTTTTTTATTGATCCCTCCTGGCGTCCTAGTGATTTTATCTCTGCTGCAAATGCATGGGACCAGCTCAAGAGTCACTACAAATCTCTGCCTTTCTACTTGGTCTGGGAGGTATGGAAAGCTCGGAACCTGGTGATTTTCGAACAGAAGTCCTTCCACTTCCAGCATGTCTTTCTCACCATTAAATCCTGGATGGAAGAATGCCCACACCCGGTACCACCTATTGCTGATGCTTCACGGCGTATTAGGCCCCATGATATCGCCCTTCCTGCTCTGTTTTTTGATGGTGCTGCGGTTGATGGATCCACCGGATGTGGAGCATGGATCAAAATCTCAGACAAAGAGCGCATTCTTATCCATTGGAATGGCGGGCCAGGAACCAATAATAAAGCAGAGATATTGGCTCTATGGGGAGGCCTCTTCATTGCCATTGACTTTCAATCCAGCTGCGGAATATCTTTGGTGACTCTCAACTCATCATTGGTTGGATTGACAATAGTTGTCAGATGTATGATCATTTACTTACAGGATGGAAGGATCGAATTATCAGTTTCTGGAACAGATTACATCGCCCTTGTATTAAACACATTTTCCGGGAAAATAACACTAGGGCGGACAGATTATCCAAGTTGGGACTTGCTGATGATTTCGGGCTCATGCATCTTTCTCACTATGCTGATGGCACCATGATTGCGGAGCAATCTATTCCTATTCCATGACTCCCCTGGAGTCTGGATTATTTTGGTTTTTTCCGCTACAGTCTCATCCTTTTGCTACGCTACAGGGGTTTCTATTTTGATGTTTATTATCCTACTATATATATACACAGGTTTATTGCTCTCGGCATACTGGCCTAATCATCATAGTATCAAAGGCAGGACTGTTACATACAGCTACATCAAGCGAGCGTGTTATATTTTTACAGGCGAGCCGGTTTTCCTCTACACATCAGGCGAGCCGGTTTTCCTCTACACATCAGGCGAGCCAGATATCAACATCCTCCAGGCGAGCGTGGAACTAATCTACTTGAACACAATAACGATCACAATCAGATAGCCATCGATCCATGAGAGCATAGTTCTTACCATATTGTTCTCCTTCAACGTTGTTTTTCTGTCATCGGAGATTATTTATCATTTTCATATACCACAAACTCCATTTTTGTTCTTATTTAAATTTTATAAGTAATGGGGATAATCTGCCCCTACTCATGTGGCTGCTCTTAAATCCTTTATCATTGCTCATCCATCTGAGCTTACTTAGAAGAGCGATATGCTGGTTTTCTCGCTGTTGTTGATCACAGCTGAGAAAGATGTTGATTATGTACTGCTTTATAACAATATATAAAACAGCGTTTTTTTCTTCTGAAAAAAAAATAAAAATGGACAAATGCCAAGAAAACGAAATAATATACATTTAACTGATCAAACAGATCAAGATCAAGAGCTTTTAATCGGAATGGATCTCTTAATTTTCAAGAATATCCTATGCCCAACCTTCTCCTCCTTTTCCCTGATACTCTCAAGCAGGCCTGGAAATTGACGTCCTACCGGACGTATTTTAATTTAGAGAACGTATTTTACGGTCAGGCAAAAATTGTGCACGTCAAACCTGACGTGTAAAACACATTGACTCCCGTCATTTTGACGTTCACTTAAAAATAGAAGCCATAATATTTTATTGTATTCAAAAATATAAATTCTCAAAATTATTTATTATACATTATAATTCACATACTACAATAATTCACTAGGAATTTCTAAATTTATGCGGAATTTCTAAATTTACTTTGGAGATTTTAGATTTCATATGATCTGATAACTTAGCAATAATAATAATTATCTACAATGTACACACTGCACAGTACATGCCGCAGCCACTGTAACAACTTTCCAATTCGTTCGATGATTTTTCTATTTACTAATTTCCAAATAAATTTACAAACTGCTTTACTGCTTTGTTATCTCGTTCCATAAATTTGTTGAAGAATTTGTCATCTAGTTCCATACTTTTCTCTACTTACTAATTGCCAAAAGTAGTAACTATTAACATCGCTCCATATATCACAGATTCACATACATTTTTTAATTTATCCTACCCGATGCACTGTTAAGAATTTGTAGAAGACTGCATTGTTGAAGAATTTGTGGTTGAAGTGTGCATTCTTTCTCGATCCGAAGTGTTACTGCTATCAGCGTAATCTCCGAAGTGTTACTGCGATCAGCCTAATCTAACCAGCGTGGGGAGCATCTTAAACTAAGGTAAGGTTGGTAACTTTAGCTTTGATGCATTTTCAAATTCAAGAGAAAAATGTGTGAATTTTTTTTTTTTTTGTATTTCATTTCATTTGTATTTATTCTATTTTGTTAATATTTTGTGGGTTATAATACATTAATAATTTATAATAAAATTCTTTGCATATGCTTCTGCACATGTTATATTAGTCCACAAAACAAAATTATGAGTTTTTTGGGTTAAAAAATAAAATTAATTGATTATGTAACTTGCTCAAGTGTTTTTGAAAACTCTGTATTGCTAATGTTTTTGCAATAAGAATTGTAGTAATAGACCAATAAGTTGTATACTGGAACATTCTTGTAGAGGCTCAAAAAATTTTCACCTTGAAGGCACACATTTAGACAACTCAGACTTCTGATAGGGACAATTTCAAGTAGATTGCAAACTATGGTAGATTTTAAATTTCAGTGTAAAATGAACTCGGTCTATATGAAAATCAACAGTGGAAGCTAATGATTAAATTTGTGTCATTTACTTGAAATTTATTAACTGTGATAAGGCTCCTTCAAGATCGGTCTTATTGCAATTGACAAACCCATGAATTGTTGCAGACTTTTCTGTTGAGACCACTACTGGAACATTCTTGTAGAGGCTCAGAAAATTTTCACCTTGAAGGCATACATTTGGACAACTCGGATTTCTGATAGGGACAATTTCAAGTAGATTGCAAACTATGGTAGATTTTAAATTTCAGTGTAAAATGAACTTGTTCTATATAAAAATCAACCGTGGAAGCTAATGCTCAAATTTGTGTCATTTACTTGAAATTTATTCACTGTGATAAGGCTCCTTCATGATCGGTCTTATTGCGGTTGACAAACCCATGAACTATTGCAGACTTATCTGTTGAGAGTCGTTCACCAAGGCTTGGATGGACAAGGTTGCTGGATGTTGCACACTGCTTATTAGAATCACTACACATGTATTGATAAGTCACTACTATATGTGTAAACTATATGATTTTAAAATAAACTTTTATGAACAACTTATGAACAAAATAGAGTTATGGCTGGATTATTGCATAAAAAAAAATGCTGGAAGATATAATGCTACTCATTTAGTTTATTAGCATTTGCACTATATGATTCTATCCTTAATCTTTATGAACAAAACATAGAGCTATGGCTTGTTTATTGCATAAAAGAGCTGAAGGCTGGAAAGATGGAATATCCAATGCTACTAGTTTAGTTTATGAAAGGCGGATAATTGAGATAAAACGTAAAATGAAGGGCACGTAAAATTTAAAAACGTCATAAAATTTTCATTTGACAGGCAAAGGGGATTTGAAATTCCAGGCCTGCTCTCAAGCTTTGGTTTCCAACACTGCCCTCTGGATTTCACCAACTGCTTATAATGCTTCTGCAATTCAGGAGTTTTGCAGAGCCTATAAGGCTCATCAACTGCGAAATCCTTGGGGACTGGAACCTTGCGTTCATCAACGTTCACCCTCCCATCTTCCATAAGTTTTGTAATAAACTGCGGGCAGACTCTGATCCGAAGGCCTTCGCCAGCATCGCTTTTATGTATCTCAAACGGCTGGCAGAGAGCAGAGGCGCGTGCGATGCTGCGGAGAGCCGGAGTTGCACGGGCGGCGGGCGAAAGAGCAACTTTTGTAGGCGGCAGCGGCGGCGATATTAAGGAAGCCAGCAATAGCAGCGATAGAGGAGGCTGAAAGAAATGGTTGGGCAGAATGAAGTAGATGTTGCCCGCCTTCAGCTGATCGTCTGGAGAAAGCGCGGGCGTCTTCTGCCCGATGTAGAATGAGTCGGAATTACACACTAAATTTTGAGGGAATTGCTGCATGATTTGGCTCGCCTTGACGGATTGTGGAAGGATTCTAATGCTGCCGTCTGAGCGAACCAGCTGGATGGTTTCCCTGTTATTTCCCACCATCATGCAGGATCTATGGTTTCCCATAATTTATCTGTTATGAGCAAACAAATGGAATCAAGCATGAAGATGCAAGGAAGGATTGCAGAAGTGGCGTTTTATACAAACTGTAAAACCAGAGTCATAGAGAAGAGAGACGTGGTGGAATAGAGTAGATTGAGTCAACCAGGCCGCCATCCATGGTATTTTAGTTACCTCATTGCGAACTATCTTTAATTAATTTTAGTTTTGCCTAGGGAGGTGCGATAGGGTCGGCTTTGACTATAAATTAGAAGACTTAGTTTTGATTTTGCCTGGGGAGGTGCGATCGGGTCGGTTTTGACCATAAATTAGAAGATTTAGTTTTGATTATGTCTGGGGAGGTGATAGGGTCGGCTTGTTCTCTGGTTTCAATTTTGGAATGTTTTTATCTAACGAGGCAACCAGGTAACATTTTTTATTTTTTGTTTTTGGTGTTTAGAGGAATTGGTAATGGAGGAGGTATTAATATAAGGCTTGTTTATTGATCTAAGTCTAGGATTGAACTAGATCTGTTTAACAACACTGACTTCTTCACATAAAGTTCTCTGACCACTAGACCAAGCCCTACTGACTAACTAGACAACAATTTATTTGGGTGAAATTTTTTTATTTTTTATTTTTTATTTTAATTTGACAATTATTTTTTAATGATAAAAATAGATTTAGTATCATTTTCTTATTTTAATTTTGCAATCTTTTTTTAATAATAGAAATAAATTCAGTACTATTTTTTATTTAAATTTCTTAATCATTGAAAATAAATTCACCACCCAAAAAAACAATTTACACCCAAAAAAAAATCCTAAAACATCACAGATGTAACCAAAAATTCCAAAAATTTTAGTTTATTTAAGAAATTGTGAAACTACAGCCTTTTTTTAATAATTCTATTCAAAATTTTAATGTAGAATTCCCCGTTTGCTGCATCCACTCCATTAAAACATGGCGTGGTCCCAGGAAAAAAACACGCGGCGTGTAAAGGTGAGCATTGTAAGGCATGGTCCAGTGAAATACCACGGCGTGGAAAGGTATTTGTATGGAGATTGCATGAGTGAAGTCAATGGTTGATTTTGTTGTTTTTCAGTTAAGTTTTCATCATCAGTTAAATGGATTTCAAAAATATTTAAGATTTTTTTTTAGGTAATGTGAGAACAGATGATTGGTATACTTAATCTGTGGTTTGATTAGTGGAGATGGGTATTTAATTTGTCAATGGAGATTTAGAAGTATTTAATTGGTCAAAATTATCAGGAACTTATTTGATTTGGGTTTTAGTATAAGATTTATAATCTCACTTAACTCTTAAAATGGTTTGATTTGGCTTGATTTTTGTTCACTAAATTTAAAATGAATAACCTTTTCACTATAAAACAGTATTTTAACAAAAAGACCTTATTACCCTTTATTTCATGTTTTTAAATTAAAAAAAAATTAATAATTTGATTTTAATTCTATTTATTCATTTCCAAAATATTTTTGAACTCTACAATCTACATAATCATAAGGTAAGCATAACTCTAGCCATCCAAATGCAATGAGTGCTTGGAATCTAATGTAGCATAATTGTAACCATACAAATGCAATGAGTGGTTTCTGATTCAAGCTCTACGCCAATACACCCGCACACACTTGCAAGCCCAAAGTAAAACCATCTGCACAAGCTGCATAATCTGTCATATTATGTTTTGTATGTTTGCAATAAACTTCATGATGGTTAAAACATGAAATATAATCTACACAATCTTCATAATATATATTGGGTGGTATATATATATTTTTGGCTATAGGATGGTAAATGTGGTATTTATTATCCTATAGCTCAACGAATAAAGCTGGCCTATATATTGTACATATTTTATTCAATAAATGAAGTTACCTAACCTAAAATCAAATTAATATATAAAGAATTACAATTTTTTGTAATTGGAAAATCAAAGGTTTAAAATATAACTATTTATAAATCTTTGGGAAATCACATAGGAAATTATAAAGCCGACTTGTTTTGAGCTACTAAGTGTAGTTTATCGTCAAGAGAATGATGAACTACACTTGCTAGTTCTAAATAGGTAGGCTTTATAATTTCCTATGTGATTTCCCAAAAAAATTATAAATAATTAAAATAAAATGTTTATGTTTAATGAGGAAGTGTTTTTCATTTTAAAAAATAAAATAATCCAAATTCCACCACACAATTTTGATGATAAATTGTAAACTTATCTAACCTCATTTTGATGGTAAATTGTAAACTTATCTAACCTATCCTAACTTGTAGACTTACCTAACCTAAATTCAACTTAGTAATAACAAAAAAATTATAATTATTTTCCAAATTCTAATAAAGAAAATTAAATTTTTAAAATAAAATATTTATTATTTAAAATGAGAATTATGAAATTGTAGATAATTATGAGCATAAATAATATATAATAAATTATGACATTGAATAATATATACCCATTAATTTATTTATCACTATAAATCCACATATACTATTATAAGATATGTTAATTTTTAAATATGAAACAAATATTAAATGCCACATTTAACCATATTTCCACTTGAAACATATATAAATCTCTGTGTTTGATGTTTATTTCTATAAAGCTTCAACACTTACAATACTTTGAGCAAAACATTTTGACATAATTATGAAATTTAAATATATTTTTGTAAATATAAAAAATAAATATTTATAAATTAATATATATATATATATATATATATATATATATATATATATAACACGTTTTTTACTTTATGAAAGTAATCTAAAAACTTAGTATAGGAACATTGGTTTTCTGGTGCAGAAATCTTTGTTTCGGTACAATAACTGATATCCTGGTACAGGAATAGAGTTCTCTAGTCCGGAGACTTAGAGCTCCTGTATGAAGTTCAAAATCTTCCGTACATGTACAGAACATACTTTTCGCATATAAACTTCATCCCAATACAAACACAACGTTCTGGTACAGGAACACTGTTATAGTACAAGAATGCCAATTTAGTGCAGCAAGGAGTATCTTTAAAGAAGACAGACATCCCAAAGAGTTTAATTATTCCTCTATATTATGAACACACTAAATATAATCTCAAATATTTATTCTATTGATGAGGATTGTTCACAATAAAATGAGAGCTCCTTTTATTTAAATTTTTGCAAAATACTTTCTTTTTTTCTAGTTTCCAGAATGGTGTGGTTGTATTAACTAGCACAGGTTGTTGAAGTCCTTCTCTCTCATTTCCAGTGTTACACCTCTAAGTTTACTAACTCTCGGACTGACAATTAAATGTTAGGTTGTTTATTACGCCCAACATTTTGGCACCTTTCCCGGGGAGGCACCTAGGGGATTGACCTTGGTAACCTATTTCATTTTGGTTTTCTCTTTACGTATTTTTTCTTGAAAATTTTATTTCCTTAGAATTGATTCTTTGAATTTGTTTATTTCCTGCATTATTTTTAAGTTTTTTCATTTCTTGGGTGTTGTAAAAACCCCCCATCTATTCAACCATGTGCTAACAAGATATACCAACTAGCTTGTTGAAAATGGAGAAATGGTATTTCAAGGCAATTTTCAATGAGGATTTTTTAGGCTAATATCAACCATCCATTGCACCTATTTCACTGATCAATTGGTAATAAAATTCGAAGAAGGAGTCTCAATCTAGTACATGGAGAACCTAATTTAATTTTGTATGAAATGGAAAACATTGTTACTTTTGAATTCCCTATCAAATATCAAGGAGTAGCACAAATACACAGTATTCCCCCATCTGCACTACCAAAAATTCATGGTTTGGAAAATGAAGATCTAGATAGATTCTTATTTTAGTTTGAAGTATTTTGTAGAGGATATGATTATTGTACTAATGCTCAAAGGTTGCTAGTGTTTCTTCTTACTCTAAAAGTAGCAGCGCTTCGATGGTTCATGAGCCTTGGAGGGAACTTCATTCAAACATGGAAAGACATGAAAAATGTATTCTTGAAGAAATACCAAGACTACTGCTAGGCCGATGAATATATTTTTGGAATAACACAAGGGGAAAATGAATTTTTGGAGAAATATGTTGAGCAATTTAGATACAACCTTCAAAAATCAAAACATAAACATAATTTGGAAAAAGAGACCTTGAAAACACTCATATTCAAAGGAATTAAAGATTAATTTTTTAAAGCCTTTAAATATGATAGGAGCAGGTGATTTTTTTCACTTACCATACGATGATGTTTGTGAATTATGCATTAAGTAATAAAGGGGAATCTCCAATATCGATAAGAATTCTTGAGAACTTTCTTTTCAATTTTTGGAATCTACTACAAAAATAGGAGTTACAAATGCTTCTCCAAATTTACAATTGGATGATTTACAAGAAGAACAAAAGTAGTGCAAGGAGGATCACTAAATAAATTTAGGGTTACAACAAGTATTTCAGGAATCAAGGAAATAAATCGACAACCAGGTATAATTCAAAACTAGCCATCATTTAATACTTGGAATAATATTTATTGTCCTTAACAAGTTCCTCAGAAGATCTATAACCTGATCGTTTCATGGAATACCTATCATTCTCATCTAATTCAATACCCCACCTTATGGCCACATTGGACCTCTCCCTCGAGCAATATATTCTCAAAACCCTAAGGATGGTTTGGAGCCTCCTCTCTAGGGAAATTCCCCATAAAACTCCATTACCTATGCCAAAACAACTATGATTCGTGTCCAATGCACCATCATGTTATCCTTTTCTATGGCCCCAATAATTTGTGCATGCAAATCCTAATTCTGATTATCAAGTTGCACATCAATTTAACACACCTATTTTTTCTACTCACTCCCCTACTGATTGTAATGCCATATATTTTAGAGAGGGGAGAGGAATGAATTTAGAAAATTCCCCTATTACCACACAACATTTACCTCGAGAAGAAACTTTAATCCATAAACCATTAGAGGACAAAACTATAATTGGAACTTGTTCTAAAACTGTTGTTGAACCTCACCATGAAGAAAAACCAAGAATTTCCCTTAACCATACCTGGCAATCTTAAGAGAGAAAACATCAAGTGGTGGAAGACTTGTACAAGTTGGAGAACCTTGAATATGTGGGTCCTATTGAATCATGGTTACAAACAATTGTTAGCACAATCCATTCCCTCATTAATTGGAAACTCTTGGTACCATATCAAGTAAAGAAGTTGGTTTCTCATACTCTTATATGCGTTGAAGCTTACATTTTAAACCTGAGTGTGAGTATATTTGGTCTTTTTTTATGCACCTGGTTACATTGGAATTACTCCTACACTTAAAGGAGATCTTCCTCTCTTTAAATTAGGGTAGGGTAGTATGGAAACAATGAATAAAAATGTCTTTTGAAATAAAATTGTTACAACAGCACTCTTGAAATTCTAATTCCCTAAAGCATAACTTTTGAAGTTTCTATTATTATGCACTTTTTGGATGAGACTTTTATTATTGACCAATAACTACCATCGAGGAAAATTTTTAAGTTCCTCTTTGAAGGTATTGATGAGAATCCTCCTATGGTGGACCACGCCTACAAGACTATAATAAGTTTTCACAAGAACCCTCGCATGATCAATTTGAGGGACTTTTAGTCATTATCTAAGATGTTTATTTAAAATGAGTCTTGAGGGTAAAAGGATGAACCAACAAAGATTAGTGATTAAAAACTTTTCACGCCATCCTGTGCTCTTAAGGAGAAGAATAGCCTCCCCAACTATTAAGTAACCTATTTAAGTTTGATTCTAATCAGAGTTTTATAAAACTGATTAATTTATGGATATGAGGTCTCATTACGAGCTGAAATACCATGGACATGAGTCCTAACACGAGTGAAATTACCGCTACTAGTTACCAAGCTAGGGTAATGGCTTTAATTTTAAAATCTAGAAGAGAAGATGTGTCATCACGAGCTGACTTGTTCTTTCTTGTTAGTTCTTGTGAATGGAACTTTCGTTAGCTGGTTATCAAGCGGGGACAATGGCCTTCAATTAATTTCAAAACAAATGTAAATTTTGTTCGAATGACTCTGAATCTAAATATAATGGTTGGAACACAGTCATTTAGTGGGGTTAAAAAGGCATCTCTGTTGGGGTTATTGACACCTGCTGGTAGCAGGGCCATGTCTGTGGTATTAAAGTTAAATTTACACTATGATTTACTTGGTTGTTTTTGTCTTTCCTGAATTCATTATCATGTCTCTTTGAGAATAGTTTTAAGATCCTTCTGGTGTTATTCCTTGGAGTTCTATATTTTTGGAATAATTTGTTTTTATGGATGTGGGACCCTTAGTGTAGGTACTTCACCTTGCCCAGGAAAGAGGAGCTTCAAATATATGTGGATAATAGTAAGATGGTCACTGTGGGAAAGTATTATGATTACTTTTAACACCATGGCTTTCAAATCATATCACGCATATTACAATGACGATATTAAATTAAAACTTCTGATCAAGGATGCCCCACAGATGTTTATGGAAATTTTAATAGTTAGCTATTTTATTCAAGTAATAAAACCATCCTTGCAATTTGGTATTCCTATGATAGCTTTTGTGTTAAATTTTCTTGAAATCAGTCTAAATAATCAAAGAGTCTAGCAGACACTCTATTTTTGGAAAAAGTGTTATATCTAGTGAAGGAAATATTGATCAAACTAAATTGCAGGAACATTATTACAAGTATCCATAAATTTTTTAATCTTGCTTTTTTGCAAGGGACTGAAAATACTAGAATTGATTTCCTTGTATGAGGACATGCAAGAAGGTCAGCATGGGGGCATGTTGGGCATCTGTTTTTCCTTGCTTTACATCACCTTTTACTCAAAATCCCTCATGCTTTTTTTCAGCTTGAACAATTATTGTCGTAGTTTTGTGGATTCTCAAAGATAATAAGTAATTATTTTCCATTCCTTTGTTTTAATGAGATTTAAACAATAAAATAATCGTTAATAATAGTTTGTGTGTTTGCAGTTTTACAGGGTTGATTACATGCCTATTCTAATAGAGGCCAAGTTCCTGCACCACACATTCTTGTACCACGCACTAGTTCCTGCACCACGCACTCCTGCACCATGCGTCAATTCCTACACCATGCATTCCTACACTTTTCCAGTAGGATTCCTACACCACGCATTCCTGCACTTTTCCCTGTAGGATTCCTACACCAGCTGGTGGTTCCTACACTCTCGTGACAACGCACGAACCATGTGGATATTTCATAAAGGATCAGTTCATCACGAGTTGGGCTAGAAGTGGGAGAGAAATCAACAGATATTAAATATCGGGATTTCAGCCATATGCCTTAGATTTTCATTTTGTGATAGCCGAAAGGCTTAATTTTAATTGTTTTTATGTTTTTTTTACGACCGTAAGCTTAAGGGCTTACATAATTAATGTAGAACTCTGATAGGAAATGGGGAGCAATGCTAGAAAATTTTTACGATTATAATTATTTTGGTATCGCCCTCTTTCTGGGTTGGATGTACATTTTCTCATTTGGAATATAATACAAAGAACTATGCCATGTTATTTTATTTTCGTGTTTCAATTTTATGGTGATGCGTCATTGAGAGGCTGAGTTTCTATCTTTCGTAATAGGGAAACGAGCTGGTTAGCTACGGCCCAGCCAACCCAGCACGTTCTCCCTTTTTTAAAGGTGTTTTAATTTAATTCAAATGCAAAGTGTGAATTAATTAATTATTTCAATTCTTTCACAAGTAGCTGGTTTGATTTCGTTGCAATTTTTGAGTTACAGATCCCTGGTGTGCATGCTTAGTTCTGTTTGATTTTAACTTGCATATTTTTTACCTTTTGATGCTTGATTTATTTCTGCGAGAATAGTACAATTATGTTGCATGTACCAGTGTGTTCTCGATTCTACAAGTCAATTTCCTTAGTCCATTTCCGCAAGTATTTTTACTTCTTTCCTTTTGCAAGATCTTTATTTATTTTTGCAAGTGGGTGTTTATTTCTGAAACAAAGGCATTCTTAATATCTAGATTTTAGCTTAAGAATTAATTGTGCTTTAATGAATATGGAATAAATGATGTCATAACATAAGGATGTGTGCTTGCACTTAACACTTTCAAGGAAAGGATTGAATCTCATGTTAAATTATTGAATGAAACTTTTGAGTTAAAGCATTTAAGAAGCAGATTTGAATCATATAAACAATCATCTCAAGAAGAAGCCTGTTGTCACAATCAAATAATTTCCTTAATTTCATGAAAGAAGTTTTATGTTTTAGAAAAGATTCAATTTGAATTTTGAAATCATTTCTCATTTCGAGTATAAGTTTAGTTGAAGCATATTTCTGGTTGTGAAAGTTATTTTAAAAGTTTGTTCACTTCTAAATTTATTTCACTAGTTAACATGCTTTTTACTTTCCGAAAGTAATATGAAAACTTAGTACAGGAACACTGGTTTTCTAGTGTAGTAACCTCTTATTCGATACAGGAACTGATATCCTAGTATAGGAAAAGAGTACTCTAACCCAAAGACTAGGAGCTCCTCTATAAAGGTCAAATATTCAGTACAGGTACATAACATACTTTTGGTATATAAACTTCATCCTAGTACAGGCACAACGTTCTTGTACAAGAACATTGTTGTAGTATAGGAATGACAATTTATTGCAAGAAGGAATATCTTTAAAGAAGACAAACATATTGACTAATTTAATTATTCATCTGTCTTATGACCACACTGAATATAATCTCAAATATTTATTCTATTGATTAGGATTGTTCACAATGAATTGAGAGTTCCTTTTATTTAAATTTTTGCGAAGTATTTTCTTTTTTTCCAGTTTCTAGAATGGTGTGGTTGTATTAACTACCGGAGGTTTTTGAAGTTCTTCTCTAGCATTTCTAGTGTTGTGCCTCTCAGTTTACGAACTCCTAGATTGAAAATTAAATGTTAGGGTTTTTATTATGTCCAATAATTTCATCATATTGTCTTAATTTGGGTATCATATTTTACATCTGCTTCTTTCTCCCATTTAATTGGGAAATTTCAAAACTGACCTTTGAAGTAGACACTTCTTCAAGTGTTAAAATATTTCTTATATTCAGAGAGATGGCATGAAAAATAACCCTTACAACTCTGATTTATTAGGGGTTGTGATGTGGAAGTTTCCTTTTTTCTATTCAAATATTAAGGGAACAATTCCCTTTGATCTTTTCCTAAAATAATATTAAGGACTACATAACTTTGCATCATATTTTCTTTAATTTCTTGGGCCTTTATAATAGATTATTCCAAAGTTTCTTTATGGGAATATATTATAACATACTTGACATTTGAATGGGTTGCATTCATATAACTTCCAAAGATCACATGCTTATTTTTTTCAGGATTTTTGGGGCATTAGGAGCAGGGTTATGAAGAAAATGAGGTTAAAATCCCTAATTTTCTCATTTCATTGGAGTTGGATTTGTGTGAGCTAAGTAAGAAATGTATGCTAACTTTTGAGCATATTTCCCTATACAAGAATTTTATATATCATCAAAATAGGTGATTAAATAAATAGACAAATATAAGTAGTAATCATAACTAGGTCCCACCAAGGTTTGAAGAAATACTCTTACCATTATATCCTCATGTAGAATCCCATGGATATCACAAATCACCAAAAACTTGTTGATGCATTTATCAGGATCCATGACACCATCTCCATTAAAAACATGTATAACACTAGCTAGTAATGCGGGGAGGGGATGTTGTTCTCCCGATAAGGAAAGTGGACTTACTCTATGTATTCTCCTCTTATTTCTTCCTTCTAGTTGATCTAATTTTTCATCTCTTCTTTATTGTTGTCTTTCTTCCATTTTGTCCTCACTAGGAGGAGAAAAAATAATACTCCTTTATCTGCAGAAGGATGTGTTTCCTTAATCAATTTATTATTTTTATTTCTTATTATTGGGCCTCGAGATGTCCTATACTACTCCAATTTATCCTTTGTTTATTGGAGTCACCTATTTGGTTTCCGTGGTGCAAGTTCTTCTTGTTGAACTAGAATATTCCAAGATATTTCCAACTCTTCTCTTGTCCTGGTTGTTTGTAAAAAAATATGATATAATGGATGCAAGATACTTCTTTGTCCATTCAATGCAACAAAAAGATGTGGTTGAATTTGGTCTGGAAAGTGATGTATTGGGAAATGAATATCAAATTGGTAAAAACCTAGTGTGGTCACCAAAAATATTAATATTTTTCCCCATCAAGGAAAAAGGCCAACCTCATAGAGCCTAGATATAGGTCCCTGTTCATTTTTAGAAATAAGATACATTCAAATCATATGTCTTGAGTGGACGAGGCATGGTAACCAAAAAAACACATAAAGGGATTTAATTACTCATTTCCATTCCATTCATCATTTTTGAGCTAAGCACCATTGAAAAAATAAAATGGATAAAAACAAAAGAATAATTGTCCAGAAATTTTAGAGAGCTATATAATAGTTTCATTCATGGAAATAATAAATGGAAAAGGAAAATTTTCACAATATTCATACTTCTTTAAATAAGTTTGAGAATCATAAATGAATAGTTTTCTTGTAAGGGAGTTCTCCGTGAGAGTCAAAAAATAATTTTACAATTTTAAATTCTTGGAGAAGTCGGGTGCATACTAACACTCTTCAAAATATCGATACTTAAATATGTTTACGTAAATGCATTCATCCCATAAGGGGACTAGTATTGGGCTCTGGCATGGACTAATAAATATTTAAGGTACCTGAATGAAATAAAGAGTTGCAATAAGGGATTGGCTTAAATTATGTAAAGAAATATTCAAGAAATATGGATGACCAAAGACTGGGAAGAAAGAATGGAAATGCTTAAAGGGATTTCGCTACCCAAAAAAATGATGTAGAAGGACCTCTATGTGTTGAATAAGATCCTCCATTATATGTCTTGAAGGATGTCATTAATTTATATGTTTGATAGTTAATAAAAATTAACGATATATTGTACTGATTTATTTAGCCATTCTTAGATATACTCTTTCATTTTCAAACGAATTCTTATGCCCTGCTCAACATGCAAGTCAAACATTTTCTCGATATCTTGGGCATATTCTTGCAATTGTGTAGTTGTAGCTAGTAGATCTTCATTATATTTTACAAATCTAAAAACCCACATTTCAACCTCATCTTCTACGAAATTATTCAAGCCATCGAATTCAATACCCGTTGAAGTATTAATAACCACTATCTCTTAATGTAATATGTCTTAGAGATGAGAATAGAGTCTATGATCATGCAAAGTCCCTTGAAGTCATCAACAACTTGAATGGATTTAAAAAATGCATTTCTCCTTTTACCATCAAATTTTTCACAATCAACAATATCCTCCTCTAACATCTTAATTATAGCATATTGGCTAGCTTTGATTTCTTTAGTCTTTTGGGTTGTGGGACGTTATATTGTGTCCTTTGGGATTTTCTAGGTTGATATTGGTCACAAAGGTTTACAATTCATTATCAAGATTTTTTTTTATCATTTTCAAGATCCCTTTTAAGATAACCAATGAATGAACAAAATCTTTGTGCCAAATTCTTCACATGTAGAGAAAATTCCCATAGTTATTCAATGTTTTACATTCTCTTATTAATGTTAGTTACAATGTAGGACCTCATTCCTATGAATAGGCGTGCCTCTTTCTTTATGTGATGAGGTGTCTTGGGTATATTTATCGTAGAATCGGGTGCTTCACTCGCTAAGGGGGTCATGAATAGTGGTGTTGGATTAAGTGCCCCTTTAAACATGTTTATTCTCCTTCTTAATCTCATATTTTTAGTTTTTTGTTCTATAAACGAGTGGTCGAGAGCTTCACCAATAGTCTAGTGTAGCTCCAATAGTTTAGTTTCTTGTATTTTAGAAGCTTATACTTCTCTTTTCGACTCATTAATGACATTTTTATTCTAATTTTTTACCCTTTCAATCCTTATCCTTTTATTACTTCAATAATAGCATGCATCTTTCATGGTTTATGGATGGTAATGAAAGATGGCGGTCTCTTCTTGTATTTCTTGAATAATTCTTTAGGTTTCATCCATGTAGGTTGTAGCCCAATTAGGTAGTGGGGTAGTGTAAAATTCCATATCTATTGGCTCTTTCGTAGGTTGATCTTATTTATATATTTTTCTCTTGGATAATTCAATAACGTGTGATCTTTTGAACACCACATTGGGAGGTGGTTCCTCTCCATATCTTCCACCAAAGTTCCTATCATTACTTTCCCCTCTAACCACATGGGAATCCTTACTTATGGGACTAGATGATGAACTTGGGTGAGCCTAAGTTGTAGAAGGTGGAGGGGAATTTGTAGATTTCTGCAACTTTCCCTATTTTTCCCTCCCAAATTAATAATAATTTCGTCTTCAATTGCTTCAATAGGGGTGGGTTTCTTTATTTCCTTTTATGTGTCAATGTCACTTTCTCTGCTTTATTTAGTCATTCCAGTAAATAAATCTCCATACCTAAATAAGGAGAGGTGCCTTAAAAATTATCCTTCTGGATTGAAATCTTGCATTGGCTCTACTTCAGTTAAATTGAAAACTTTCAATGGCTCCAAGAATTCCCCCCAAGTGGGAAGTGTGTTTTATAGTTACTTCTCCCACAGTAAAGGGAAAGGAAATAAATTTCCTTATTTTCTCTCTCAAATAGAATAACCCATGGATGATATTGTTTGCAAAGTTCCACAGCAAGATACCTATCTAATATGAATTTAGGAAGCAACAAGGGCTTATCGTGGAATCCATAATGTGAACTAGTGTGTTCTCATCTATTTCTTCATGTATGGTTTTTCCCCAAAAGAAGGCCTATTCTTCATTTTAAATTTAGGTGGGTTCTCATCGAGTTATAGAAAACTAACTTCTTTATCAAAAGAATCCTAAATTTGAAAAAAAATAAATGGGCCCTTATGCTTCCACAACACCATATACCAAAATTTCTCCAGTTCTAGATCTAGATTCAAATTGTTCTTTGTGTGGGAGTTTTATCTCATGTCGAAGATAAGTATGTGTGGAGGTATGATGTGTGGAAGTGTGTATGTGAAAGAACAAAATGCAGAGAGCAAGTGTGCATAAAAAAGTGTCCAGGGAGGCAATGTGCAAAGAACCAATGTGCGAAGAGATATGTATATCGTATTCCCCTCCATAGTGGGAAATTAACTAAGTGTTGCATATAAGGAAAAAGTGTGGAGGGACTTGAATAGAGCTTTTGAGTAGAATTCCTTCTTAGCATAGGACTAGGCAATTTTTTTGGTCAACACTCATGAAGTCAACATGGTTTATTGAGAGGGAAACTTAGGCGAATTTGACAAGGTGGAGGTTGTTAGGGTGCTCAAGCCAATGAGGATTGAATATGAAGGATAAAGGAAAGTGGTTTGGAGCCTTATTGACTTCCAAAATTTTGGTACTGTGGTTTGAGTTTGACTTCGAGATCATCATTATTTATACCTATGTATCTAGTCTAGGAAGGATTCCTTGACTAAGAATCTATCAAGTCTTTTGTTAATAAAGTCCTCACCAAACTTATTGTTTGTTAAAGTTTCCATGTAGAAGGTAGACTTGATGTCCACAAAGACTACCTATTCAAAATAGATCTTGAAAATAATCAGCAAGATAATCATTGTAAGGATGGTGGTCCATTCCTCTTATCCAGTTAGGGTTAAGTTTATATTTCCCGCAAGGATGACACTAGGGGATTACAAGAGGTCTCAAGTATATAGTTCCAATTAGAAATCACATATATGTTAATAGATAGACCATAAATATTTATGTAATGAATGTCGTGGTTGATCTTATTGGAAAAGATATTAACATAGATGATATGTTAGTTAATGGATAGACCATAAGCATTTAGGTAAAAAATGTGAGGGCTGAGCTTATTAGAGAAGAGATTAACATAGATGTAGTTGATGGATTTTGCATAGCTAGTGATGTCGACTAGTTAGTGTCCCAGTGATAGTTTGTTGTCATTTTGATTCGATATGAATGTCTGCTTATGATATTGTCAAAGTCATGTTATATTTTCTTCTCAATGCTTTTTTATCACTTGTTGTGAATGGCCAACCTTATTTCCTGGGCTATAGGAAATTAAATGTTGTAGGGCAAATTTAAATCTAGCGATAGATATATACTACCCCACAACATTTAATTTCCTATGGGCAAGGAAATATGTATAGCCGTTGTGAATGGTATCATCTCCAAGCCTCGTATAAGGAGAAAGAACATTGATATGTTTTCTAATTTTTGAATTAGTGTGTTCTTCTAGAAGGATGTGGTTAGGAGTGTAGTTGGTGTTATTTGAAGTGTTCTTTTGGGTTCTTCTAGCCACGTGATGCTGAAAAAGACTCCAAATGAGATTCTAATTTCAGGTTTGTCAGGAGTGATTATGATGTGTGAATATGACAAGCTGTTGATTTAACACCATGTTGTTACACTCAAGCCCATGTGTCATAGAAAATACCACACGTTTCATCCTGCAACATCTAGTTCTATTCCACGAGGGTGACAAATGATAGTGACCACTTGTTTTGGCACATAATTAACTAACTATTTCTAAATCTTCATTCAAACATATTATGTAGTCAAAGACTCAGTATTAAGTGAAAAACACAAACAATTATAATTAAGAAAAAATTTAAAAGTAGGAGAAATTTTTTTATTGGTAGATATTTTAAAACATCCAATAACCTATAAACTTTATTGGTTGATCTTTCAGGACACCCAATAACCTATAAATTGAATGACTTCGTTGGACACCTAATCCTCAATGGGTAGGTGTGGAATGCGAATGGACAAATGGAGTCCAAGAGACCACTTGGAATGGGAAGCCAAGGGTCACCTATTGTATTGTATATATGCATCTTTATGGTTAATAGTATTGCAACTCACGCTTATCCTACCTTTATATGTGTGTTTTCTCCATTCACCATGCATGTGTTTAACATGGTATCAGAGTGGGCGAGCTCCTCCCCTGCTCAAGTGTGAGCCACTTGGTCTTGTGGCTTGTGTAAACTTGCAAGCCCTATGCATTTTTAAGCATATCAGTTATGCCTCTATTTAGCTTCTTTACAGGCTGACACATCTTCTCTAGTTTTAACACCCCCCACCTACCTTTCTAAAAAGTTGCTCTATTTTTGGAATTCTTGTTGTGAGAAGACCAGCCTTACAAGCCCTACAAAGAGGAATATCCTTTGACTGTCAGAACTACACCTGAGATTTTCTCTGCACCAGAACTACACTAAGCTCCTCCATAACGCTCTTCCCAACATATTTGTTGCCTCTCCTAATTATTAAGAGTTTCATGGTCTCCTCATACATATTCACTTCCAGCACTGGTTATTCGTGCATAGCTCCATATACAGCTTCCTCTTGTACGTAGCCTCCTATACGCAATTTCCATATCGACTCCTCAGTACAGTAAGCTCCTCGACCCTCTGCGCGCAGTAAGACACCAATGGTGCCATTGTGCTCTGAAAATTCCTGAAATTTGGTCATAATATAAATGTCATAATATAAGTTAGGGAAGATAAATGTTTTTTTGATACTCAATTGTAGACACAGTTGAGAGTATTTGGTCATAATATATGAAATATCAACATCCTGTGCTAACTACTTCATCTCCCTCACAACCTGCACATTCCCAATGTTTTTTGTCCCTCCTATCTCCTTCCCTCTGCACGCTCCTTCCATACAGATGCAATTTTCTGCCATATTCCATCTCTACTACTTCCTCCTCTCACACGTTGCCATCCACCTCCTCTCAGCCCCTCCAGTTGACGTGCTCCCCTCGGCCTCCCGCAACTTACCTCTGCCGTCCCTCACAGCTACCTCAACGCTCCTTCCATACAGCCCCACTCCCCGTCCTATCCCCCTCACTGAACAGTTCCCCCACAGGTCCAACTACCTCCCCCTCCACCTCCCCACTCCCCTCCACCCGCACCTTGTTGCTGCTCTCACCACCCCATCCTGCTCTCCCCACAAACCCCCCTCGCTTGCACTCTCCACCCAACCCGCTCACCTCACCTCCCTCCCCTCTCCTCCCTACACTCTCCCGTCCCTTCCGCTACCCTCCCCACGGTCCTTATGCTCTCTTGTCCCTTCCGATACCCTCTTTACTCACCTTACCCCTCTCCTCTCCTATGTCTGACACTCCATCGCCAGTCGGCTCCCCTCCCCTCCCCTACTCCCACTCACACGACAACTCACCCTCCCGCTTCCCACCATCCCGCAACACCCTCCCCTCTGCACTTCCCATAGCCTGCTACCAACTCCCTTCCACGTTTCCATCACCATTCGACCCCTTTACACACACACGACGACTCACCTCTGCTTCCTCCTTCCGCATGGCCTCCCTCCAACATCGGCTCCCTCCACTATGTAGCTACCTCTCTCCGCCTTCCAACATCGTGCTCTTAAATACTAGCAATGCAATTATTAAATTGATTTGTTGGCCATAGTGTAGTTGCTACATTGTCACTTCCACCACCTAGTCCAGCTCATATTAGGGTGGAACGATGCATGGAGCTTAGAGGAGGGAGCATTCGACCACATAAAAAGTTGCGGGCTTTTATGTTGGTTCAACAGTGTGAATAGGCTGGAAAAATGAGCCCGACGTGAAGCGAACCAGCAACCTTTGTTGAAAGATATCTTGAAGCATTCAAAAATGAAATATCTGGTAAGCTCCTGTGATCGAGTCTTATTTTATAGATTTTCGATAATCTTGCAGCATAGGTTATTAATGTTCAAAAATAAGGTTCCAGACTGTAAATAAATACTTGAAATTGTCGTGCAATCATTTGAGGAAGAATAAACATTATATGTAAACTGCAACCATATGCTAGGTTGTAGCCCAATTAGGTAGTGGGGTAGTGTCAAATTCCATATCTATTGGCTCTTTCATAGGTTGATCTTATTTATATATTTTTCTCTTGGATAATTCAATAATGTGTGATCTTTTGAACACCACATTGGGAGGTGGTTCCTCTCCATATCTTCCACCAGATTTCCTATCATTACTCGCCCATCTAACCACATGGGAATCCTTACTTATGTGACTAGATGACGAACATGGGTGAGCCTAAGTTGCAGAAGGTGGAGGGGAATTTGTAGGATTTCTGCAACTTTCCCTATTTTTCCCTCCCAAATTAATAATAATTTCATCGACAATTGCTTCAATAGGGGTGGGTTTCTTTATTTCCTTTTATGTGTCAATGTCACTTTCTCTGCTTTATTTAGTCATTCCAGTAAATAAATTTCCATACCTAAATAAGGAAAGGTGCCTTGAAAATGATCCTTCTGGATTGAAACCTTGCATTGGCTCTACTTTAGTTAAATTGAAAACTTTCAATGGCTCCAAGAATTCCCCCAAGTGGGAAGTGTATTTTATAGTTACTTCTCCCACAATAAAGGGAAAGGAAATAAATTTCTTTATTTTCTCTCTCAAACAGAATAACCCATGGATGATATTGTTTGCAAAGTTCCACAACAAGATACCTATTTAATATGAATTTAGGAAGCAACAAGGGCTTATTGTGGAATCCATAATGTGAACTAGTGTGTTCTCGTCTATTTCTTCATGTATGGTTTTTCCCCAAAAGAAGGCCTATGCTTCATTTTAAATTCAGGTGGGTTCTCATCGAGTTATAGAAAACCAACTTCTTTAACAAAAGAATCCTATATTTGAAAAAAAAAAAATCGGCCCTTATGCTTCCACAACACCATATACCAAAATTTCTCCAATTCTAGATCTAGATTCAAACTGCTCTTTGTGCGGGAGTTTTATCTCATGTCGAAGATGAGTATGTGTGGAGGTATGATGTGTGGAAGTGTGTATGTGAAAGAACAAAATGCAGAGAGCAAGTGTGCATAAAAAAGCGTCTAGGGAGGCAGTGTGCAAAGAACCAATGTGCAAAGAGATATGTATATCGTATTCCCCTCCATAGTGGGAAATTAACTAAGTGTTTCATATAAGGAAAAAGTGTGGAGGGACTTGAATAGAGCTTTTGAGTAGAATTCCTTCTTAGCATAGGACTAGGCAATTTTTTTGGTCAACACTCATGAAGTCAACATGGTCTATTGAGAGGGAAACTTAGGCGAATTTGACAAGGTGGAGGTTGTTAGGGTGCTCAAGCTAATGAAGATTGAATTTGAAGGATAAAGGAGAGTGGTTTGGAGCCTTATTGACTTCCAAAATTGTGGTACTATGGTTTGAGTTTGACTTTGAGATCATCATGATTCATACCTATGTATCTAGTCTAGGAAGGATTCCTTGACTAAGAATCTATCAAGTCTTTTGTCAATAAAGTCCTCACCAAACTTATTGTTTGTTAAAGTTTCCATGTAGAAGGTAGACTTGATGTCCACAAATAGTACCTATTCAAAATAGATCTTGAAAATAATCACCAAGATATTCATTGTAAGGATGGTGGTCCATTCCTCTTATCCAGTTAGGGTTAAGTTTAGATTTCCCGCTAGGATGACATTAGGGGAGTACAAGAGGTCTCAAGTATATAGTTCCAATTAGAAATCACATATATGTTAATGGATAGACCACAAATATTTATGTAATGAATGTCGTGGTTGAGCTTATTGGAAAAGATATTAACATAGATGATATGTTAGTTAATGGATAGACCATAAACATTTAGGTAATCAATGTGAGGGCTAAGCTTATTAGAGAAGAGATTAACATAGATGTAGTTGATGGATTTTGCATAGCTAATGATGTCGACTGGTCAGTGTCCTAGTGATAGTTTGTTGTCATTTTGATTGGATCTGAATGTCTACTTATGATATTGTCATAGTCGTGTTATATTTTCTTCTCAATGCTTTTTTATCACTTGTTGTAAATGGTCAACCTTATTTTCTGGACTATAAGAAATTAAATGTTGTAGGGAAAATTTAAATCTAACAATAGATATATATTACCCCACAACATTTAATTTCCTATGGGCAAGGAAATATGTATAGTCGTTGTGAATGGTATCATCTCCAAGCCTCGTATAAGGAGAAAGAAAATTGGCATGTTTTCTAATTTTTGAATTAGTGCTTTCTTCTAGAAGTATGTGGGGAGTGCAGTTGGTGTTGTTTGAAGCGTTCTTTTGGGTTCTTCTAGCCACGTGATGCTGAAAATGACTCCAAATGAGATATTAATTTCAGGTTTGACAGGAGTGATTATGACGTGTGAATATGACAAGCTGTTGATTTAACACTGTGTTGTTACACTCAAGCCCATGTGTCGTAGAAAATACCACGAGTTTCGTCCTGCAACAGCTAGTTCTATTCCACCAGGGTGAAAAATGATAGTGACCGCTTGTTTTGGCACATACTTAACTAGCTATTTCTAAATCTTCATTCAAACATATTATGTAGTCAAAGACTCAGTATTAAGTGAAAAGCACAGACAATTATCATTAAGAAAAAAGTTAAAAGTAGGAGAAAGTTTTTTTATTGATAGATATTTTAAGACACCCAATAATTTGTAAACTTTATTGGTTGATTGATATTTTAAGACACCCCATAACTCGTCTTACTTTAACTGAGAAAATCGAATTCCTTGCATGCACTAGTTATTTTGGGTTGATTGATCAGTGAATTGAAAAATCTTTGTGTTACATTGTTGTCATTCAGTTAACTGACCTTCGACTGACTCCGTCAATAAGCCCTCTAACTGGAATTTACTTATCTAACTGAGTGACAAGATCCATGTCACTAGTTAACCGCTCCCAAGTTGTCCTGCAAATGTGGAAATTAGTTGTCGTACTAATGTGGAAATCCTATTTACTCAATTTAACTAAGGCTAAAGTCAAATTGAGTCTTTGTTGCTACATTTTTTCAACACTTTTCCAACCAGCCAATGTGGTTCATCATCAGGACAAGATGAGAAATCTGATCTAGGAATCAGTCTAAATAAATGAGGAAAGTCCTAACTAGTCGTTGTAAAAAACAACTAGTTTGACTACAGTAAAAAAAAATAAAAAATATAATAATAATAAAATTAAAAATTGTATTATTATTATTATTTTATTAGTTGTGAAATTTGAATTATTAATATGTTACCTAATACAAATATAATTTAATATTCTTATACCTACTCACTATATTAAATAATTATAGGTTTAAAAATAATTAATAATTATGTGCTCTATAATTTAATTTAATATAAAAATGATTACTGAAATCGCCCAAAAACAATAAAAATATATATATATATATATATATATATATATATATATTAATTAATTTTAAAAAATTAAAATAAATTAATAAAAATACTAATAATAATGAAAATAATGTTTATGTGAGCTTATAACTCCAAATGAGATTTTAATTTCAGGTTTGACAGGAGTGACTATGAACTGTGAATATGACAAGCCGTTGATTTAGCACCGTGTTGTGATACACAGGCCCATGTGTCGCAGAAAATACCACGTGCTTCGTCCTGCAACGGCTAGTTCTATTCCACCAGGGTCACAACATGATAGCGACCGCTTGTTTTGGCACATACTTAACTAACCATTTCTAAATCTTCATTCAAACATATTATGTAGTCAAAGACTCAGTATTAAGTGAAAAACATGGACGATTATTATTTTGTAAGTGAAAAACACGGACAACTATTATTTAGAAAAACATTAAAGGTACGAGAAACTTTTTTTTTGGTAGATATTTTAAGACTTTTTAAATAACCTGTAAACTTTATTGGTTGATTTTTTTAAGACACCCAATAACCTGTAAATTGAATGACTTGCATTGTATTTTTTTATATGTTAATGAGATAATATTGTGAATTTTACTGGTTTAAAACATATTTTTGAATGTAATTCTAGCATACTGGAAACACATTATATTGAATGAGTATTACTGCGTTTTTCTTCTGAATAAGATATTATAATTTTTTTGTTTTGGAAATTTAATATATTTAAATCTTTTAAATATTTTGATTAGATTGTGAATTTTAGTTGTTTAAAATAAGATTTTGAATGTAAATTTAATTTAAAAAAAAAGAATTATAAATTATATAATTGAAACTTAACATAGAGAATTAACTCAAAAATGTCACAATTTGGCTTAGATCCAAATTTCTTGTTGAATTGGGTCAGGAAATTAAAAAAAAAAAGATTGTCTGAATGTTTGAACTCTTTTTGATAGAGAAAATGGATTCAGCAACATCAAGAAAGCAGAAATTTCTGCTGGAATTTTTCATAATCTTGCAGAAATTTCTGAGTTATTTTCGGAGCTTTTTAGACTAAGCGTCTAAAAAATGACTATCAGAATATTTGAATCATTTTTAGATAATAGAAATAAATTCAAAATCATTAAGAAAACTGTCTTGCTATAATTAGGATTTCCAAAAATTTCAGCATATTTTGTAAAAATCTTCCTGAAATTTCCATTATTTTTCAGACAAAATTGCAACTTACTCTAGAAAAGAAACACGGAAAACACGGAAAATGGCAATTTTTTTAACAATTAGCATACGGGGTTGTATAGTGCCGCAATCTCATGTTTTGCTGAGAACTTCAGAGTTCAGATGATTATAAGTCCAATGGAAAAAAAACTGTACGAAGAAGCTATGTAAAAAAATTTTGGGCCAGACAATTTGGCCGATCTGTGGTTTAATTGATGTATGGACAAATGCGAAGAAACCGAAATAATATACATTTAACTGATCAAACAGATCAAGAGCTTTTAATCGGAATCGATCTCTTAATTTTCAAGAATATCCTATGCCCAACCTTCTCCTCCTTTTCCCTGATACTCTCAAGCTTTGGTTTCCAACACTGCCCTCTGGATTTCACCAACTGCTTATAATGCTTCTGCAATTCAGGAGTATTGCAGAGCCTATAAGGCTCATCAACTGCGAAATCCTTGGGGAATGGAACCTTGCGTTCATCAACGTTCACCCTCCCATCTTCCATAAGTTTTGTAATAAACTGCGGGCAGACTCTGATCCGAAGGCCTCCGCCAGCATCGCTTTTCTGTATCTCAAACGGCTGGCAGAGAGCAGACGCGCGTGCGATGCTGCGGAGAGCCGGAGTTGCACGGGCAGCGGGCGAAAGAGCAACTTTTGTAGGCGGCAGCGGCGGCGATATTAAGGAAGCCAGCAATACAAGCGATAGAGGAGACTGAAAGAAATGGTTGGGCAGAATGAAGTAGATGTTGCCCGCCTTCAGCTGATCGTCTGGAGAAAGCGCGGGCGTGTTCTGCCCAATGTAGAATGAGTCGGAATTACACACTAAATTTTGCGGGAATTGCTGCATGATTTGGCTCGCCTTGACGGATTGTGGAAGGATTCTAATGCTGCCGTCTGAGCGAACCAGCTGGATGGTTTCCCTGTTATTTTCGACCATCATGCAGGATGTATGGTTTCCCATAATTACGCCGAAAGGCGTTCCCTTTGCTGGCTTTGGCTGAATGTACTGTTAGCCAATGAGAAGAGTTTCTCATCGTCCTTCCAGCCACTGAAAATATGCCATTTGCCGGCTGCTCCTCCTCTTACCAGCGCACAGGCGGCTGCTGCTCCTACCAGCGCACACTTTCAATTTACCTCGTTCTTTCACGATTTACTACCTCAGACTTGCACCTCGTTGTTTCAGGGTTTACCAGCTAACAGTTCTCCAGCTCGCACGATTTACCAGCTCAGAGTTGCACCCGTCACGAATGTTCTGTGAAACGCGAGGTCCAGCATATTCGAATGGCTGCTGGATTCGTCTGCGGATGCGCCCCCACAGAGCCAATTGCTATCCAAAATTGCGCCTCTCCACAATCCTCCGAGCATTCATCAATGGCTTCTAGTGAATCCCATGATAAAACTATCCCTGTAGTTTCTACATTTACCTCGCCATTCGAGGAATCCCCACCGATAGACGCAGGGACATTCCTCCGCAAGCCTCTCAGCCTGTGGCCAGGCATGTATCACTCATCCGTCACGGCCACCGAGCCCGAGGCCAAGCCGACTCTGACTCTACCCCCGGTCCCCGCCCCTGCTCCCGCACCCCCACTAGGGCAAGCGCAACCTGTCAAGCCCGGAATCGAAGTGAGTCCTCGAAAACCCGCCTTCAAGCTGCACGAAAGGCGTCAGAATTTGAGAAATCTGGAGATAGGTTTGGGGATCAATCCTCTCTGCCTCAATCTGAACGGAAGGATATCTCCTAGAGCGGTGCCGCCACCTGAAATCCTGTCGCCCAGCATGCTCGATCTCCCATCACTCGTGCTCAGCCCAATGACGCCTCTCGGCTCCGACCCCTTTGATTGCCCCTCCAATTCGACGTCGTGCGATGAATCTTCGATTTCACAGGAGGAGAGGGCCATTGCGGAGAAGGGATTCTATTTGCATCCCTCGCCTCTTCAAACGCCAAGGGAAAGGAAGACGGACCTGTTGCCCCTGTTTCCGCTGCACTCTCCCAGAGGCTCCAGCTCTTTGCTCTGAGTCTTCCTGCCCTAAGTGTTGGGAATCTCACCATTGATCTGTTTTCATTTTTTGGTTTAGGTTTTCTTGGCACAGGTGAAACGCGCGAGGAAGTCCCATTTTGTTCCGGAACGCACTGCGTTTTTCCATTTTGTTCCGCCGCAGGGCAACGTTGCAGCTTTTGAAGTCGACATTCTTCCTTCTGTTAGCGAGCATGAAGCGTCCCGGGCGAAAGGCGGCCGAAGAAGGCCAGAAAAAGGGTCACTATCATCTCCTTAACTGGTCCATCGTCTTTATTTTTCTTGACTTTCCAGATGGCAATGATTGGTCTGGTCTGTCAAGGCTGTGGAACACAGGCGTTTGTATTTGCTACTTCTTTGCTTTTGAATGGGGATAATGCTCTGGCATTGCACGGCCGGGTTTTGTTTTTTCTGAGTCTGTCTATGGCTTATGAATGGATGTGTTTATGCATTGAAATTTCAGGAAAAAGACGGGTTTACTGTAGCATATGAATGGGATGTATCCACGCATTGAAATTGTATATGTGCAGGTCCTATCTTTTGGAGGATTATCACCAGGTGGAGAAGATTGCACAATTTGATAGGGAGCGTGTGCCGGAGAGAGTTGTTCATGCTAGAGGAGCTAGTGCGAAGGGTTTTTTTGAGGTGACCCATGACATTTCTCATCTTACTTGCGCCGAATTCCTTCGGGCCCCCGGCGTACAGACCCCACTGATCGTGCGTTTCTCAACTGTTATCCATGAGCGTGGGAGTCCTGAAACCCTTCGAGATCCTCGCGGGTTCGCTGTGAAATTCTACACCAGAGAGGTGAGTTTTGGATCTGATTTAGATGGCATCCTTCTTCTGGGTTCTTGGCATTTCTTAGGTTTGGTAGGTATGTCGGTTGATTTATATAAAACGTTGAATGCCTGTTGTAATCGTAAAATGTTTGTGGACAAATAATAATCTAAGAAAGAATCAGGGCAATTAATTAAAGAAAATTTTAATGGCACAGTAAATTTTGGATAAGTGTTGATGATTTTTACAAATATTTTAGGGGATGTTTGCAGAAATCTACATGTTCTGTTTTGGAAAGTTTACTAAGGGAGTCTGTAGGGCATTATTACAACGAGTTGGATGTAATTTTTAGAGGGAGACTTTTGTTTTTGTTCCGTATAATTCATTTTTTTTTTAAATTTTGTGGGAATGAAGTGTTTGCAAAAGATTATAGTTAATTGATAAATAACCATTTTGTAATTTTGGGACATTTGTATTGAGAAGCTAGATGATTTTTTCTTTGCTTTTACAAATTTTGATACTTATATTACTATAAGGGATGCAACTGTCATCTTTTTTAAGTAAGCCAAGTGTATGAAATATTGCTTTTACTTCTAGTTTTTCAAAATCTTTCGTCGGGGCAGTAGGCTTTAGAGCTCAAATTTGAAAATTTGGCCATTTTGTTTAGCCTGTATTTGCGCAATATCTTTAAACGTTCTGGTGCATCTCTCTTGACGAAAAAAGTAGAGAAGTGACCATCCTGACTACTTGCCAGACACTTTAGCCAGATTTTGGCAATACCCTGGGTTCCCAACAAGGGCAATGTGCCAGTCGACGACCTTCTATTTATCTTTAGACCTCCTTGGCAAAAGGTGCCTCCATTAAAAAACATGGCCAACAATCTTCTGGATTTCTGCAATAGCTACAATTTCGGTCTTCTAATACTCGTTTTATGTAGCTTCCCTGTAGTTGGGACTCGGGAGTGCCATTTACAGGTAAAAGCAGGTAAAAGCAGGTAAGGGGAACCTTGGTATGTAGGTAGTACCTTGTTAACCTGTAAAGAGGCCTTGTATCCGTCTTTAGACCTCCTTGGTAAAAGGTGCCTCCATAAAGAAAATGTGGCCAACGTCGTCTCGATTGATGCAATATAATTTCGGTCTTTCAACACTGGTTTTAACTTTTATGAATCCTCTCTTTAGTTGGGAGCCCCATTTGCAGAATAAAGCAGGTACGGGGAACCCTGGTATCTAGGTAGTACCCTGCTATAAGTGACATTTATGTTTTTGACCATGAGGTTGCATCTTCTATTAAACCCTGTTTGAGAAGAATGTTTATGGATCATTTTCTTTTTGAAGTTTCTTGTCTTGTATGTTGCAATAGGCATTTGTGTTTTATGATCAAATTTGTTGGATTTTTCGGGTAAATGTTTGACTATTTTTGAAAGTTCTTTCAAAGGATTATTCTGTAATTGATGCAACCGCAATATTTTAGCATATAGCTCATGGGATTTTCATTCCTCTTGCAGGGGAACTTCGATCTTGTTGGAAATAATTTTCCTGTATTCTTTGTTCGAGAAGGTATGAAGTTTCCAGACATGGTTCATGCATTGAAACCAAATCCCAAAAGTCACATTCAAGAAGACTGGAGGATTCTAGATTTCTTCTCTCACCACCCAGAGAGTTTGCATATGTTTTCCTTTCTCTTTGATGATCTTGGAATCCCCTTAAACTACAGGCATATGGATGGGTGTGGTGTCCACACCTTCACCCTTGTTAACAAGGCTGGGAGGAAAACCTATGTGAAGTTTCATTGGAGACCTACTTGTGGAGTTAAGTGTCTATTGGATGATGAAGCTGTTGTAGTTGGTGGGACAAACCACAATCATGCAACCAAGGATCTCTATGATTCTATAGCAGCAGGCAACTATCCTGAATGGAAACTTTTTATCCAGACAATGGATCCTCGGGATGAGGATAAATATGACTTTGATCCTTTAGATGTTACCAAAACGTGTCCCGAGGATCTCTTTCCTCTTCAACCTGTAGGACGCATGGTCTTGAACAAGAATATTGACAATTTCTTTGCTGAAAACGAGCAGCTTGCATTTTGTCCTGCTATTGTTGTTCCTGGTGTCTATTACACTGAAGATAAGCTACTCCAAACAAGGGTATTCTCATACGCAGATACACAGAGGCATCGGCTTGGACCCAACTATTTGATGCTGCCAGCCAATGCACCCAAGTGTGCACATCACAATAATCATCACGAGGGATTCATGAATTTCATGCACAGGGATGAAGAGGTTGGAAAATATCTTTTTTTATCTTTTTTTTTTTTCAATACCTCTCCTTTATGACTTGGACATATAGTCAATGTTCATGGAGAGATTTGGTTTTTACAAAACAATTGCTGGAATTACAGGTCAACTACTTTCCATCAAGGTTTGATCCAGTTCGTGATGCTGAGAGATTTCCCATTCCTTCCCATACTCATACTGGCAAGCGGGAGAAGGTAAGATCTCACCATTTCTCCAGATTCTGGTGATAGATCTGAGATTTTTACAATATTATGATACAATGACAGTTCATTATTGTAGTATGTACTTGGCGGAGTAGCGTTTTTCTTGATAATTTTTATTTTTGAAAAAAATGTTTGTACTATTTTAGTTTGAAACTCAAAATAGTCTGTTTTTGGAGACTTAATTTTCATGCTTTTTGTTTTATTCTATAGTTCTCTTTGCGATTATGATGATAATGATTTAGATTATTGCTGTTTTTTCTTGGATTTGGATATATGGTCATGGTTGAAATTTGGATTTGGATTTGGATTTAGATTATTGATGTTTTTTCATGGATTTGGATATTTGGGTATTTTTTGGTTGAAATTGGCAGTGTGTGATAGAGAAGGAGAATAATTTCAAACAACCTGGAGAGCGATATCGTTCATTTGCACCAGATAGGTAGGTTGGCTTGATTTCTAGCAGTCAATTCATTGTTTTTGCTATATGGACAGAAATTACAGTGATGATTTTAAATTGCAGGCAAGAACGTTTTGTGAAGCGATGGGTGGCAGCTTTGTCAGATCCTAGGGTCACCCATGAAATTTGCAGTATTTGGATATCTTACTGGACACAGGTTTGCCATTCAGACTTTCTATATTTCGTTTGAGCTACTATGATTGTGATCCTTTTTATACATCCGTTGGAATAACCTATTATTGATATTAATTATTAATCACATGGATTGGTGCAGTGTGACAAATCATTGGGTCAGAAGATTGCAGCTCGCCTTAACATGAAAGCAAATATGTAAGAAGTTCGAACTGCAGCATGCAATGTGGGATACGGCATGTTATAATAGGACACTGCTGCTTGTTAATCTCTCTACATATACGAGGGGCAGGAGAAAAGGGGACTTTTCTCTGAAGATAAAACTGCTTTTAGTTTAGTACATAGTGCTAGTGGTTCATAAAATTGAAATTACAGCTGATGATTTATCAGTGATTGGACATCTATTAGGTCCAGGGGATAGATACATAGTTATAAACTTTGACAGGTCTATTGTCTATGATGTTTTGGTATCATAAATGATCGAATTGAATAAATTTTGCTGAGAAATGTTTATGAAAGAATATCAGTTATCAACCTCTATTTAACAGGTAAAGAAATAATCTTGGATCATAGCTCCGGCAAAAAGATATTCTTTGACCAGAGCTCTTGGGAAACTACAGGTGATATTGGTGTAGACGTGTACCTTTTATTGTCATTTGGTTTTATGCCTTATCTCGATTCTCGAAGGTCAAAAGCTGTGTTCGAATATGAATGGGTGGGTGAGCCTTAGGGAAGTCGAGCGTCAAAATAAAGACTGATAAAAGTACCTATTGCTGGAGGAAACATTCTCAGCCTCGTTTGTCTTGTTTTTTCCTCTGCATGGTGCAGATACCGTGATATTCAACCTTACTGACACCTTACTGGTATTAGATTACAGTCCTAATTCCATACTCAGGATTGGATTACCGAAAGAGGCATACAAATGGACAAAAAACCTAGCACAAAATCCTCCCCCGGACAGGGAGCTGCCGCCTCTTGGCCAACATTTTTTCAGTATCACAAAGGCTTCATGTGATACTTCCCATAAACCGATTTCTGTTTTAATTTCACTTATGCCCAATTAAGCTTCCCTCACTTTACCTTTCCATTTGACAGGTGGTCTTCTTCTCCTATCCTGATACTTGCAGTTGTGTGAATTTCTATTTATATCAAACATCCAAGTTCCACTATCGTATTTGTTCACTGTGCATGAGTTGTGTTATTTTCATGGCCTTTTCATAGGGTTGTATGGTTTCACTTGCACCATCAGCGCATTTCTATCATACCATTCTTCTAGACTGGAGAGATTTAGTGATGTGTTTTAATGGTAGTTGATCATGAAACTATATTGTTTGAACATGGAAAGCTTCAGTGACGTGATTGTTTTCATGGGCAGCTGATCATGAAAAGACATTGGAAATTGTTGGATCTTAGAGCAATCGTTCAATATTTGTTTCTAGTCGATATTACCATGAACTAAGAATATACCATGGTACACATAATTGCCAATCCTCAACTTTATCCGGTGGGGAAATAGTGAGATAGATGTTACCATCTTGAGATGGATAGTACTAAATAAGATTCATATCATAATGTGTATTGTATTTTCACTGTCTTGTGATCAAGGCCATTTTCCCACATATGATCAAGGAAATGTTTTCTGAATTTTGAAAATGTTGCAATTTCTTATATTAAGATGATTTTTCTAATATATGAATAGCGAAATGCGTATTTATTTTAATATTTAAGTGGGTATTTTAAATATTTTTTTAATTCATTAATAAGGAGATGTGTTTTGAATTTTTCACTGAAATCTCAGTTAGGTTGTTTTTTTTGTTTTGTTTTTGGGGGGTTTTAAATATATATATTTTTTTAATTCATAAATAATGAAATGTGTATTTTGAAATTTTTCATTTTGTGTGATTAGAATAGTTTAAGGTTTTGAATATATATATATATATATATATATATATATCTAACAATTTAACTTTTTGGAAGTTATTTCTAAGATTTTTTTCTTATTTTAATTTTTTTTTTATTATAACATTTTGGAAGTTATTTTTAAGATTTTTTTCTTATTTTAATTTCTTTTACTAGTAAAAAAAATCAATTTGCTCAAGCTATCTCAATTATTACAATTAACTTGAATTGTGTTAAGTTTATTATTAGCCCAATAATATCAATTAACCACAGTTATCCTAATTTGACCATTTATCCTCAATTATCTCAATTTTCCAATTAGTCTAATTGGTTGCAATCACCTCAATCCAATAAATATGATATTCCTAGTTAGGTCATTTGCTCTAATTATATGATTGGACCATTTAACTCTTCAGTACGCTTCCCTTAGCGCAGTTCTCTTCACCCGTTTTCTACACAAAATGGGTAACCCAGCGAACTGTGTGTTGAAGTCTCGCTGCAGTCCTCGCCTATGCTGGTCTTTAACATGAATTGTATTCCATTCTGGCTTTAAAACCCTCCAACATACATTCAACGTACAACTCAACGCTAGTTCCCATTTCCGTCTCAATCCTTCTCTTCAGCTTCAGGAATTCAAGCACACCCAAGGTTCGACCTGAAGAGATTTGCACTATAACAAAATTACAATACAACTGCCCCTCCTTTTAAGTGGGGATTTAGCAAACCCTGGAATTTACCAACTCCTCCTATCCACTGAAACTTCTGATTCATTAGAGAAGCTTATCGTGAAAGACATTCATCGCACCTTGCCCTCCCAAAAATTATTTCACCTGATAGACGGGCCCAGACAGAGATCTCTGCACAATTTGTTAAAGGCCTACTTTGTGTATGACAGGGATTTGGGGTATACACAGGGGATGAATTTCATAGCAGGCATGATTCTGCTTCACATGAATGAGGAGGAAGAGGCGCTTTGGGTAATGGCGGCTCTGCTCAAGGGCGTTGTGATTATGTCAATGCGACGTTCATATTTGGAAGGCCTGCCTCTGTTACACCAATATCTGTTTGAGTTTGAAGTTCTTGTGAATGAAGCGCTGCCTGAGCTGGGTAGGCATTTTCAGAACCAAATTCTCACGCCCTGCATGTATGCTAGCGGGGGTTTATGATGGAGAGTTTCATAAACTCTTAGATCAGACTGTCCATATTAGTTTTGGATTAGACTATCTATTTTTCTTTTGATGATGAATTATGTAGGGTGATTTTAGATGGATAAACCTAATAATTTAGTTTTCATAATAAATTATATTGGATGGTTTTAAACTCAATAATTTTGAATGTCGTTTTTATTGAAACTTTCTTGAAATAATATGAATCACATAGCCTTCAATTCAAAAATCTATTTTCCACACTCAAGGGTTTGCATTGTACTTTTACATGGGACGTTTGAAATTGAAATTGCAGGGTATACCGTCATTTGTAGAATCGATCACCAAACAGCGCTCTATAGACTTACTGCGCTTCTACAATATGGGTTTTCGAACGTTTGCAGTAACAGATATGGGGCCGTCGGGGTGCTTGCCAGTTATAATAGCAAAGAATTCTTATTCTGACCTTGCCAAACCATTTGCAGAATTGAGTCTAGCTACTTTGCTTCAAGCCCTGATACAGCTGTGCTATTTTTTCTTATTAATGCTTCAAATGGTAATTGGAAATATGCCTTCTGAAATTTGTGGAGTCAGTCGGTTTCACTTGTTAAGGGTTTTGTTTGTCAAAATTCTATTGCTTGCATCTTACATTCATGTAATGCACAAGTAATGATCCTTGATAAGGTTTCTTTTCTGAACCAACTTGGGGTGTCAAATTTGTATTTGTGTATTCTAACCAACCAGCTGCCATTTCTTACTCTCTTGTTGATTCTTACTATGCATGCAATGGTCCCTACCCATCATTACCATTGAAATTTGAATGTTTTTACTGTACATTCCATTGCTATGTTACCAGAGACGGCATGATAGTGAATCTGGTTGATTTCAATCCCTGGAGGCCATTTATTCTTCCTCCTCTGTTCTCCTGGGAAAAGTTGGAGAAGAATTAACTCAAAATCTACATGTTTTGCCCCCCTTACATCATTGGGAGGTCTCCTTTCGACGTTCCTTTGCACCTCCCGGTGCAATTGCTAGTTTATCTGTTACGAACAAACAAATAGAATCAAGCATGAAGATGCAAGGAAGGATCGCAGCAGTGGCGTTTTATACAAACTGTAAAAGCAGAGTCATAGAGAAGAGAGACGTGGTGGAAAAGAGTAGATCGAGTCAACCAGGCCGCCATCCATGGTATTTTAGTTACCTCATTGCGAACTATCTTTAATTAATTTTAGTTTTTCCTAGGGAGGTGCGATAGGGTCGGCTTTGACCATAATTTAGAAGACTTAGTTTTGATTTTGCCAGGGGAGGTGCGATCGGGTCGGCTTTGACCATAAATTAGAAGATTTAGTTTTGATTTTGTCAGGGGAGGTGACAGGGTCGGCTTTAAATTAGAAGAGTTCTCTGGTTTCAATTTTGGAATGTTTTTATCTAACGAGGCAACCAGGTAACATTTTTTATTTCTTGTTTTTGGTGTTTAGAGGAATTGGTAATGGAGGAGGTATTAATATAAGGCTTGTTTATTGATCTAAGTCTAGGATTGAACTAGATCTGTTTAACAACACTGACTTCTTAACATAAAGTTCTCTGACCACTAGACCAAGCCCTACTGATTAACTAGACAACAACTTTATTTGGTGAAAAAATTTTATTTTTTATTTTTTATTTTAATTTTAATTTGACAATTATTTTTTAATGATAAAAATAGATTTAGTATCATTTTCTTATTTTAATTTTGTAATTTCTTTTTAATAATAGAAATAAATACAGCACTATTTTTTATTTAAATTTCTTAATCATTGAAAATAAATTCACCACCCAAAAAACAATTGACACCCAAAACAAAATCCTAAAACATCACAGATGTAACCAAAAATTCCAAAAAAATTAGCTTATTTAAGAAATTGTGAAACTACGGCCTTTTTTTAATAATTCTATTCAAAGTTTTAATGTAGAATTCCCCGTTTGTTGCATCCACTCCATTAAAACGATGGCGTGGTCCCAGGAAAAAAACACGCGGCGTGTAAAGGTGAGCATTGTAAGGCATGGTCCAGGGAAATACCACGACGTGGAAAGGTATTTGTATGGAGATTGCATCAGTGAAGTCAATGGATGATTTTGTTTTTTTTCAGTTAAGTTTTCAAAAATATTTAAGATTTTTTTAGGTAATGTGAGAACAGATGATTGGTATAGTTAATATGCGATTTGATTAGTGGAGATGGGTATTTAATTTGTCAATGGAGATTTAGAAATATTTAATTGGTCAAAATTATCAAAATTTATTTGATTTGGGTTTTAGTATAAGATTTAGAATCTCACTTCAAGCTTGACAGCACTAACTTTTAAAATGGTTTGATTTGGCTTGATTTGGATTTTAGTGAGTGAGCAAAGCTATTTAGAAGCTCACTGTGCTTATGGGCAGGAAGAGGCAGATAACCTCGAGCCATTTATCAGAAATGGGTTTGGAGTAGTGGATATTCCATTTCTAAGACCACCATATCTTGCCTTGCCTAGACTTTCCTCTCCTCTTGATACAGAGAAAGTCATTTTTCTCTTATAGTGGATAGAGTATTTGATAGTAAACTGCCTTAAGACGTTCCCTGAAGAGTTCAAAGCGAGAATAACTGAAATAAAATGGATAAAAAAACATTGGGGGTACCAATCTCCTAGAACGTCTTTTTTATTCAATTCTGAATGGAAATCTGTTGGTTTTAAGTTAAACGACCTTCCCTTCATTGATATTTCATTCCATGTTAAACCCATTGATGATTTCAAGTGGGTCCTCCAACATATGGGAGTGGTGGTTGAGTTTGGGAAAGTATGTGATGTTATCGCCAAACATATCCAAATGCACATGGAGTTTCCATTCATAACCAAACTTTACAAATATCTTCAGAACTTTGAATGGAAGCATGTCGATAGTAACTCTGTTAAAATAAGGATTCTGCTTGATGGTGAACTTAGGGGTGAATGGAAGGATTCAAAGCAGTGTCTAGTTCATGATGAAAATGACCTTTTTCACCGTAGATTACAAATCCTGGACAACTTCTATGAAGAGGAATTACTTCCTTTCTTTTCTTGTTCTCTTGGTGTGCCTCTTTATCCCAAAATTGGATATTATTGCAGTCTGTGGCTAGATTGGGTATCCAATGATCATCAAGTTTCTGCAATAGAATGCTGATTAGTTTGGAGAAATTTTTTGATCAAAAAGTTTGATCCACACAATTGAAAGGAAACTATGTCCTTAGCATCTAATTTTCCAAAGGCAATTTCAGCGCGCTTGTTGTATGACCATCTTGATCTTGTTGCAAGTTTATGTGAGGTGGTTAAGTTAGGGTGTATTTTAGGTTTTATGATGATGCAGTGAATTACATGCTCTAGTCCAAAAACTTGCAACTGTCTGTAATGATGAACATTTCGTATCATCTATTTTTCCTAAAGTGAATGAAAGCTTGTCTCCATCAGAACCATCTAGAGGATTCTATGGATGTAGCTCCAGGGACAGGAAAAGCATCTTGAGACCAAATAAGCCAATGAAATCAACTGGATTATTTTCACTAGATTGTCTGAAAGGATGAGAAACAAGCTTGTTTTCATTTAAACAAGAAATAACCAATATGGAAGAATCTACATCCGAGAGTTTGAAAAAGAAGCTGGTGGGGTTGTCATTTCCATTGGAAATAACAGATACAGAGGCAGAGTATATTTTGAAGCTGATAGGTGATGCCCACTTCAAAATGCTAATTACCTCAGAATTTCTTGGTGGCAATAAAAATAGTGGGATGGTGCCACTAAAGTCAATCTGAGATTACAATACGGAGATAATGAACACTCTAGGATGGAGATTACCGAGTCTTCATTATTTCTTTACAACTGAATACTTTGGGTTGTTTGGTTCTCTATTTATTTAAAGTACTAAATGCCTTGAGATGCTTTGGAATACTATAAGTAATGGAAGAGAAATTCAAAATTTATACTACGATGAATTAAAAATGTTTGGTCCGATATAGCCTTAGGAAATTATCTCTTTTGTTGTATAATGCCAGAATATATACTAGAAAGTAATAAAGTTCATGTGCACATAATTATTTTATTGTTATAATTATTATTGTTGCAGAACATGCACTTCAAAGGATTGTATTTGTAAAATCAATGTACAAGAGATTGAATAGTATTGATAGTATTTGACTTTTTTGAACCATATGTTTTTTACCTAATCATAATATATGCCTAGTGCTTTCTGAATATGAGAACCCTGTATCGCCTCTTTGTTTGTGGGTTGTATGATATATTTTTGGGTGGCGTTACAACTTCTTTCCAAAAATATTAGATGAAGTTTGTTGTATACTGAAGTTGCAGGGGCTGAGGGTTTACAACAAAAGCATGCAACTTTCTTGCAATGAAGCCCTCAAACAAAACATGAATGTGAAGAAAGATTCAGCTTGGCAGTTGGAGAACCAATTGGGAGTTGAATGAACTAAAACATGATGTTAAAGGCCAAACTTTGATTTCCAGAATCGTGAGAGAAAAAGGGTCAAACACTGAAAAAAAGGCCAGAAAAGATGCATTGATATTTCTGTTCGAAATAACATCTCTTTGCAAAAGTTTCCTGCAGAAAAGGGAATGGTCAGAATGGGACTCTACAAAATTATTTTAGCATATCTTGCACACCCTTTCTCCAAATTTCCACCTGATATAAGGCATCAAAGTGTGAGTACTCTTGTTGAGTCTACTATCTATGAAGCTGTTGAACCATTTAAAGTTGAGTACTCGCTTTCAGTACCAACATAAAATGGTGTGGAAGATAAGTTTAAAGTCTGATCCACAAAATCAAAAGGAAATTTTAGCTAATCACTAAGAAACTACATCAAATCCGATCATGCAGAATAGAAAGAAATCAGTATTGACGATTGTCCAAAGAGAAATGATCAAGACAAAGGATATTTTGCAAAAAGAGAAATAGAGTGCAAGCAAACAATATAATGCGAATAGGTAAATCAGAATATATCTTGTCCTATGCTTACTGAACAGAGACACAACCTTCCTCTATGATAGATGCAGCTTGATGCAGCTTTAAACTTTCTCCTATGACTTCACTAGAAGCCAACAGAACAGATGCAACAACCCTGAGACGCAGAAAGAAACAAAAAACTCTGCCTTCAGTAACACATAAATAGAAACAAGAGAACAAAAAGAAACAACAAAAAAAATAGATGAATGAAAGTAAGAAACAGATTTAAAAGAACATCTGAAAACTACCCAAAGCTAACTAATAACTACCAGATCCTGCCAGTTGTTGAAGTTGTCGCTCCTCCTGCAGCAAAGGATTTACCATTGTTCCAGTTGCCCCTCCTCTACAGCAAAGGTAGTTATTAGCCCGGGGAGGAGGAGGACTCTTGAATAATAATAATAATGTTGCATTTTAATGTTTTATTTATGTTTATTATTTTACCTTGTTTTTTTATCTATGGTTGAGCATTCTTCAATCGTCTAACAATGCATCTGACGGTCAAGAATAGTACACATGGGCAGGTAGGAGAGTTTCTTTTAAATAAAGGACACCTTACATCGTAAATATTTATAAATAGATATATAATTGTATTATCTATCAAATATATGAATAATTTTTTATTTATAATAATAAAGGAGATATAGTTGTAAGTAAAAACAATTATGATAATTGGGAAAATAAGGAATTTATGTGAGCTTATAACTCATAATGATTGGCTTATTGGAAAATGGAGTTTTGAAAAATATCAACGTTAATACACCCTTAAGTGAAACATAAGGAGTATATATTAGGAAAAAATTTCTCCTGGTAACAAGGCATGATAAGGTGCTCAAACACAAACTCTAATAAGCAAAGAAAAAGAGAAAATTATATATGGAAAAAATCATCTCCAAAAGAGAGAAATATGGTATTGCTAAGATAAAGATGGATGTTGAAACCCTAGATCCCACAACAGTCCATTGAGAGGAAAAAAAACACTCTCCAATCAAGAAGTACCAAAAACTTTTGAACATGATAACCAAGAAATCTTTGTGAAATTGGTTGATCTATAAAGTAGAAGATGTTTCAGAGGCACAAGAAAGGGAAACACTGACAACCACCTCATAAAATATTTATAAAAAATTGATGTTGGTAAAGAACCAATACAAAGGATTCAAATAGAAGCAACGACCATCAACATTCAACTTTAATTCATGTGGACACTAAAAGGTCCAAACAAGAATTATGGAAAACTCATAAACTCATCTTAGAGGGAAAAAAGTTTACATAGCATAACTTCCCTCTTAATTTGTTGTGACTGCAAAATCTTATCAAAACTATAACCACTCCTAAATAAGTTTGATAATAGTCACCATCAACAATAATCAAACACTAGTAAAGGTCCAATCAATTAATGGAATAAAAAATAAAGCAACAAAAATGGGTTGTTTCTATCATAAATACAGTCTCTACGATCATTAACCCCCCCCCCCCCCACCCCCCCACCCCCTTTAAACATATTTGAGGTAGGAATTGTGATCAACAACAAATGAGAGGAAAATTATGTGAGTACACAACTAGCGATACACAATGATATGAAGTATGCAAACACCTATTCAAATTATTCCATGACCATCCCTCAATCCAACCATAATCGATTGTAATGGTCGACACTAATCGACAATCTATACTTTCATGCGATTTTTGCAATGATTTGAATGCATTGTTGCCAATTTTCTAACTCCTAGGAGATGTATTCTATTTCATATGAGCGTGTTGATGTTGCTAAGATTTATGTTATACAAAATCATATCTCGATGCAACTACATGGTCATTTGCAATAACATTTTCATCCATCTCATCAATTCGTTCAACATAGTCAGTAAGAGCCTTCTCTTCAAACAAATTAGCTTGAACTCCATTTGCAAAAAATGATGCCTTCTTGGATTCAAGATGGCTATTGGTAGGCAATGAGTTAGTATCAACAATATATACAATACTTGCTTGATATGTCTGCATTTCAAAGGAAATAGGAACAACAATGCCCTCTCCATTATTCCTAAGTTATTTGGTATATCCCATTTTTCTTGGTAGTCAATATCAAATATTAGTGGTGTACTTTCCAAATCTAAGCGTAGCAAAAACATGTGAACAAACATCAATGTTATGCAGAATTATGAATTACGGATAAAGAAAATTCCCTAAATGTGGTGTTATGCATTTAGAACAACATATCAAAGACTTTGCAGACACTTTCTCTAACAATAAATAGACACACAAAAAGATAGAGGAAACTACTTGTGATCCAAGAGCTTCATATCCTCCTTCTATCGCTTTTGTTTTAGCTTCCAATCCAACATAGATTTCCATACTAGTTCTTGCAAGTATAAACACTAAACAATAAAGAGATTTCAATATACAAATGCCTATTTATCTTAATCAGCTAAATCGGTTGAACGTTAAACATATATATCAGTTAAGAATCCATCATATGAGAAATAGAATCATAAACAAACACATATATGGGAAAATGAGTAGCAATCTTTATTAATGAGTAGAAGGGGGAGGTTACAACCAATGATCGATTTGATTTCACCAGCTCCAGCATCATCCCAACCTCATCATAATCAAAATCTCACCAGCAACATATCACTCCTATTAGTCTCTCAATTGAGAATCCAACAACACTTACCAAAATTCTTCCTTCCCTAGCACTAGGATATGTGCTCAATTTATAGGGCAACTGAAGGTATTTTTCAATCAATGACTTTCAAATAATAGGCAAGACATATTCCCAAGCTCAGAGGTGTTATATGGACACATGGATTCGAATTTTGACACATATGGACTCTTCTAGAAGGCGCTGGCCATGTGGAGATTCTGGAACAATGGGAATTTCGCTCCCATTTGACCAACAAACTCTTGAATGTTGGGAAGTTATTTGTAAAGCACCCTTGAATGGAGGTAACTACATATGAAACACAGTTAGTCCCTTGAGAGGCAGTGTTGGTGAGCTCATAAGTGATATAACATATACTTCAAACCTTGGAAACCTTGCAATAGAAGTCATGAATAGTTTGTTCTTGTCTTAGGGCATGTAGCAACTAAAATGATAAGGGATGATAGACCCTATTTCATTGGTCCTGAGGATGATGTCCGGTTTGACCAGGTCATGGGGGATGATGCCCAAATTGACCTATAACAATCAATATCAACATCATGGCTACAATCAAGTTCATTAGAGGTGGAGGAAGGAAGAGGTGAGCCTAGTATCTCAACAACAATAGTCTCCTTCTGAAACTTTCGTAGGTGACTTTCTAGTTAAAACTTCTATTTACACTTGTGAAAGCCCTGAGTAACCTCATTCTTCTTAGTCAAATACAACAACAATGAATTGTAATATTCTTTCAAGGTTTGATACTGATCATACAATCCATTAATATTTTCTTGATAATGGGAAACTTATTCAAAAAACATTTCTAGTGAGTCTTTCAAGAAGAAATGATTAGTAGATAGTCAGAAATTAATGTCCTATGGCCTATAAATATCCTTCTTCAAGGAAACATTTTCTAAATGAAAGACATTCTCAAATTCCTCCTATAAATCAACAATATAGTCAACCTTTGTTTGAAAGTCATCTTCCATAATATAGAAAAAACATCCCATCTGTGTCGCTAAACTATCAACCTTACTATTTTCTTAGTTGTAGTAGTCTAGTGCAATCAATTCTTGAGTGTTGTATTTTTTGTTTTCAAGAAATCAATGAATGACTTCAAGTAAAGGACTGTGTTACAATGTTTATCAGCTACGTTCTCACAGAGTTCTTGTAATATTTTAGCCAATCTTGAAAATTGTTCACAATACCAATTTGATTATATATTAATCAAACTTAGAAATAATAAAATGCATTTGATAAATTAACTAGCATAAGACCATGATAGGTATCATCCCAAATGGCAAACATATAGTTGTGGAGAGATTTGGCTCAATAGAGAAGAGTTGAGCACCATAAAATATCACGAACCACCAATTCTAAATGCATTGTTTCTAATTGGGAACAAACTATGAATAATGATTACACATCAATGAGTCTCTCTCGTTGAGCCAAGAGGCTCATTTAGAAACCCAATGGGAGCATAATGTGTAATTTTGTCCATGCTTAGTGTGAAGTTGGACATGTCTCTCCTAAAATAAAAATAAATTATTCTCTAAATAGAAAATGATGTCATCTATAATAATAAAAAATGATGTCATCTATAATATCACCTAATGTAATTCATGTAAAGTAATTAGAAGTAAAAAATGTGAGCAAGATGTTTAAACCTTATACTTTCCAAAAATATTTCAACACCTAATATAGATATATGATAACTAATTAAGATATATTTACATTAAGATATATCATATAAAGATATTGAAAAAAAAATATATATGTTTAAAACATTTGAAGTGGTTTTAGTATTTTATAGTTTGATTTTTTTTAGGTATATGTTTTTTCTTAGTTGAAATCCAATAAATAATTTTTGTAGAAATTTGATAGAATTGCAACTGCTCAAGAAATTAAACTAAAATTAAGAGACACAATAATTGGAAATCACAATTTAGAACTACATGCATAGATATGGAATAAGAAAAACCATAAATACACAATTTCTAGGGGAACCCAAGTGGGAAAAAACCCCCAATCCTTTGCATTAATTAGTTGAATAGAGAAACTGTTACAATTACTAACTCCAACTATGAGCTCAACCTGCAAAAGAATAAGTGTTCTCTCTGCTCAATGAAAAAATCTGGCCAATACTTAAACAAATATTTTCTCACAAAGCCTCCTATTTTCTTGGGCAATTCCTCAAAAAATTAGTCCCTATTATTTAATAATTTCCTCCAAATTGTCTTTGCAATTCTAAAGGATTGATACCTCACACAACCCTTGTACACTCAAAACTAGTCGACAGTGATGTTACATTGCCTTGTCATCTCCACTTCACATGAGAAAATCGAATTCCTTGCATGCACTAGCTATTTTGAGGTGATTGATCAATTAATTGACAGATCTTTGTGTTACATTGTTGTCCTTCAGTAACTGACCTTTCGACTGAATTACTAAAATTTAGCAATCACACATGCATATGTGAACTTCAAGCCCTCTAAGTGGAATTTACATAGCTAACTGATTCACAAGATCCATGTCACTAGTTAACCGCTTCCAAGTTGTCCTGCAAATGTGGAAATCAGTTGTCTTGCTAATGGGGAAATCATATTTACTCAATTTGACTAAGGCTAAAGTGAAATTGAACCTTTCTTGCTACATTTTTTCAACACTATTTGTACTAGGAATTTGGATTTTTTGATCCATAAAAGTATATAAAATCTTTTGGTAAAAATCAAATCAAAGTATATTTTTCAATTTCTATGTGGTTTATCATCACGAAAAGATGAGAAATATGATTTAGGAACCAGTCTAAATAGATGAGGAGAGTCCTAACTAGCCATTGTAAAAAACAACTAGTTTAACTCCAGTAAAAAAATAAGAAATATAAATATAATAATAACTCCGGATGCGGATGGTCGTTAGATACATTGGGACAACTGGCCCCGGCCATTTCCCAAAGCACATAGCGCGTGGTAGCCACATGGCCCTCCACGGCGCCATTAACTCTGCATTCACTCCGCCTGACGGTAACATTTACTCTCCCCCGCGCCGGCATTACAACAGCCCTGGTCCGCCTGGTATTCGCATTATGGAAGCCAGTTCTATGTTCGACGAGCTCTCCGACACTTTGCGCGGTTGTCTGGTTCCTTTGGGCGGTGCGTGCCCTGTCCACTGTGCTGAGCCAAGCGCTCGCACAGTCACAGGCCGACGCTGCTCACTCTATAGCTGCATTGAGTTTTCACCTGATGCGCACTTCTCCAACAGTGAATTTTGCCCTGGTGCGTCCACTGCTCCTCAGCATATTCCTGGCCCGTCCGTTGCTCTGACTCATCATGGTGTGCCTCAGATTATTCCCGGTTCATTCGCTGCGTCGGCTCCTCTCCAGGCTCACGAGTCTCACGAAGCAGAGCCCGCCATGCCTCGACTCAGACAGCGCATGACATGCCGTCGAGGAGGCACACGCGGAAGCTCGGTCGAGGAGCGCCCCTCCTCCAGCAGACATTTCTCTGAAATTCCTTCCGTTTCTTCCCTTGGTCGACCGCCTGCCTCCCTTCCGCTTGAAGCTCTCCATCACTTCTCCACCTCCGCCCCTCAGCCCGCTGGCAGCCATTTCATTCGCCAGACCACACAGAGAGCGGAGTTGAGGTTTGATAGTGCTTTCAATCGCCCTTCCATAACGGCCTTTATCACTATAACTCTGCGTGAGGATGCCACTCTTAGCCCTCCTACCTGGACTGATTCCACTCCTGCTTCTCTTGACCCTCATCCCGCCCCTGTCGAGCCTCGGTCCACTTCCGCTACAACGCCTCAAGAGGACTTGGCCGAGCCTTCTGTCATAGCCAATCCCCCCCTAGGTCTCTCTTCCTTGCAGGTGAAAGCCGCTGCTGAACAGGGCGCAAAGGCTCACAACAGGGACGCTGAAGCTGATGACCCTGAAGATGATTTCAGTTGCCCAATAGAGGAGGAACAACCCTCTCCCGCCAACTCCAACTGAATCAGCAATGACCTGGCACAGTATGGTCCTTGAACTTGTTTATTTTCTTAGCAATGCTGGTTTTCTACAATACATAGCAGCTTATTGGTTTTCGTTAATGATAGTGCTAGCTTTTTGTTACTGTCTCATAACAATTATAACTATTCCACCGGTTTCCCTATACAAGGGCGGTGAGACTGCTATTACAGAGCTGGTTTCCCTATATGGGCAGCTTATTTTCCGAATTATGCTTGACTTTCAAGCCCAGTTTCAGGCTAACACAGCTGAACTGAGGCAGTTTTGTACTATTATATTTACATAAACAGAATTAGCTCAATTTAGAAAAAAAATAAAAATAAAAATAATAATAATAATAATAATAATAATTAAAAATTGTATTGTTATTATTTGTAAAATTTGAATTATTAACATATTACATAATACAAATATAATTTAATAATAAATAAATAAATATTAATAATTTAAAAAAATAAAATAAATTAATAAAAATAAATAATGAAAATAATATTTATGTGAGCTTATAACTCCAAATGAGATTTTAATTTCAGGTTTGACAGGAGTGACTATGAACTGTGAATATGACAAGCCGTTGATTTAGCACCGTATTGTGACACAGGCCCATGTGTCGCAGAAAATACCACGCGCTTCGTCCTGCAACCGCTAGTTCTATTCCACCAGGGTGACAACATGATAGCGACCGCTTGTTTTGGCACATACTTAACTAACTATTTCTAAATCTTCATTCAAACATATTATACTCAGTATTAAGTAAAAAACACGGACAAATATTATTTCGAAAAACATTAAAAGTAGGAGAAACTTTTTATTGGTAGATATTTTAAGACTTTTTAAATAACCTGTAAACTTTATTGGTAGATCTTTTAAGACACCCAATAACCTGTAAATTGAATGACTTGCATTGTATTTTTCATCTTAATGAGATAATATTGTGAATTTTACTGGTTTAAAACATATTTTTGAATGTAATTCTACCATACTGGAAACATATTATATTGAATGAGTATTACTGTATTTTTCTTCCGAATAAGATATTATCATTTTTTTTTTTAAATTTAACATATTAATTTTTTTTAAATATTTAATTTTTTTTTTTAAATATTTAAATTATATTTTGATTAGATTGTTAATTTTAGCGGTTTAAAATAAGATTTTGAATGTAAATTTAATTTTTTTTGAAAAAAATTAAATAAATTATAAATTATATAATTGAAATTTAAGATTTCTAGAATTCTCTATGAAGTAGAATTCACTCAAAAATGTCACAATTTGGCTTAGACTCAAATTTCTTGCTGAATTGGGTCAGGAAATTTTAAAAAAAAAAGATTGCCTGAATGTTTGAATTCTCTTTTGATTGATAGAAAAAATGGATTCAGCACCATCAAGAAAGCAGAGATTTCTGCTGGAGTTTTTCATAATCTTGCAAAAATTTCTGAGTTATTTTGTGAGCTTTTTAGACTAAGCGTTTAAAAAATATGACTGTCAGAATGTTTGAATCCTAAGAAATGAATTCACAATCATTAAAAAAAACTGTGTAAAACACCCAAAATCCTAAAGCTTTAAAACTATAATTAAGATTTCCAAAAATTTCAGCATATTTTATAAAAATCTTACTGAAATTTCCATTATTTTTCAGACAAAATTGTAACTTACTCTAGAAAAGAAACACGGAAAATGGCAATTTTTTTTTTAGCAATTAGCATGGTGCCACAATCTCATGTTTTGCTGAGAACTTCAGAGTTCATATGATTATAAGTCCAATGGAAAAAAAACTGTACGAAGAAGCTATGTACAAAAAAATTGAGCCAGACAATTTGGCCGATCTGTGGTTTAATTGATATATGGACAAATGCCAAGAAAACGAAATAATATACATTTAACTGATTTCACCAACTGCTTATAATGTTTCTGCAATTCAGGAGTATTGCAGAGCCTATAAGGCTCATCAACTGCGAAATCCTTGGGTACTGGAACTTTGCGTTCATCAACGTTCACCCTCCCATCTTCCATAAGTTTTGTAATAAACTGCGGGCAAACTCTGATCCGAAGGCCTCCGCCAGCATCGCTTTTCTGTATCTCAAACGGCTGGCAGAGAGCAGACGCGCGTGCGATGCTGCGGAGAGCCGGAGTTGCACGGGCAGCCGGCGAAAGAGCAACTTTTGTAGGCGGCAGCGGCGGCGGCGGCGATATTAAGGAAGCCAGCAATAGCAGCGATAGAGGAGACTGAAAGAAATGGTTGGGCAGAATGAAGTAGATGTTGCCCGCCTTCAGCTGATCGTCTGGAGAAAGCGCGGGCGTCTTCTGCCCGATGTAGAATGAATCGGAATTACACACTAAATTTTGAGGGAATTGCTGCATGATTTGGCTCGCCTTGACGGATTGTGGAAGGATTCTAATGCTGCCGTCTGAGCGAACCAGCTGGATGGTTTCCCCGTTATTTCCCACGATCATGCAGGATGTATGGTTTCCCATAATTTATCTGTTATGAGCAAACAAATGGAAGCAAGCATGAAGATGCAAGGAAGGATCGCAGCAGGGGCGTTTTATACAAACTGTAAAAGCAGAGTCATAGAGAAGAGAGACGTGGTGGAATAGAGTAGATCGAGTCAACCAGGCCGCCATCCATGGTATTTTAGTTACCTCATTGCGAATTATCTTGTATTAATTTTAGATTTGCCTGGGGAGGTGCGATAGGGTCGGCTTTGACCATAAATTAGAAGACTTAGTTTTGCTTTTGCCTGGGGAGGTGCGATAGGGTCGGCTTTGACCATAAATTAGAAGATTTAGTTTTGATTAATAGAAACTTAGTGTTGATTTTGTCGAGGTGCGATAGGATCGGCTTTAAATTAGAAGAGTTCTCTGGTTTGAATTTTGGAATGTTTTTATCTAACGTGGCAACCAGGTAATATTTTTCATTTTTTTGTAATTGGTAATGGTGGAGGTATTAATATAAAGCTTGTTTATTGATCGAAGTCTAGGATCGAACTATTGATTTGTTTAACAACACTGACGTCTTAACAGAAAGTTCTCTGACCACTAGACCAAGCTCTACGGACTAACCATACAACAATTTTATTTGGTGAAATTTTTTTCATTTTTCATTTTTTATTTTAATTTGACAATTATTTTTTAATGATAAAAATAGATTTAGTATTATTTTCTTATTTTAATTTTGTAATAATTTTTTTAATAATAGAAATAAATTCAAGACCATTTTTTTATTTGAATTCCTTAATCATTAGATAATAAATTCAACACCAAAAAAGCAATTGACACCAAAAAAAAATCCTAAAACATCACAGATGTAACTAAAAATTCCAAAAATTTTAACTTATTTAAGAAATTGTGAAACTACGGCCCTTTTTTTTATAATTCCATTCAAAGTTTTAATGTAGAATTCCCTGTTTGTTGCATCCACTCCATTAAACATGGCGTGGTCCCAGGAAAAAAACACGCGGCGTGTAAAGGTGAGCATTGTAAGGCATGGTCCAGGGAAATACCAGAGCGTGGAAAGGTATTTGTATGGAGATTGCATCAGTGAAGTTAATGGTTGATTTTGTTGTTTTTCAGTTAAGTTTTCATCATCAGTTAAATGGATTTCAAAAATATTTAAGATTTTTTTAGGTAATGTGAGAACAGATGATTGGTATAGTTAATCTGTGGTTTGATTAGTGGAGATGGGTATTTAATTTGTCAATGCAGATTTAGAAGTATTTAATTTGTCAAAATTATCAGAACTTATTTGATTTGGGTTTTAGTATAAGATTTAGAATCTCACTTCAAGCTTGACCGCACTAACTCTTAAAATGGTTTAATTTGGCTTGATTTTTGCTCACTAGATTTAAAATGAATAACCTGGTTTGATTTGGCTTGATTTTTAGTCACTAGATTTAAAATGAATAACCTTTTCACCATAAACAGTCCTTTAACATAAACATCTTATTACCCTTTATTTCATGCTTTTTAAATTACAAAATAAATTAATAATTTGATTTCAATTCTATATATTCATTTCCAAAATATTTTTGAACTCTACAATCTACATAATCATAGGGTAAGCATAACTCTAGCCATCCAAATGCAATGAGTGCTTGGAATCTAATGTAGCATAATTGTAACCATACAAATGCAATGAGTGGTTTCTGATTCAAGCTCTACGCCAATACACCTGCACACACTTGCAAGCCCGAAGTAAAACCAACTGCACAAGCTGCATAATCTGTCATATTCTGTTTTTGTATGTTTGCAATAAATTTCGGTTAAAACATGAAATTTTCGTGACCGAAATATAATCTACACAATCTTCATAATATATATTGGGTGGTATATATATTTTTTTGGCTATAGGATGGTAAATGTGGTTGGGCAGTATATGCTTACTCTTGAATTTAAATCGGTTTAAATTTCTTGGTGGGTATTTATTATCCTATAGCTCAACGAATAAAGCTGGCCTATAAATTGTACATATTTTATTCAATAAATGAAGTTACCTAACCTAAAATCAAATTAATATATAAAGAATTACAATTTTTTGTAATTGGAAAATCAAAGGTTTAAAATATAACTATTTATAAATCTTTGGGAAATCACATAGGAAATTATAAAGCCGACTTGTTTTGAGCTACTAAGTGTAGTTTATCGTCAAGAGAATGATGAACTACACTTGCTAGTTCTAAATAGGTAGGCTTTATAATTTCCTATGTGATTTCCCAAAAAAATTATAAATAATTAAAATAAAATGTTTATGTTTAATGAGGAAGTGTTTTTCGTTTTAAAAAATAAAATAATCCAAATTCCACCACACAATTTTGATGATAAATTGTAAACTTATCTAACCTCATTTTGATGGTAAATTGTAAACTTATCTAACCTATCCTAACTTGTAGACTTACCTAACCTAAATTCAACTTAGTAATAACAAAAAAATTCTAATTATTTTTCAAATTATAATAAAGAAAATTAAATTTTTAAAATAAAATATTTATTATTTAAAATGAGAATTATGAAATTGTAGATAATTATGAGCATAAATAATATACAATAAATTATGACACTGAATAATATATACCCATTAATTTATTTATCACTATAAATCCACATATACTATTATAAGATATTAAAGGTTAATTTTTAAATATGAAACAAATATTAAATACCACATTTAACCATATTTCCACTTGAAACATATATAAATATATGTGTTTGATGTTTATTTCTATAAAGTTTCAACACTTACAATACTTTGAGCAAAACATTTTGACATAATTATGAAATTTAAATATATTTTTGTAAATATAAAAAATAAATATTTATAAATTAATCTATATATATATATATATATATATATATATATATATATATATATATATATATATATAACACGTTTTTTACTTTATGAAAGTAACCTAAAAACTTAGTATAGGAACATTGGTTTTCTGGTGCAGAAATCTTTGTTTCGGTACAATAACTGATATCCTGGTACAGGAATAGAGTTCTCTAGTCCGGAGACTTAGAGCTCCTGTATGAAGTTCAAAATCTTCAGTACAGGTACATAACATACTTTTCGCATATAAACTTCATCCCAATACAAACACAACGTTCTGGTACAGGAACACTGTTATAGTACAAGAATGCCAGTTTAGTGCAGCAAGGAGTATCTTTAAAGAAGACACACATCCCAAAGAGTTTAATTATTCCTCTATATTATGAACACACTAAATATAATCTCAAATATTTATTCTATTGATTAGGATTGTTCACAATAAAATGAGAGTTCCTTTTATTTAAATTTTTGCAAAATACTTTCTTTTTTTCCAGTTTCCAGAATGGTGTGGTTGTATTAACTAGCGCAGGTTGTTGAAGTCCTTATCTCTCATTTCCAGTGTTACACCTCTAAGTTTACTAACTCTCGGATTGACAATTAAATGTTAGGTTGTTTATTACGCCCAAAATTTTGGCACCTTTCCCGGGGAGGCACCTAGGGGATTGACCTTGGTAACCTATTTCATTTTGGCACCTAGGGGATTGACCTTGGTAACCTATTTCATTTTGGTTTTCTCTTTACGTATTTTTTCTTGAAAAATTTATTTCCTTAGAATTGATTCTTTGAATTTGTTTATTTCCTGCATTATTTTTAATTTTTTTCATTTCTTGGGTGTTGTAAAAACCCCCCCATCTATTCAACCATGTGCTAACAAGATATACCAACTAGCTTGTTGAAAATGGAGAAATGGTATTTCAAGGCAATTTTCAATGAGGATTTTTTAGGCTAATATCAACCATCCATTGCACCTATTTCACTGATCAATTGGTAATAAAATTCGAAGAAGGAGTCTCAATCTAGTACATGGAGAACCTAATTTAATTTTGTATGAAATGGAAAACATTGTTACTTTTGAATTCCCTATCAAATATCGAGGAGTAGCACAAATGCATAGTATTCCCCCATCTGCACTACCAACAATTCATGGTTTGGAAAATGAAGATCTAGATAGATTCTTATTTTAGTTTGAAGTATTTTGTAGAGGATATGATTATTGTACTAATGCTCAAAGGTTGCTAGTGTTTCTTCTTACTCTAAAAGTAGCAACGCTTCGATGGTTCATGAGCCTTGGAGGGAACTTCATTCAAACATGGAAAGACATGAAGAATGTATTCTTGAAGAAATACCAAGACTACTGCTAGGCCGATGAATATATTTTTGGAATAACACAAGGGGAAAATGAATTTTTGGAGAAATATGTTGAGCAATTTAGATACAACCTTCAAAAATCAAAACATAAACATAATTTGGAAAAAGAGACCTTGAAAACACTCATATTCAAAGGAATTAAAGATTAATTTTTTAAAGCCTTTAAATATGATAGGAGCAGGTGATTTTTTTCACTTACCATACGATGATGTTTGTGAATTATGCATTAAGTATTCAAGGGGAATCTCCAATATCGGTAAGAATTCTTGAGAACTTTCTTTTCAATTTTTGGAATCTGCTACAAAAATAGGAGTTACAAATGCTTCTCCAAATTTACAATTGGATGATTTACAAGAAGAACAAAAGTAGTGCAAGGAGGATCACTAAATAAATTTAAGGTTACAACAAGTATTTCAGGAATCAAGGAAATAAATCGACAACCAGGTATAATTCAAAACTAGCCATCATTTAATACTTGGAATAATATTTATTGTCCTTAACAAGTTCCTCAGAAGATCTATAACCTGATTGTTTCATGGAATACCTATCATCCTCATCTAATTCAATACCCCACCTTATGGCCACATTGGACCTCTCCCTCGAGCTATATATTCTCAAAACCCTAAGGATGGTTTGGAGCCTCCTCTCTAGGGAAATTCCCCATGAAAACTCCATTACCTATGCCAAAACAACTATGATTCGTGTCCAATGCACCACCATGTTATCCTTTTCTATGGCCCCAATAATTTGTGCATGCAAATCCTAATTCTGATTATCAAGTTGCACATCAATTTAACACACCTATTTTTTCTACTCACTCCCCTACTGATTGTAATGCCATATATTTTAGAGAGGGGAGAGGAATGAATTTAGAAAATTCCCCTATTACCACACAACATTTACCTTGCGAAGAAACTTTAATCCATAAACCATTAGAGGACAAAACTATATTTGGAACTTGTTCTAAAACTATTGTTGAAGCTCACCATGAAGAAAAACCAAGAATTTCCCTTAACCATACTTGGCAATCTTAAGAGAGAAAACATCAAGTGGTGGAAGACTTGTACAAGTTGGAGAACCTTGAATATGTGGGTCCTATTGAAGCCTGGTTACAAACAATTGTTAGCACAATCCATTCCCTCATTAATTGGAAACTCTTGGTACCATATCAAGTAAAGAAGTTGGTTTCTCATACTCTTGTATGTGTTGAAGTTTACATTTTAAACCTGAGTGTGAGTATATTTGGTCTTTTTTTATGCACCTGGTTACATTGGAATTACTCCTACACTTAAAGGAGATCTTCCTCTCTTTAAATTAGGGTAGGGTAGTATGGAAGCAATGAATAAAAATGTCTTTTGAAATAAAATTGTTACAACAGCACTCTTGAAATTCTAATTCCCTAAAGCATAACTTTTGAAGTTTCTATTATTATGCACTTTGTGGATGAGACTTTTATTATTGACCAATAACTACCATCGAGGAAACTTTTTAAGTTCATCTTTGAAGGTATTGATGAGAATCCTCCTATGGTGGACCACGCCTACAAGACTATAATAAGTTTTCACAAGAACCCTCGCATGATCAATTTGAGGGACTTTTAGTCATTATCTAAGATGTTTATTTAAAATGAGTCTTGAGGGTAAAAGGATGAACCAATAAAGATTAGTGATTAAAAACTTTTCACGCCATCCTGTGCTCTTAAGGAGAAGAATAGCCTCCCCAACTATTAAGTAACCTATTTAAGTTTTATTCTAATCAGAGTTTTATAAAACTGATTAATTTATGGATATGAGGTCTCATTACGAGCTGAAATACCATGGACATGAGTCCTAACACGAGTGACATTACCACTACTAGTTACCAAGCTAGGGTAATGGCTTTAATTTTAAAATCTAGAAGAGAAGATGTGTCATCACGAGCCGACTTGTTCTTTCTTGTTAGTTCTTGTGAATGGAACTTTCGTTAGCTGGTTATCAAGCGGGGACAATGGCCTTCAATTAATTTCAAAACAAATGTAAATTTTGTTCAAATGACTCTGAATCTAAATCTAATGGTTGGAACACAGTCATTTAGTGGGGTTAAAAAGGCATCTCTGTTGAGGTTATTGACACCTACTGGTAGCAGGGCCATGTCTGTGGTATTAAAGTTAAATTTACACTATGATTTACTTGGTTGTTTTTGTCTTTCCTGAATTCATTATCATGTCTCTTTGAGAATAGTTTTAAGATCCTTCTGGTGTTATTCCTTGGAGTTCTATATTTTTGGAATAATTTGTTTTTATGGAAGTGGGACCCTTAGTGTAGGTACTTCACCTTGCCCAGGAAAGAGGAGCTTCAAATATATGTGGATAATAGTAAGATGGTCACTGTGGGAAAGTATTATGATTACTTTTAACACCATGGCTTTCAAATCATATCACGCATATTACGATGACGATATTAAATTAAAACTTCTGATCAAGGATGCCCCACATATGTTTATGGAAATTTTAATAGTTAGCTATTTTATTCAAGTAATAAAACCATCCTTGCAATTTGGTATTCCTAAGATAACTTTTGTGTTAAATTTTCTTGAAATCAGTCTAAATAATCAAAGAGTCTAGCAGACACTCTATTTTTGGAAAAAGTGTTATATCTAGTGAAGGAAATATTGATCACACTAAATTGCAGGAACATTATTACAAGTATCCATAAATTTTTTAATCTTGTTTTTTTGCAAGGGATTGAAAACACTAGAATTGATTTCCTTGTATGAGGACATGCAAGAAGGTCAGCATGGGGGGATGTTGGGCCTCTGTTTTGCTTTGCTTTATATCACCTTTTACTCAAAATCCCTCATGCTTTTGTTCAGCTTGAACAATTATTGTCGTAGTTTTGTGGATTCTCAGAGATAATAAGTAATTATTTTCCATTCCTTTGTTTTAATGAGATTTAAACAATAAAATAATCATTAATAATAGTTTGTGTGTTTGCAGTTTTACAGGGTTGATTATATGCCTATTATAATAGAGGCCAAGTTCCTGCACTACACATTCTTGTACCACGCACTAGTTCCTGCACCACGCATTCTTGCACCACGCACTCCTACACCACGCGTCAATTCCTACACCATGCATTCCTACACTTTTCCAGTAGGATTCCTACACCACGCATTCATGCACTTTTCCCTGTAGGATTCCTACACCAGCTGGTGGTTCCTACACTCCCGTGACAATGCACGAACCATGTGGATATTTCATAAAAGATCAGTTCATCACGAGTTGGGCTGGAAGTGGGAGAGAAATCAACAGATATTAAAGATCGGGATTTCAACCATATGCCTTAGATTATCATTTTGTAATAGCCGAAAGGCTTAATTTAAATTGTTTTTATGTTTTTTTTACGACCGTAAGCTTAAGGGCTTGTAATTAATGTAGAACTCTGATAGGAAATGGGGAGCAATGCTAGAAAATTTTTACGATTATAATTATTTTGGTATCGCCCTCTTTCTGGGTTGGATGTACATTTTCTCATTTGGAATATAATACAAAGGACTATGCCATGTTATTTTATTTTCGTGTTTCAATTTTATGGTGATGCGTCATTGAGAGGCTGAGTTTCTATATTTCGTAATAGGGAAACGAGCTCGTTGGCTACGGCCCAGCCAACCCGGCTCGTTCTCCCTTTTTTAAAGGTGTTTTAATTTAATTCAAATGCAAAGTGTGAATTAATTAATTATTTCAATTCTTTCACAAGTAGCTGGTTTGATTTCGTTGCAATTTTTGAGTTACAGATCTCTGGTGTGCATGCTTAGTTCTGTTTGATTTTAACTTGCATATTTTTTACCTTTTGATGCTTGATTTATTTCTGCGAGAATAGTACAATTATGTTGCATGTACCAGTGTGTTCTCGATTCTACAAGTCAATTTCCTTAGTCCATTTCCGCAAGTATTTTTACTTCTTTCCTTTTGCAAGATCTTTATTTATTTTTGCAAGTAGGTGTTTATTTCTGAAACAAAGGCATTCCTAATATCTAGATTTTAGCTTAAGAATTAATTGTGCTTTAATGAATATGGAATAAATGATGTCATAACATAGGATGTGTGCTTTCACTTAACACTTTCAAGGAAAGGATTGAATCTCATGTTAAATGATTGAATGAAACTTTTGAGTTAAAGCATTTAAGAAGCAGATTTGAATCATATGAACAGTCATCTCAGGAAGAAGCCTGTTGTCACAATCAAATAATTTCCTTAATTTCATGAAAGAAGTTTTATGTTTTAGGAAAGATTCAATTTGAATTTTGAAATCATTTCTCATTTCGAGTATAAGTTTAGTTGAAGCATAATTCTGGTTGTGAAAGTTATTTTAAAAGTTTGTTCACTTCTAAATTTATTTCGCTGGTTAACATGCTTTTTACTTTCCGAAAGTAATATGAAAACTTAGTACAGGAACACTGGTTTTCTAGTGCAGTAACCTCTTATTCGATACAGGAACTGATATCTTGGTATAGGAAAAGAGTACTCTAACCCAAAGACTAGGAGCTCCTCTATAAAGGTCAAAATATTCAGTACAGGTACATAACATACTTTTGGTATATAAACTTCATCCTAGTACAGGCACAACGTTCTGGTACAAGAACATTGTTGTAGTATAGGAATGACAGTTTATTGCAAGAAGGAATATCTTTAAAGAAGAAAAACATATTGAATAATTTAATTATTCATCTGTCTTATGACCACACTGAATATAATCTCAAATATTTATTCTATTGATTAGGATTGTTCACAATGAATTGAGAGTTCCTTTTATTTAAATTTTTGCAAAGTATTTTCTTTTTTTCCAGTTTCTAGAATGGTGTGGTTGTATTAACTACCGGAGGTTGTTGAAGTCCTTCTCTGGCATTTCTAGTGTTGTGCCTCTCAGTTTACGAACTCCTAGATTGAAAATTAAATGTTAGGGTTTTTATTATGCCCAATAATTTCATCATATTGTCTTAATTTGGGTATCATATTTTACATCTACTTCTTTCTCCCATTTAATTGGGAAATTTCAAAACTGACCTTTGAAGTAGACACTTCTTCAAGTGTTAAAATATTTCTTATATTCAAAGAGATGGCATGAAAAAAACCCTTACAAATCTGATTTATTAGGGGTTGTGATGTGGAAGTTTCCTTTTTTCTATTCAAATATTAAGGGAACAATTCCCTTTGATCTTTTCCTAAAATAATATTAAGGACTACATAACTTTGCATCATATTTTCTTTAATTTCTTGGGCCTTTATAATAGATTATTCCAAAGTTTCTTTATGGGAATATATTATAACATACTTGAAATTTGAATGGGTTGCATTCATATAACTTCCAATGATCACATGCTTATTTTTTTCAGGATTTTTGGGGCATTAGGAGCAGGGTTATGAAGAAAATGAGGTTAAAATCCCTAATTTTCTCATTTCATTGGAGTTGGATTTGTGTGAGCTAAGTAAGAAATGAATGCTAACTTTTGAGCATATTTCCCTATACAAGAATTTTATATATCATCAAAATAGGTGATTAAATAAATAGACAAATATAAGTAGTAATCATAACTAGGTCCCACCAAGGTCTAAAGAAATACTCTTACCATTATATCCTCATGTAGAATCCCATGGATATCACAAATCACCAAAAACTTGTTGATGCATTTATCAGGATCCATGACACCATCTCCATTAAAAGCATGTATAACACTAGCTAGTAATGTGGGGAGGAGATGTTGTTCTCCCGATAAGGAAAGTGGACTTACTCTATGTATTCTCCTCTTATTTCTTCCTTCTAGTTGATATAATTTTTCATCTCTTCTTTATTGTTGTCTTTCTTCCATTTTGTCCTCACTAGGAGGAGAAAAAAATAATACTCCTTTATCTGCAGAAGGATGTGTTTCCTTAATCAATTTGTTATTTTTATTTCTTATTATTGGGCCTCGAGATGTCATATACTACTCCAATTTATCCTTTGTTTATTGGAGTCACCTATTTGGTTTCCGTGGTGCAAGTTCTTCTTGTTGAACTAGAATATTCCAAGATATTTCCAACTCTTCTCTTGTCCTCGTTGTTTGTAAAAAATATGATATAATGGATGCAATGTCCATTCAATGCAACAAAAAGATGTGGTTGAATTTGGTTTGGAAAGTGATGTCTTGGGAAATGAATATCAAATTGGTAAAAACCTAGTGTGGTCACCAAAAATGTTAATATTTTTCCCCATCAAGGAAAAATGCCAACCTCATAGAGCCTAGATATAGGTCCCTGTTCATTTTTAGAAATACGATACATTCAAATCATATGTCTTGAGTGGACGAGGCATGGTAACCAAAAAAACTCATAAAGGGATTTAATTACTCATTTCCATTCCATTCATCATTTTTGAGCTAAGCACCATTGGAAAAATAAAATGGATAAAAACAAAAGAATAATTGTCCATAAATTTTAGAGAGCTATAGAATAGTTTCATTCATGGAAATAATAAATGGAAAAGGAAAATTTTCACAAGATTCATACTTCTTTAAATAAGTTTGAGAATCATAAATGAATAGTTTTCTTGTAAGGGAGTTCTCCGTGAGAGTCAAAAAATAATTTTACAATTTTAAATTCTTGGAGAAGTCGGGTGCATATTAACACTCTTCAAAATATCGATACTTAAATATGTTTACGTAAATGCATTCATCCCATAAGGGGACTAGTATTGGGCTCTGGCATGGACTAATAAATATTTAAAGTACCTGAATAAAATAAAGAGTTGCAATAACGGAATGGCTTGAATTATGTAAAGAAATATTCAAGAAATATGGATGACCAAAGACTGGGAAGAAAGAATGGAAATGCTTAAAGGGATTTCGCTACCCACAAAAATGATGTAGAAGGACCTCTATGTGTTGAATAAGATCCTCCATTATATGTCTTGAAGGATGTCATTAATTTATATGTTTGATAGTTAATAAAAATTAACGATATATTGTATTGATTTATTTAGCCATTCTTAGATATACTCTTTCATTGAACGAATTCTTATGCCCTGCTCAACATGCAAGTCAAACATTTTCTCGATATCTTGGGCATCTTCTTGCAATTGTGTAGTTGTAGCTAGTAGATCTTCATTATATTTTACAAATCTAAAAACCCACATTTCAACCTCATCTTCTACGAAATTATTCAAGCCATTGAATTCAATACCCGTTGAAGTATTAATAACCACTATCTCTTAATGTAATATGTCTTAGAGATGAGAATAGAGTCTATGATCATGTAAAGTCCCTTGAAGTCATCAACAACTTGAATGGATTTAAAAAAGGCATTTCTCCTTTTACCATCAAATTTTTCACAATCAACAATATCCTCCTCTAACATCTTAATTATAGCATATTGGCTAGCTTTGATTTTCTGTAGTCTTTTGGGTTGTGGGACGTTATATTGTGTCCTTTGGGATTTTCTAGGTTGATATTGGTCACAAAGGTTTACAATTCATTATCAAGATTTTTTTTTATCATTTTCAAGATACCTCTTAAGATAACCAATGAATGAACAAAATCTTTGTGCCAAATTCTTCACATGTAGAGAAAATTCCCATAGTTATTCAAAGTTTGACATTCTCTTATTAATGTTAGTTACAATGTAGGATCTCATTCCTATGAGTAGGCGTGCCTCTTTCTTTATGTGATGAGGTGTCTTGGGTATATTTATCGTAGAATCGGGTGCTTCACTCTTTAAGGGGGTCATGAATAGTGGTGTTGGATTAAGTGCCCCTTTAAACATGTTTATTCTCCTTCTTAATCTCATATTTTTAGTTTTTTGTTCTATAAACGAGTGGTCGAGAGCTTCACCAATAGTCTAGTGTAGCTCCAATAGTTTAGTTTCTCGTATTTTAGAAGCTTCTACTTCTCTTTTAGACTCGTTAATGACATTTTTAATCTAATTTTTTACCCTTTCAATCCTTATCCTTTTATTACTTCAATAATAGCATGCATCTTTCATTGTTTATGGATGGTAATGAAATATGGCGGTCTCTTCTAGTATTTCCTAAATAATTCTTTAGGTTTCATCCATGTAGGTTGTAGCCCAATTAGGTAGTGGGGTAGTGTAAAATTCCATATCTATTGGCTCTTTCGTAGGTTGATCTTATTTATATATTTTTCTCTTGGATAATTCAATAATGTGTGATCTTTTGAACACCACATTGGGAGGTGGTTCCTCTCCATATCTTCCACCAAAGTTCCTATCATTACTTTCCCCTCTAACCAGATGGGAATCCTTACTTATGAGACTAGATGATGAACTTGGGTGAGCCTAAGTTGCAGAAGGTGGAGGGGAATTTGTAGGATTTCTGCAACTTTCCCTATTTTTCCCTCCCAAATTAATAATAATTTCGTCTTCAATTGCTTCAATAGGGGTGGGTTTCTTTATTTCCTTTTATGTGTCAATGTCACTTTCTCTGCTTTATTTAGTCATTCCAGTAAATAAATCTCCATACCTAAATAAGGAAAGGTGCCTTGAAAATGATCCTTCTGGATTGAAATCTTGCATTGGCTCTACTTCAGTTAAATTGAAAAATTTCAATGGCTCCAAGAATTCCTCCCAAGTGGGAAGTGTGTTTTATAGTTACTTCTCCCACAATAAAGGGAAAGGAAATAAATTTCTTTATTTTCTCTCTCAAATAGAATAACCCATGGATGATATTGTTTGCAAAGTTCCACAACAAGATACCTATCTAATATGAATTTAGGAAGCAACAAGGGCTTATCGTGGAATCCATAATGTGAACTAGTGTGCTCTCATCTATTTCTTCATGTATGGTTTTTCCCCAAAAGAAGGCCTATTCTTCATTTTAAATTTAGGTGGGTTCTCATCGAGTTATAGAAAACTAACTTCTTTATCAAAAGAATCCTATATTTGAAAAAACATAAATGGGCCCTTATGCTTCCACAACACCATATACCAAAATTTCTCCAGTTCTAGATCTAGATTCAAATTGTTCTTTGTGTGGGAGTTTTATCTCATGTCGAAGATAAGTATGTGTGGAGGTATGATGTGTGGAAGTGTGTATGTGAAAGAACAAAATGCAGAGAGCAAGTGTGCATAAAAAAGTGTCCAGGGAGGCAGTGTGCAAAGAACCAATGTGCAAAGAGATATGTATATCGTATTCCCCTCCATAGTGGGAAATTAACTAAGTGTTGCATATAAGGAAAAAGTGTGGAGGGACTTGAATAGAACTTTTGAGTAGAATTCCTTCTTAGCATAGGACTAGGCAATTTTTTTGGTCAACACTCATGAAGTCAACATGGTCTATTGAGAGGGAAACTTAGGCGAATTTGACAAGGTGGAGGTTGTTAGGGTGCTCAAGCCAATGAGGATTGAATTTGAAGGATAAAGGAAAGTGGTTTGGAGCCTTATTGACTTCCAAAATTTTGGTACTGTGGTTTGAGTTTGACTTCGAGATCATCATTATTTATACCTATGTATCTAGTCTAGGAAGGATTCCTTGACTAAGAATCTATCAAGTCTTTTGTTAATAAATTCCTCACCAAACTTATTGTTTGTTAAAGTTTCCATGTAGAAGGTAGACTTGATGTCCACACATACTACCTATTCAAAATAGATCTTGAAAATAATCAGCAAGATAATCATTGTAAGGATGGTGGTCCATTCCTCTTATCCAGTTAGGGTTAAGTTTATATTTCCCGCAAGGATGACACTAGGGGAGTACAAGAGGTCTCAAGTATATAGTTCCAATTAGAAATCACATATATGTTAATGGATAGACCATAGATATTTATGTAATGAATGTCGTGGTTGATCTTATTGGAAAAGATATTAACATAGATGATATGTTAGTTAATGGATAGACCATAAGCATTTAGGTAAAAAATGTGAGGGCTGAGCTTATTAGAGAAGAGATTAACATAGATGTAGTTGATGGATTTTGCATAGCTAGTGATGTCGACTGGTCAGTGTCCCAGTGATAGTTTGTTGTCATTTTTATTCGATATGAATGTCTGCTTATGATATTGTCATAGTCATGTTATATTTTCTTCTCAATGCTTTTTTATCACTTGTTGTGAATGGCCAACCTTATTTCCTGGGCTATAGGAAATTAAATGTTGTAGGGCGAATTTAAATCTAGCGATAGATATATACTACCCCACAACATTTAATTTCCTATGGGCAAGGAAATATGTATAGCCGTTGTGAATGGTATCATCTCCAAGCCTCGTATAAGGAGAAATAACATTGACATGTTTTCTAATTTTTGAATTAGTGCGTTCTTCTAGAAGGATGTGGTTAGGAGTGCAGTTGGTGTTGTTTGAAGTGTTCTTTTGGGTTCTTCTAGCCACGTGATGCTGAAAAAGACTCCAAATGAGATTCTAATTTCAGGTTTGTCAGGAGTGATTATGATGTGTGAATATGACAAGCTGTTGATTTAACACCATGTTGTTACACTCAAGCCCATGTGTCGTAGAAAATACCACACGTTTCGTCCTGCAACATCTAGTTCTATTCCACGAGGGTGACAAATGATAGTGACCACTTGTTTTGGCACATAATTAACTAACTATTTCTAAATCTTCATTCAAACATATTATGTACTTAAAGACTCAGTATTAAGTGAAAAACACAAACAATTATAATTAAGAAAAAATTTAAAAGTAGGAGAAAGTTTTTTATTGGTAGATATTTTAAAACATCCAATAACCTATAAACTTTATTGGTTGATCTTTCAGGACACCCAATAACCTATAAATTGAATGACTTTGTTGGACACCTAATCCTCAATGGGTAGGTGTGGAAGGCGAATGGACAAATGGAGTCCAAGAGACCACTTGGAATGGGAAGCCAAGGGTCACCTGTTGTATTGTATATATGCATCTTTATGGTTAATAGTATTGCAACTCACGCTTATCCTACCTTTATATGTGTGTTTTCTCCATTCAACGTGCATGTGTTTAACATGGTATCAGAGTGGGCGAGCTCCTGCACTGCTCAAGTGTGAGCCACTTGGTCTTGTGGCTTGTGTAAACTTGAAAGCCCTAGGCATTTTTAAGCATATCAGTTATGCCTCTATTTAGCTTCTTTGCAGGCTGACACATCTTCTCTAGTTTTAACACCCCCCACCTACCTTTCTAAAAAGCTGCTCTATTTTTGGCATTCTTGTTGTGAGAAGACCAGCCTTACAAGCCCTACAAAGAGGAATATCCTTTGACTGTCAGAACTACACCTGAGATTTTCTCTGCACCACAACTACACTAAGCTCCTCCATAACGCTCTTCCCAACATATTTGCTACCTCTAATAATTATTAAGAGTTTCATGGTCTCCTCATACATATTCACTTCCAGCACTGGTTATTAGTGCATAGCTCCATATACAGCTTCCTCTTGTACGTAGCCTCCTGTACGCAATTTCCATATCGACTCCTTAGTACAGTAAGCTCCTCGACCCTCGGCGCGCAGTAAGACACCAATGGTGCCATTTTGCTCTGAAAATTCCTGAAATTTGGTCATAATATAGATGTCATAATATAAGTTGGGGAAGATAAATGTTTTTTTGATACTCAATTGTAGACACAGTTGAGAGTATTTGGTCATAATAGATGAAATATCAACATCCTGTGCTAACTACTTCATCTCCCTCACAACCTGCACATTCCCAATGTTTTTCGTCCCTCCTATCTCCTTCCCTCTGCACACTCCTTCCATACAGATGCAGTTTTCTTCCATATTCCATCTCTACTACTTCCTCCTCTCACACGCTGCCATCCACCTCCTCTCGGCCCCTCCAGTTGACGTGCTCCCCTCGGCCTCCCGCAACTTACCTTTGCCCTCCCTCACAGCTACCTCAGCGCTTCTTCCATACAACCCCACTCCCCATCCTATCCCTCTCACTGAACAGTTCCCCCACAGGTCCAACTACCTCCCCCTCCACCTCCCCAATCCCCTCCACCCGCACCTCGTTGCTACTCTCACCACCCCCATCTTGCTCTCCCCACAGACCTCCCTCGCTTGCACTCTCCACCCAACCCGCTCACCTCACCTCCCTCCCCTCTCCTCCCTACACTCTCCCGTCCCTTCCGCTACCCTCCCCACGGTCCTTATCCTCTCTTGTCCCTTCTGATACCCTCTTTGCTCACCTAACCCCTCTCCTCTCCTATGTCCGGCACTCCATCGCCAGTCGGCTCCCCTCCCCTCCCCTACTCCCACTCACACGACAACTCACCCTCCCGCTTCCCACCATCCCGCAACACCCTCCCCTATGCACTTCCCATAGCCTGCTACCACCTCCCTTCCACATTTCCATCACCATTCGACCCCTTTACACACACACGGCGGCTCACCTCTGCTTCCTCCTTCCGCATGGCCTCCCTCCAACATCGGCTCCCTCCACTATGTAGCTACCTCTCTCCGCCTTCCAACATCGTGCTCTTAAATACTAGCAATGCAATTATTAAATTGATTTGCTGGCCATAGTGTAGTTGCTACATTGTCACTTCCACCACCTAGTCCAGCTCATATTAGGGTGGAACGATGCATGGAGCTTAGAGGAGGGAGAATTTGACCACATACAAAGTTGTGGGCTTTTATGTTGGTTCAACAGTGTGAATAGGCTGGAAAAATGAGCCCGACGTGAAGTGAACAAGCAACCTTTGTTGAAAGATATCTTGAAGCATTCACAAACGAAATATCTGGTAAGCTCCTGTGATCGAGTCTTATTTTATAGATTGTCTAAAATCTTGCAGCATATGTTATTAATGTTCAAAAAGAAGGTTCCAGACTGTAAAGAAATACTTGAAATTGTCGTGTAATCATTTGAGGAAGAATAAACATTATATGTAAACTGCAACCATATGCTAGGTTGTAGCCCAATTAGGTAGTGGGGTAGTGTCAAATTCCATATCTATTGGCTCTTTCATAGGTTGATCTTATTTATATATTTTTCTCTTGGATAATTCAATAATGTGTGATCTTTTGAACACCACATTGGGAGGTGGTTCCTCTCCATATCTTCCACCAGAGTTCATATCATTACTCGCCCCTCTAACCACATGGGAATCCTTACTTATGTGACTAGATGACGAACTTTGGTGAGCCTAAGTTGCAGAAGGTGGAGGGGAATTTGTAGGATTTCTGCAACTTTCCCTATTTTTCCCTCCCAAATTAATAATAATTTCGTCGACAATTGCTTCAATAGGGGTGGGTTTCTTTATTTCCTTTTATGTGTCAATGTCACTTTCTCTGCTTTATTTAGTCATTCTAGTAAATAAATTTCCATACCTAAATAAGGAAAGGTGCCTTGAAAATGATCCTTCTGGATTGAAACCTTGCATTGGCTCTACTTCAGTTAAATTGAAAACTTTCAATGGCTCCAAGAATTCCACAACAAGATACCTATTTAATATGAATTTAGGAAGCAACAAGGGCTTATTGTGGAATCCATAATGTGAACTAGTGTGTTCTCATCTATTTCTTCATGTATGGTTTTTCCCCAAAAGAAGGCCTATGCTTCATTTTAAATTCAGGTGGGTTCTCATCGAGTTATAGACAACCAACTTCTTTAACAAAAGAATCCTATATTTGAAAAAAAAAAATGGGCCCTTATGCTTCCACAACACCATATACCAAAATTTCTCCAATTCTAGATCTAGATTCAAACTGCTATTTGTGCGGGAGTTTTATCTCATGTCGAAGATGAGTATGTGTGGAGGTATGATGTGTGGAAGTGTGTATGTGAAAGAACAAAATGCAGAGAGCAAGTGTGCATAAAAAAGTGTCTAGGGAGGCAGTGTGCAAAGAACCAATGTGCAAAGAGATATGTATATCGTATTCCCCTCCATAGTGGGAAATTAACTAAGTGTTTCATATAAGGAAAAAGTGTGGAGGGACTTGAATAGAGCTTTTGAGTAGAATTCCTTCTTAGCATAGGACTAGGCAATTTTTTTGGTCAACACTCATGAAGTCAACATGGTCTATTGAGAGGGAAACTTAGGCGAATTTGACAAGGTGGAGGTTGTTAGGGTGCTGAAGCTAATGAAGATTGAATTTGAAGGATAAAGGAGAGTGGTTTGGAGCCTTATTGACTTCCAAAATTGTGGTACTATGGTTTGAGTTTGACTTCGAGATCATCATGATTCATACCTATGTATCTAGTCTGGGAAGGATTCCTTGACTAAGAATCTATCAAGTCTTTTGTCAATAAAGTCCTCACCAAATTTATTGTTTGTTAAAGTTTCCATGTAGAAGGTAGACTTGATGTCCACAAATAGTACCTATTCAAAATAGATCTTGAAAATAATCACCAAGATAATCATTGTAAGGATGGTGGTCCATTCCTCTTATCCAGTTAGGGTTAAGTTTAGAGTTCCCGCTAGGATGACATTAGGGGAGTACAAGAGGTCTCAAGTATATAGTTCCAATTAGAAATCACATATATGTTAATGGATAGACCACAAATATTTATGTAATGAATGTCGTGGTTGAGCTTATTGGAAAAGATATTAACATAGATGATATGTTAGTTAATGGATAGACCATAAACATTTAGGTAATCAATGTGAGGACTGAGCTTATTAGAGAAGAGATTAACATAGATGTAGTTGATGGATTTTGCATAGCTAATGATGTCGACTGGTCAGTGTCCCAGTGATAGTTTGTTGTCATTTTGATTCGATTTGAATGTCTGCTTATGATATTGTCATAGTCGTGTTATATTTTCTTCTCAATGCTTTTTTATCACTTGTTGTGAATGGCCAACCTTATTTTCTGGGCTATAGGAAATTAAATGTTGTAGGGAAAATTTAAATCTAACAATAGATATATATTACCCCACAACATTTAATTTCCTATGGGCCAGGAAATATGTATAGTCGTTGTGAATGGTATCATCTCCAAGCCTCGTATAAGGAGAAAGAAAATTGGCATGTTTTCTAATTTTTGAATTAGTGCGTTCTTCTAGAAGTATGTGGTTAGGAGTGCAGTTGGTGTTGTTTGAAGCGTTCTTTTGGGTTCTTCTAGCCACGTGATGCTGAAAATGACTCCAAATGAGATATTAATTTCAGGTTTGACAGGAGTGATTATGACGTGTGAATATGACAAGCTGTTGATTTAACACTGTGTTGTTACACTCAAGCCCATGTGTCGTAGAAAATACCACGAGTTTCGTCCTGTAACAGCTAGTTCTATTCCACCAGGGTGAAAAATGATAGTGACCGCTTGTTTTGGCACATACTTAACTAGCTATTTCTAAATTTTCATTCAAACATATTATGTAGTCAAAGACTCAGTGTTAAGTGAAGAGCACAGACAATTATCATTAAGAAAAAAAGTTAAAAGTAGGAGAAAGTTTTTTATTGGTAGATATTTTAAGACACCCAATAACTTGTAAATTTTATTGGTTGATTGATATTTTAAGACACCCAATAACTCATCTCACTTTAACTGAGAAATCGAATTCCTTGCATGTACTAGTTATTTTGAGTTGATTGATGAGTTAACTGACAAATCTTTGTGTTACATTGTTGTCCTTCAGTTAACTGACCTTCGACTGACTCCGTCAATAAGCCCTCTAACTGGAATTTACTTATCTAACTGAGTGACAAGATCCATGTCACTAGTTAACCGCTCCCAAGTTGTCCTGCAAATGTGGAAATTAGTTGTCGTACTAATGTGGAAATCCTATTTACTCAATTTAACTAAGGCTTAAGTCAAATTGAGCTTTGTTGCTACATTTTTTCAACACTTTTTGTACTAGGAATTTGGATTTTGTGATCCATAAAAGTGTATAAAATCTTTAGGTAAAAATCACATCAAAGTAGATTTTTCCGAAGCATTTTTAACCAGCCAATGTGGTTCATCATCAGGACAAAATGAGAAATCTGATCTAGGAACCACTAGGAACCAGTCTAAATAGATGAGGAAAGTCCTAACTAGTCGTTGTAAAAAACAACTAGTTTGACTCTAGTAAAAAAAAATATATATATATATAATAATAATAATAATAATAAATTAAGAATTGTATTATTAATATTATTTTATTAGTTGTGAAATTTGAATTATTAATATATTACCTAATACAAATATAATTTAATATTCTTATACCTACTTACTATATTAAATAATTATAGGTTTAATTAATAATTATGTGCTCTATAATTTAATTTAATATAAAAATGATTACTGAAATCGCCCAAAAACAATAAAAATAAAAATAAAATAAAAATTAATTAATTTTAAAAAATTAAAATAAATTAATAAAAATACTAATAATAATGAAAATAATGTTTATGTGAGCTTATAACTCCAAATGAGATTTTAATTTCAGGTTTGACAGGAGTGACTATGAACTGTGAATATGACAAGCCGTTGATTTAGCACCGTGTTGTGAGACACAGGCCCATGTGTCGCAGAAAATACCACGTGCTTCGTCCTGCAACGGCTAGTTCTATTCCACCAGGGTCACAACATGATAGCGACCGCTTGTTTTGGCACATACTTAACTAACCATTTCTAAATCTTCATTCAAACATATTATGTAGTCAAAGACTCAGTATTAAGTGAAAAACATGGACGATTATTATTTTGTAAGTGAAAAACACGGACAATTATTATTTTGAAAAACATTAAAGGTAGGAGAAACCTTTTTATTGGCAGATATTTTAAGACTTTTTAAATAACCTGTAAACTTTATTGGTTGATTTTTTAAGACACCTAATAACCTGTAAATTGAATGACTTGCATTGTATTTTTTTTTATGTTAATGAGATAATATTGTGAATTTTACTGGTTTAAAACATAATTTTGAATGTAATTCTAGCATACTGGAAACACATTATATTGAATGAGTATTATTGTGTTTTTCTTCTGAATAAGATATTATCATTTTTTTTGGAAATTTAACATATTTAAATCTTTTAAAATATGAGTATTACTGTGTTTTTCTTCTGAATAAGATATTATCATTTTTTTTGGAAATTTAACATATTTAAATCTTTTAAAATATTTAAATTATATTTTGATTAGATTGTGAATTTTAGTTGTTTAAAATAAGATTTTGATTGTAAATTTAATTTTTTGAAAAAAAAAATTATAAATTATATAATTGAAACTTAAGATTTCTAGAATTCTCTATGAAGTAAAATTAACTCAAAAATGTCACAATTTGGTTTAGACCCAAATTTCTTGCTGAATTGGGTCAGGAAATTTAAAAAAAAAAGATTGCCGGAATGTTTGAATCTCTTTTTGATAGAGAAAACGGATTCAGCGCCATCAAGAAAGCAGAAATTTCTGCTGGAATTTTTCATAATCTTGCAGAAATTTCTGAGTTATTTTGTAAGCTTTTTAGACTCAGCGTTTAAAAAATACGACTATCAGAATATTTGAATCATTTTTAAATAGTGAAAATGAAATCACAATCATTAAGAAAACTGTCTTGCTATAATTAGGATTTCCAAAAATTTCAGCATATTTTGTAAAAATCTTCCTGAAATTTCCATTATTTTTCAGACAAAATTGTAACTTACTCTAGAAAAGAAACACGGAAAATGGCAATTTTTTTTAACAATTAGCATACGGGGTTGTATAGTGCCGCAATCTCATGTTTTGCTGAGAACTTCAGAGTTCAGATGATTATAAGTCCAATGGAAAAAAAACTGTACGAAGAAGCTATGTATAAAAAAATTGAGCCAGACAATTTGGCCGATCTGTGGTAATTGATATATGGACAAATGCCAAGAAAACGAAATAATATACATTTAACTGATCAAACAGATCAAGAGCTTTTAATCGGAATGGATCTCTTAATTTTCAAGAATATCCTATGGCCAACCTTCTCCTCCTTTTCCCTGATACTCTCAAGCTTTGGTTTCCAACACTGCCCTCTGGATTTCACCAACTGCTTATAATGCTTCTGCAATTCAGGAGTATTGCAGAGCCTATAAGGCTCATCAACTGCGAAATCCTTGGGGACTGGAACCTTGCGTTCATCAACGTTGACCCTCCCATCTTCCATAAGTTTTGTAATAAACTGCGGGCAGACTCTGATCCGAAGGCCTCCGCCAGCATCGCTTTTCTGTATCTCAAACGGCTGGCAGAGAGCGGACGCGCGTGCGATGCTGCGGAGAGCCGGAGTTGCACGGGCAGCCGGCGAAAGAGCAACTTTTGTAGGCGGCAGCGACGGCGATATTAAGGAAGCCAGCAATAGCAGCGATAGAGGTGACTGAAAGAAATGGTTGGGCAGAATGAAGTAGATGTTGCCCGCCTTCAGCTGATCGTCTGGAGAAAGCGCGGGCGTCTTCTGCCCGATGTAGAATGAGTCGGAATTACACACTAAATTTTGAGGGAATTGCTGCATGATTTGGCTTGCCTTGACGGATTGTGGAAGGATTCTAATGCTGCCGTCTGAGCGAACCAGCTGGATGGTTTCCCTGTTATTTCCCACCATCATGCAGGATGTATGGTTTCCCATAATTTATCTGTTATGAGCAAACAAATGGAAGCAAGCATGAAGATGCAAGGAAGGATCGCAGCAGTGGCGTTTTATACAAACTGTAAAACCAGAGTCATAGAGAAGAGAGACGTGGTGGAATCGAGAGTCATAGAGAAGAGAGACGTGGTGGAATAGAGTAGATCGAGTCAACCAGGCCGCCATCCATGGTATTTTAGTTACCTCATTGCGAACTATCTTTAATTAGTTTAGTTTTGCCTAGGGAGGTGCGATAGGGTCGGCTTTGACCATAAATTAGAAGACTTAGTTTTGATTTTGCCTGGGGAGGTGCGATAGGGTCGGCTTTGACCATAAATTAGAAGACTTAGTTTTGATTTTGCCTGGGGAGGTGCGATAGGGTCGGCTTTGACCATAAACTAGAAGATTTAGTTTTGATTAATAGAACCTTAGTTTTGATTTTGTTTGGGGAGGTGCGATAGGGTCGGCTTTAAATTAGAAGAGTTCTCTGGGTCGAATTTTGGAATGTTTTTATCTAACGAGGCAACTAGGTAACATTTTTTATTTTTTGTTTTTGGTGTTTAGAGGAATTGGTAATGGCCGAGGTATTAATATAAGGCTTGTTTATTGATCGAAGTCTAGGATTGAACTAGTGATTTGTTTAACAACACTGACATCTTAACAGAAAGTTCTTTGATGACCAAGCCCTAGACAACAAATAAAACACTGACATCTTAACAGAAAGTTCTTTGATGACCAAGCCCTATACAACAATTTTATTTGGTGAAAAAAAAATATTTTTTTATTTTTTATTTTAATTTGACAATTACTTTTTAATGATAAAAATAAATTTAGTATCATTTTCTTATTTTAATTTTGCAATCATTTTTTTAATAATAGAAATAAATTCAACACCAAAAAAACAATTGACACCTAAAAAAAATCCTAAAACATCACAGATGTAACTAAAAATTCCAAAAATTTTAGCTTATTTAAGAAATTGTGAAACTACGGCCTTCTTTTTTATAATCTATTCAAAGTTTTAATGTAGAATTCCCTGTTTGTTGCATCCACTCCATTAAAACATGGCGTGGTCCCAGGAAAAAAACACGGGGGCGTGTAAAGGTGAGCATTTTAAGGCATGGTCCAGGGAAATACCACGGCGTGGAAAGGTATTTGTATGGAGATTGCATCGGTGAAGTCAATGGTTGATTTTGTTGCTTTTCAGTGAAGTTTTCATCATCAGTTAAATGGATTTCAAAAATATTTAAGAATTTTTTTTAGGTAATGTGAGAACAGATGATTGCACTACGCACATCTACGTGTTTTTAGAGATTTTTTTAAGACAAAAAAAACTTTTGTCTTAAAAGTCATTTTTTATTTTAGTTATTTTATATTAAAATTTAATATCAATTGAATTGTCTTAAATATAAAATTTAAGACAAAAATAGTGTGAGACAAAAATAATTTGAGACACAACTTTATATTTAAGACAAAAACAATTTGAGACAAAAACAATTTGAAACAAAAAAATTTAAGACAAAAGTATTTTAAGACAAAATTTTATATTTAAGACAAAACGAGTTTGAGACAAAGATATTTTAAGACAAAACTTTACATTTAAGACAAAAGCAGTTTGAGACAAATATATTTTAAGACAAAAGCAATTTGAGACAAAAATATTTTAAGACAAAATTTTATATTTAAGACAAAAGCACTTTGAGACAAAAATATTTAAGACATAACTTTATATTTAAGACAATGGCAACTTAAGACAATGACAATTAAGACGAAACCCATTTAAGATAGTTAGCAATTAAGACAAAATCATTAGCATTTAGAAGTTTGCATTGAAATATCCATGAGTGGATAGTGGATAAAATTATATCTTTTATTTTTGAAAATAGATATTCAAACCACATGAAATTTAATCATGTCATATTTATTTCTTTATATTATATTTTTCTTTTTTCATTAAACCACATTCTAAAAATTTAATAAATATATAGATAATAAAATATTATTTTTTGGTTGGCAACTCAAGGGGATTTGAACTTTGAATCTCGTGTTTTAACCATAGGTGCTCCAACACTAATATTCTTGGGCATGCTATGTTTTTTCTTGCTAACTGCTCCAAATACAACCTCTAAGAACTAGTAGGGTCCAAGGAAAAGAGCTACAAGTCCCCAAAATCCGATCTACATTTCATGGACAATCACATTTCCCCCAAATGTCCTCCACATATTTGCCTTGGTGTATTGGAGTTTGAAAAATACATAGGATGCCACAAGTAATCCTAATCATAAGACTCAACTTTCCTAATGACTAGGAGGCCTTAAAAATAAAAATAAAACATCTTAACTTATGCCTAAAATTACTAAAATTTCCTATCCCAAATATGAAATTAGAAATTCTACAAAATTATAGGGCAACAAGGAAACCAACTTCCTCTTCTAAAAATCTCTAAGACCTTATGGAGGACAAATACAAATTTTGAAATAAATTGTTGAAATTATGCTCTTGCATCAATAGCTACTAATGTATCCTTGTAGGCCACCCCCTTTAACAATAGTAATACCAATGTCCTTTACCAGCTAGAAGGAACTCCTTACATAATTCTCTCTTAAATCCCCTTAACCCATTGCAATGATTGTATTTGATGCCTACCTAGTTGCAAGCACATTAAGAAGCAATGTAGCATATTATTGCTGGTTGATTGATAAGTATGTGATTTTGTTGACATCTTGTGACCGTCCCGTATGTGAATATATAAAATCTTGGATGCATGTCACCCTGACACTATAACATGACTTAGTACTGCCTATCATACCGTGTCACTCCCTCCTCGAGACACCAAGAACTCACTAACACTCCCTGTCACACACTCTTATTCATTCATTTATGAATTTTGACCTAGTGCGCCTCTGTTATGTTTTCCTATCACTCCCTAACACTCCTTAGCACACATTGGCACACCTTGGCACTTGGAACAACTTTGTATGCTTCCTTAGCACTCTAACACGCCTTAGCACTTCCTAGAATACAATGTCGCTCCCTTCTTAGCACACCTGGAACTGGCTTATACTTCATTTCCATGCATTTGAAACTAGTGCCCCCTTGTGTTTTCTTGACACTTGGCCCTCACACTCCCTAGCATGTGTTCATGCCACACCCTGGCACCTGGCACATCTTGGCATGCCTATCATGCCTTGGAATTGCCTAACATGTCTTAGTACTTCTAGGAATTCCCTGACACACCTTGGTATTCCTTAGCTTTCATGTCGTCATAGATAACCTTGCTTTTTTGTGACTTGGGAACCCAACCAAGTCATTGGAAAATCGATGTTGCGCCCAGCCCAAAGTTTCCCTTTGTCTGAAATTACTTTGTCCAACCCTCTATGTAACCATAGGCTTACCTCCTACAAGTCTTATTCTGACCTTCCCCTAACACACTTTATCCTTGAGACACTTGGAATTCGTTGACACTACTTGGCACACACTCTTTTTCGTTCATTTCCATGCATTTTGACCTAGTTCTCCCTTGCAATGTCCTGGCACTCCCTAACACTCCTCAACATCCATTGACACTTTCTGGCATGTGTTAGTATGTCTTTTCATTCCTTGGCACACATTGATACTCCTTAGTTATCATGCTCTCATAATTACCCTTACTTTTTTGGAACTTGGGAACCCAACCAAGTCTTACTTTGACTAGAACAACTTGGCCAAGTTACGGTTACTACAACTAGATTGTGCCTTGTTCACCTAAGAAATGACTATAACCCCTCACCCATTTAACCCCCTAAACCCTAAACCCCTAACCCATTTAACCCCCTAAACCCTTAACCCCTAACCCCTTAAACCCTAATTCCCGACCCCTAACCCATTTAACCCCCTAAACCCCTAAAACCCTAACCCATTTAACCCCCAAACCCTAACCCCTAAAATACTTAACTACTAAATCCCCTAACCCCCTAAACCTCTAAACCCCTAACCCATTTAACCCCCTAAACATCTAATCCCTTAACCTATAACCCCTTAACCACTTAACCCCTAACCCCTAAAATCCTTAACTGCTAAATACCCTAACCCCCTAAACCTCTAAACCCCTAAACCCATTTAACCCCGTAAACCCTAAACGTCTAACCTTAACCCCTAACCCCTTAAGCCCTAATTCCCAACCCCTAACCCATTTAACCCCCTTAACCCTTAAAACCCTAACCCAATTAACCCCTAAACCTCTAAAACCTTAAACCCATAAACCACTAACACCTAAACCCCTAACCCCTTAACCCCTAAACCCCTAAACCGTTAACGCTTAACCATTAACCCATTAACCCCTCACCTCTAACCCCTAAAATCCTTAACTGCTAAATCCACTAAGCACTAAGCCCCTAATCCCTAATCCCTTAACCACTAGCTCATTATTCACCTAACCCCTAACTGCGCCTAAATTCCCTAACCCCTAAGCCCCCAATCCCTAATCCCTTAACCACTAACTCATTATTCCTATAACCCCTAAATGCGCCTAAATTCCCTAACCCCTAAACCCCCAATCCATAACCCCTTAACCACTAACTCATTATTCCCCTAACCCCAACCCCTAATCCCTTAAATACTAATTCATTATGCCCCTAACCCTTAAGCCCCCAATCCCTAACCCCTTAACCACTAATGAGAATATACCACAGTGGGCATGCACGAGAAGAGGAACCAAAGAAATCAAATTCAATAAAGGAAGCACAACCACCACTCCAAACTTGCTTCTCTAAAACACATAGAACCACAATAAATCCCACTGAAGCTTACAAATTTATCAAGCCCTAATTAACTTGCTAACAAATTCAACAAGCCAACATGCTACAATTTGTTGAGTCACCCCCAAATCAATTAGTAATTATTGCATGAATGTACATTTGTTTGTAATTTTATTTAAAAGGTTGAAATTATCTCAAGAGCGTATAGAATATATCCAAGAGTTAAAAAAATGGAAATTTTTCTTACCTCCACAAGGTATCATCACACCCGGATAAGTGAAAATATACAAGTCTAAATATTCTACCTCTAAGTCTCAATGGCATTTCAACATGTCAATAACATACTTGTACCAATGCTTAATGAGTTTTGTCTATTGGCTAAAGAGATGTACATCCATCCATCCAAAAATAAACATCTCAATCAATCCAACACCATAAATTGTGCTAAATAGTTCATCATGTTATTTCAAATATTACAATATTGTATTATATTAGCTCACATATTCCTTGAACATTTGAAATCCAAACTACCTTAGCACAGTATACCAGAAATATTTGTACTCTAAAAGACAAAAAAAGACAACAAACTAAAATAGGAACTTTAACTCTAATCCATACACTTCATTCTTAGCAACATGATATCTAATGAAGATGATACGTGGAAAAAAAGGCTTCATATATTGTCTATCACATGTCAAACCGAGTGAACAAACACATGCATAGAACACATCAGAAATAGGGTTCATAGATCGACTTGTATTATATGGTTTCAAACCCTTCTTGTCTCCTTCAAGGGGGTTTCTGGATGTCCTAAAAAAGACTTCCTTTTGCTAACCAAATGGATTGTTTCTTTCACACATGTATTGAAACGTACTTTCCAAATCATATTGTAATAGATTCATAAGGTGATATTATTGGTATTAACTACACCTTAGTTGGAGACATCATTTTTATTGTAGGGGTTGGTACATTTCAATTGGATGTGGTTTGTGATGTGAAGACTACTCAACCTCTATTAAAGATTCATATTAACACTAACAAGCTTATGGATGCTTGTTTACAAATGGAGATGCCTCTAAACTTAACTCATTGGATTCTTTGTTTGTTCATGCTAATTATTGCTCTCAACTTTCCTTCTCCAAGGGGTTGAGACTATTTGCTTCATTTATTTTACATGGCCCGGTGAAAGAAGAAGAATGGATATTGTCTCCACATCTTTTCCATTTCGCTAAGTTACAAATAAAAAGAGTCAAATTCTATAGCCAATAGACTAATAGCCTCTTGATACACCTTTAGTGAGCTATGCATAACTCTCACCTATCACTGTAGCTCAATGAAATGACATCTAATAGCTCCAAGACACCATTATAAATGGACTAGTTGTGAAGCTATTGTTAAATTATCACCTCCAAATGTTTAATTATCATGAATTTTGGGGGATGGGGATCTTTTGGTGTATTGAACGGGGCAAGGGGACATAAGGGTAGCATGGATGGGTAGAAGTGAGAGGTTCTAGCATGGTTTACTAAGATCTATAATCCTAACATTAGAGAATGAGAAGGAGCCTTAGGGCCTTATGACATAGGGGATAGGGCACCTATAGGTAAGGCAATGAGAGAAATTTATAGGGGAAACCCCAATAGTTTTGACAAGGGGATTAGGGGCCACATTATCACAACCCATACACACTTAACCCATAACCACTAAAATACCTATCCCTTTAACCCCAAAGCCACAATCCCTTAACCCCTACACCCATAACTCATAACAAATTAACCTCTTGATCCCTTAAACCCAAAGCCACTAACCCCTTAACCCCTAACCCCTAACTTAGAATCCTTGAACCCCATAAACCCTAATCCAATATCCTCTTAAACCTTGACCCTTAACCCATAACCCCTAACCCCTAAACTCATTAACCCATAACCCCTTAACTCGCTGACACCTAAATACCATAACCCTTAGGCACTTAACCCCTAAATCCCCTGACATGTAAGCCCTTGATGGTTAATCTTTAATCCCTAAATCCCTTAACCACTAAGTCATTAACCTCTAACCCTTAAACCCCCTATACCTCAACCCCCTAACCTCTAAATCCCATAAGCCCTAACCCTTTACCCTTTACCCTTAACCCCTTGCTCCTAAACCCTTAAACCCCTTAACACCTCTAAGAACTAGTAGGGTCCAAGGAAAAGAACTACAAGTTCCCCAAATCCGATCTACATTTTATGGACAATCACACTTCCCCCAAATGTCCTCCACATATTTTCCTTGGTATATTGGAGTTTGAAAAATACATAGGATGCCACAAGTAATCCTAATCATAAGACTCAACTTTCCTAATGACTAGGAGGCCTTAAAAATGAAACAACATCTTAACTTATGCCTAAAATTACTAAAATTTCCTATCCCAAATATGAAATTAGAAATTATACAAAATTATAGGGCAACAAGGAAACCAACTTCCTCCTATAAATCTCTAAGACCTTCTGGAGGACAAATACAAATTTTGAAATAAATTGTTGAAATAATGCTCTTGCATCAATAGCTACCAATGTATCCTTGTAGGCCATCCCCTTTAACAATAGTAATACCAATGTCCTTTACCTAGAAGAAGCTCCTTACATAATTCTCCATTAGATCCCCTTAACCCATTGCAATGATTGTCTTTGATTCCTACCTAGTTGCAAGCACATTTTGAAGCAATTTAGCATATTCCTGGTTGAGGATTTCAATAAGTATGTGATTTTGTTTACATCTTGTGACTGTTCCGTATGTGAATATATAAAATCATTTTTTTGTACCAGTTTAAGGACTTATACCATCAGGTGTGTGCGCCAACATGGATGGAACGCTAACTACATGTTGTATATATTGTAATGTAAATGAATAATCTTTTTTGGAAAAGTCTCCACTCATGATGCCATTTTGCAAATGCTTGCACTCATCAATTGTGGTCAGATTGGTGAGGTAGATTTTAAGGTCTCTTTCAATTTATAAACACATACAAAAAATCATTGACAGACCTCTTGCTTTAATGCAATGGATACAACGTAAATAATTCTCCATGGAAAAAAATTATCAAGGTCCCTATCATACCATGTTACTCCCTTCTCGAGATACCTAAAACTCGCTAACACTCCCTGTCACACACTCTTATTCATTCATTTATGCATTTTGACCTAGTACTCTATTATGTTTTCCTAACTCTCCCTAACACTCCTTAGCACACATTGACACACCTTGGCACTTGGAACATCTTTGTATGCTTCCCTAACACTCTAACATGCCTTGGCACTTCCCAGAATATCGTGTCACTCCCTTCTTAGCACACCTGGAGCTAGCTGATACTTCATTTCCATGCATTTGAAACTAGTGCTCCCTTGTGTTTCCCTGACACTTGGCCCTCACACTCCCTAGGATGTGTTCATGCCACACCCTGGCACCTGGCACATCTTGGAATGTCTATCATGCCTTGGAACTTCCTAGCATGTGTTAGTACTTCTAGGCATTCCCTGCCACACCTTGGTATTCCTTAGCTTTCATGCCGTGATAGATAACCTTACTTTTTTTGCGACTTGGGAACCCAACCAAGTCATTGGAAAATCAATGCTGTGCCCAACACTTTCTGGCATGTGTTAGCATGCATTTTCAATCCTTGGCATGCACCGACACTCCTTAGTTATCATGCCCTCACAATTACCCTAATTCCCGACCCCTAACCCATTTAACCCCCTAAACCCCTAAAACCCTAACCCATTTAACCCCCAAAACCCTAACCCCTAAAATCCTTAACTGCTAAATCCCATAACCCCCTAAACCTCTAAACGCCTAACCCATTTAACCCCCTTAACCTCTACCCCTCTAACCCTCCTTCAACCCGCCAACAATATGTGGATGACACTCTTCCCATGTGTCTTATCTTCATTTAATTTCATCTTAAGGGAGTTAAGTGTATCCTAGAAAGGCAAATATAAATGTGGTATTCTGTATGGTTTATTTGGTTAATTATTTAAACCATTGTGCATGTTCATTTCGTCTGTTTGTTTGCTTAAATATTTATCCTTTGCTCTTTTTTTTTTTTTGGTAAATTTATTAGCTTGTCCATGCTCTTTGAGAGGGTGCTGTTTGTAAGTAATTTCTAGATATTGACAGCTTTTCTTCCTACGTTTTGAAAATGTATCCCATTTTCCAGGGTGTAGGTGATTGAAAGGTTATTAGTAATTACTAGGATGCTTATTCTTTTCTTGATTAAATAGATAATGCTAAAACAGTGCTGTCAATTTTGTAGGTGTTGAAGCATGAATGGCCAAGTAGATGGCCTGGTTTTATTCCTGATCTTGTTTCGGCTGCTAAGAGTAGTGAAACAATATGTGAAAATTGCATGGCTATTTTGAAGGTGAATTTTTTATCAATACATCAAGAATCATGTTACTTCTTTCTCTTTGATTGTTGCATGGTGGACACCCAGAGGCAAAGACGAAGTCTTATGAGAGGTAAATTATAACGAGAGTTGTCATGTCTACTAAAGACGGATAAACTAAAACATAGCAAAGGAACCAATGTGTGTGAGTAGGATTAGAAGGGTTCCATAAACTAGAGACAAATTCCTTAGGGGTGCACAACTGAGGGGGAGGGGAATGTGAAGTGAGGCCAAAGAAAAGAGGGGTAACCTTGAGACACTGGACGCCACATGTCCATTCATGATGGAAGAGTGGAGGGAAACAATAAAATATAATGCCAGCTAAGACAACAGAATGTGGAGGATGCTTTATTGAAGCCGCCCATTCAGGAAACGAAATCCTTGCAACACAAGACATCTAGAGCTCAAAAAGGATGAAACAATCACGAAGGCATGCAGGGGCAATGTAATTATAATGCTCATAAGCATGATAATTATAGACTTGAGAGGAAGACATCAAAGCATAATCATGCTGTGCCTTGGACATCTCTTAGCCACCTTTTGGAATTAACAACCCGTGGGGGAGTTGCATGCATGTCCCCTCCAATTAGTGCTGGGACAACAGACAATACTGACTCCCACACATCTTGTCTCTTCCCATCCGATACGGGGATTGAATATGGTTAAGTTCACTATACATTAGTTTTGGAAAAAAAATTATGCATATGTAATAATAATATAAAAATATAAAATAAACACACACACACACATAAAGATGTGAAACTTACCTACAATATAAATAATATCATACAGAGTCAACATAAATCCATCTTAAATATTACAATCAAGGTGCAAACATTTCCTTAAATTTTACACTACAATTTTTTTTTTGCATCTTAAAATATTTGATCCCTCTCAACACTTCATTTAAAAAATTAAAATATCTATAAAACTAAATCTATCCACTAATTAAGTCACTTATTTTTTTAATTTTTAATTTTTTTCTAAACCTAATTAATTCACTTATCCAAAATAAAAAATCCTATCCCCTAATTAACTCACTTATCCAAAAATACATACATATAAAAACATACATACAAACTCTTATCAATTCACTTATCCAAAATAAAAAACCTATCCCCTAATTAATTCACTTATCCAAAAATATATAAAAACATACATACAAACTCTTATCCCTTCACCCTATGAAATAGCCTCGAACATGAAAATCCACCTACCCTTAAAGGGCCGCCAAATACCATTTCAAAAACACATGAGATAAACCCTTAATAAATTTGAAGCTCTCGGGAGGCCTCCGACAACACAAGCATTGATTCTTTGCAAACATTATTTTTGGCAATAAAATTTTGCTAGAAAATTGTAGCATATTAGTCACGCGATTGAATATTTACCAAGGGGAGTCACTCACACCATATGGTGATTAGGCGAGTTCAACTCGAGAAAGAAGTGGGGCGAAGGGAAAGAAAAAAAGCCGTTCAAAGGGGATATTTGTTTGAGTAAAAAAGACATAATTTATTTATTTATTTATATAAATTTTCGACATATTCCTCCAACGCTACCTTGGCCTTGTATTAAAGTTAATATTTTGGTTTCGTGTAAAGGGCGCCAGCGACAGGACAAGCAAACACAACATTAAAAATTACAGAGAGGGCCAAGCTATTCTCAGGTCGTAGAGAGGCAAGAGGCGGGCTAGGGAAACACGGGAGCGTAAAGCGACAGAAGGACTAAAATGACTGGATTCGGCCTTTAGCTGGTCAGAGCTATTTTTTCACTGCATATTAATGCTTGGATTGCGTATTGGCCATGGTTTAGGTTTTATGCTATGCTCGAGGGTTTGAGGTCAGGTGAAGGATTTCGACCTCGGAAGCAAACATTAAAAGGATTCCAACAGTACCCTACGATTTTGGCTGGCCGGATACTCTTAAAAGAACACCATGGCCGAAAAACTTCTGGACCTCTCATAACCCATTGATGTCCCCCTTCTTGATGCCACTGTTGCGGCTTTCTACGGCACGAGAGCTAAAGAAGAGGTGAGTTTTAATTGCGGGCTTGTGAAAGAAACTTTTAATGCATGTGTGGTGTTATTAATTTCTCGCTATTTTTTCATTATATGTCTGGTTTGGGCTCCAGTTGCGTGTCTAATGCATTGTAAATCGCCATTTTCTCGCACATTGTCACCGCCGTGTGCATCTGAATGGGTTTTAAGGTGTATTTTGAGTCCCTGGAAGTCAGCACGCGGGGATATTCTAGAACCCTAATGTGGGTTTTTATTTTTGAACATTTACTTGCGAGTTCATCTCGCACAGTGCAATTCTCAACTGTGCGATTCTCAGTAATATGAGTAGGAAGGTGTAGCTTAGTCACGATGAGTAGGTTGTTCTTTCTTCCCCAACCATCTTTTGTGCAATATGCGGACCTGATTAAGTTGGAAAAACTGTTATGGACGGGGCCTATTCTCTAGTATCATAATTCTAACTTTGCTTGCACACATTTTAGTGCGATATATTGTAAACCGCTGCAGAACGTTTAGATGTTAAAAAACAAGCTTCGCTTCTGTTGATAAAAAAAATCTAAGCATGCTCATTTAATTTCGCTTGGGCGTTGTCAAATGTTTGATATTGATTAGAGTTAAGCTTCATATTCGGAACTGCATGAACACAATTGTTTTAGATTTTCTGTTTGTCTGTGAAGACTTTTGACATCATGGCAAGCGTGGACTATATCATGACATAATCGATATACATGAAAAGACCCCTTTCTCTTAGGTGAACATACATGGTTGAGGAACTAAACTTTTCAGACACAGAAGAGTGGTTAATGTCAGATTGTGTAGTTAGGGATACCTTTTGATATTGAAAATTTCAAGTCAAATTCCAACGAGGAAGGTATTAGAAATCAATTATTTCATATATGTTTTGAAATCCTTTAGAAACATTAACACAAACATTTCAGAGCCATGGTAAATTTGAAACAAATATATTCCCAATACATAGTGAAATGCATTGCCTCCTTCTATGTAGTGGTGCTTTTGTGGCATAATTGGCATATTCAATAGTTGATTTCTCCAAGCTTACTTTGGATATGTTTGTATTTAAGAAACAATGTCGATGTTCCGACATACCCATCTGTTGTTTTTGCTAGACTTCGTGGTAGTCTAGGCTGAATCCACAGTGAACTCATGGATTATTCATTGTAAAATTGTTGTTCTTTATTGACAATTTACATCAGGGTTTTGAAATTTGCTAATTGCAGGGGAAGGGATAAGTGTCTATGAAATCTTTGCTGGTCACAATATATAACATATATGTCAAGAAACCAAGAAATTTATATCCTATTGGGATAAGTGTCTTTTAAATCTGTGCTGGTGACAATCTATAACATATATGTCAAGAAGCTAAGGAATTTATATCCTATTGGCTTACATAATTATGAAGAAGTTAACTCCCGGATGCGGGTGGATTGGGGGATTAATGGTGCACAGGGGGGCACATGGGTCGGCGCGTGGCTCACCACCTCCGCCACCCACCCTCGCATGCATAGCAACATAAATGACTCTGTCCGACCATTAAATGAGAAAGCAAGGGAGCTCTATCCCCGATACCCGAGCATTTCAACTTTAGCGATGGAGGATTCTGGAATTTGTTTGTGTGTTCCGCCCATCCGAGCTAGTTGTTCCTCTGCTGCAGCTGAGCGCTGCTCACGCACCAGCACGGGGGTTCGTTGCATTATCAACTGTTGTGTTGACATCTTACCAGGCTACCATTTCACGAACAGCGCCACCTGCAAACTTCTTTGCTCGCCCTCCATCGACTCCTGTCAGCAGCAAGTCCTTATTGCTCACTCCATGCCTCGATTACGACCACGGATGCGTTGCAGGCGCGCGGGGGTAGTGGGGCGTGCCATAAACAGGTCTTCATCTTCCAATTCCGATTCCTCATCGTATTCTTCAGAATTTGGCCCTATGCGCATTCCTGCATCGCGCAGAGGCCGTGGCAGAGGCCGGAATCGATTCAATCCTGCAGGGCACTTCCGCCTATCCTCTCGGGCTCAATCCCACCATGCGCGCTTCCACTTCCCTTGCAGCGTCAACAACACTTCTCTCTTGGCTACAGTCACCATTGACATTCGGGCTGCCCCCTCTGATCAGGATACTTTGAACCAGTTTCGCGCCGCCTCGGTGGCTTCTCTGGAACCCATTGTGGGGACAGAGCAACGCAATCTTCAGGCGGATTCTCTGCAGAATGCTTCTACTCTGGACAAAGCTGTTAACTTGGACGACGAGGCCAACCCTTCGGCTCCACCTGATGAGGAACAAGAGCGCCATGATGCTCCACCTCCTGCTGATGAGGACCCCTACAAATTCGGATGTCTTATTGTAGAGGAAGATCCTCCCACTGAACAGTAATGTGGTTGCAGCGCGGCGCTACTACATTTTGGCTCTCGTCATCTCGAAGGTGTCTTTCTTCAGCACTTTGTCAATGTCTATTTCTGCTACTGCTCTTATGGGTTTCCTTTTGGTTTATGGATGGTCTCCCCTGCGTGGGAACTACTTGCTATTATATGTCCACTCTGTTATATGTCCAGGTCAATATTTTAGTCACAGGTTGATACAGTCTTTTTTTTGTTAAATTATGACACGAAATTGTAAAAATCTGGCTACTAAGGCCTACTCCACAGGGGTATTATTTTCCAGGTCTGTTCTAATTTCGGTCATAGAAGTCCAATACTTGTCAGTAACAGACAGTCGAACTGTTCTACAAAGTTTACAGAGTCCTCTTCTAAATTTTTGTGATACTCAATGTCCAGTTAGCAAAGCGAGAATGCTGCATCAATGGGCTGGAATTTTCGAGGCTTCGGCCTCTATGTAACACTATTTTGTATCAATATAGAAGTAGCCTTATTCAGAAAAAAAAAAAATTATGAAGAAGTTAACTAGTCACTAGCTATAACATATATATCAAGTAATCAAGAAATTTATCTCCTAGTGCCACATAGTTGTAAAGAAGTTATCTGTTAGTAATCCCTTAAGTGGTTACAGTACCGCCTCAACTTAAAATTGGCTGCAGGTACATCATTTTCTGATTCAAAGAAAGAAGGCTTGCATATTATGGGATTTTTTTTTCATTACTGTGTATATCTTTTTGGGGACTATAATTCTAGAACACATGCATATATTTAATTGCTGCATTATTGTGATAATATTGGCAACATCACGAGATTTTCAACACAGTGATGATATTGCCTTTATGTATCATTATTCATAAGACTGACATTATTTTGCAATATTTTGCTGATATTTTCAGATTTTTTATGATTATATTTTTTATTTTATTTTCCAAATTTAGCTTTTTTTATATTTTTGATGTTTTCCTTGATATATTGTGGATAAGTTTTTTTTGGGCTTTCTTTGACTTGCTGCATCCTTGGGCTTATTTCAACTTTAATTCCATGTGAGCAATGTTATCAGAACTAGAACTGGCTGAGGGTTGGACCAGAATTATGCCAGAACATGCTAGAAAACGTGGTTGAAGAGCTAGTAACAACTAGTTGATGAGGATTGGACAATGTCTGCTCTGGGTTGGAACAGGCCTGAAATTTGGTTCTGGATGTAATCATCCAATTGGTCTTGTTCCATGGGGAGTGAACTGGTTCTGGTCTGGTCTATCTGTTTCTGATAACATTGCGTGGAGTGTCTTTTCTTGGACCTTGCGTAATTGAACTCTAATTATACCATCATTTACTTGGTTATGTGATTCTTTTTCAACTCATTGTTGCATAAAACTTTAGGTGCCTTCAGTAATCGTTTTCATCATTTTAAATTGACCACTTTTCAAGGACATAAACTATTGTTGTTACCTAAGTCACCTGACACAGGGACACGGAACACGATGGACAAGATTTGAGTGTCGGACATGGACACGATGACCCCTTGGAACAGGACATGTCCAGACACGTTATATATATATATATATATATATTAAAAATTAGATATTTCTTACACAAATTCATTGATTCAAACATAGATCTTCATTTAGATGTAATTTTTACAAAGATACATCATACAATCATACAAATTAATAGACATATTCATCAATGATCCAATAGGAGAAAGACAAGATACTGCAGTTTTCTCATTAAGTCATCAAAATCAAAATGTGCTACATAGGTTGTACAATGCCAATGGCAAATAGAAATAGCAAATACAAAAAAACTACAAGTCTACAAGACTACAAGCCTCAAGGCAGTGCCGCAGTAGGTAGCTTATGAGTTATGAGTCATCAATCCTCATCATCATAATCATAATCAACATTACTATCATCATCATGATCGTCGTGGTCACCAGTGCTCTTCACTGTTGCATCCTTCTTCTCTGTATCCAATGTCATGTCTACTTCTGCTGGTGTGCAGGATGACCCATCTACTGAATCACCATCATCAAATGTGACAAGCTCTAGTAGGACTGGCTCATTGAGATCCAAGTTGGCCAATGGAAACTCAACACTGTTGTCTAGACACATATCATTAGGAAAGACATCCCACATCTTTGTCTTTCCCTTCAACCACTCCTCCCTCTACCTGTAAATAAGATGAAGGTTGGTGTGCACATACACCATTGTCTTTGCCCTGGACTACTCAAGCCTGCTCTTTTTCATACTATACAAATTCCCATATGTGCTCCAATTCCTCTCGCAACAAGAGGTTGAAGTCACCTGAGAGAGGAGCCTCATGGCCTCCTGCTGTAGAGGAGGGCTTGTTGCCCCATGAGTTGCCCACCAAGAATAAGGCTTCTTAGACCTTTGTCTCTAATCACATCATAGCCTAAAAATCGCCTAGTGCTAGTGGAAAACTTTGCAAAGGCATCCTCCACCTCATCAAGGAATGCCATATCTTGAAATATCCTCCTGAATGCATCTTTCCTCCTCGGTGAGATTTCACCATCCATGTGAAGAGGGAATCTGCGGGAAGGTCCACCATTCAGCCACTCATGGCTGTAGTATTTTGGGTTCAAGGAGTGAGCCAAACAATGTAAAAGCGTGCAATTCATGTCTCATCTATTGAAAAGAATATCTTGTATGGTGGTGAAGAAGGCCTCTGGTGATGTCTCTCTCATTCTCGGGGCACTCACTATGTAAAATAATGTTCCCCACAGACTCAATCATTCATAAACCTATCCTAGTATGGGTTGGTCTATATTTGCAAATCGAAACAAGGAAATGATAGGGTCCATGATCTGAACTCTCAAATGGGAACTTGTTGCTGCTTTTCCTCAAGAATGGAAGGGGGTCATCATTCTTATTTTGTTTTGTTTTTGATGCCACATTTTCCGCACCAACAAAAGCCTCTCTTTCCATTTCCTTCCTCTTTGCTAAAGTCACCTGTGTACAAGTTGCAATTCCACAACTTGGCAAAGCCAACAAATGATCTTCTACACGGTAATATGTGTTCATGAAATGGTTGTGGCAATAACTGAATTTCCAAGCAACATTGCCTCCTCCCTTCACCTTGCTACTTGGCCCTAGCTCTCTTGTCACATATTTCCACGATGGGTATTTGTTGTTTTGAGGTTGTTTTCCTTGAACATTTGAAGCCGTTGTTGTATTTTTTTGCTACTTGTCACCCACTAGAACTCTCAAATGGGAACTTGTTGCTGCTTTTCCTCAAGAATGGAAGGGGGTCATCATTCTTATTTTTTTTTGTTTTTGATGTCACATTTGCCGCACCAACAGATGCCTCTCTTTCCATTTCCTTCCTCTTTGCTAAAGTCCCCTGTGTACAAGTTGCAATTCCACAACTTGGCAAAGCCAACAAATGATCTTTCACACGGTAATATGTGCTCATGAAATGGCTGTGGAAATAACTGAATTTCCAAGCAACATTTCCTCCTCCCTTCACCTTGCTACTTGGCCCTAGCTCTCTTGTCACATATTTCCACAATGGGTATTTGTTGTTTTGAGGTTGTTTTCCCTAAACATTTGAAGCTGATGTTGTAGCCCCACTTCCAATAGATGGAATACTTGCAGACCCTGATGAAATAGGGACAGGAGGGGTATCTCCAATGGAGACATTCTTCCCCTTTTACTCCTTTCTTGCTGCCCCTGATTGAGCAATGAATGCTGTAAAAAATAAACAAAAATGCACAAATTTGTAAAACACATGCACAAGCAAACCAAATGCAAAAATCTCCAGGTTCTTCACATGCTGGAATCTCCTTGAAATTGCTCCCTTGCTCCTTGCTCAACTCACGCACAAACTCACACACAAAGACAAAATGTAAAAAAATTGACAAATAACTGTTTTTATAACGTTGGGCACTTTTCTGCGCTAAGCGTGTTCAGCAAATCGGGATTCGATTGTGGACACTATATATCAAAATACAGGTACATACATACTACAGATTTTACATATCACATAGCTGTAAAAAACTTGACAAAAATGTAAGAAACTGGGGAAAAAACTATCATTCTTGAGCTGTTGCCGAGTCTTCCACCTGTAGCCCTTCAATGAAGGGTCTATGATAGAAGCTCGTGGGGGTGCCATCTACCTGTTCATTGAATTTACAGACTCCCAGAGCCTGTGAAGAACCTGCTTTAGAGAGAGATTCTGCTTCCCTGTAAATACGGTGACAAATAATCTAATTAAAACGTTGTTTAAGCAAAAGAGCCTCCTCAATAATGGGGATCAATGTGTGAATGTAATAGCGCTGCAAACCATTAAACCAATCGATAATGAACATAGGATCACCAAAAATATGCAGTGATAGAATTCCGATAGAATTTCCTTTTCAATGGAAAATAGAAGGTATGGAAGTACGTGTTAGATGACATCGCAAAGAGTTTTGTTGCAGCTGATCTAATGGTCCATCTATCTTATTTATGATATTATCCTGAATTATTATGTTATCCCATTAGTTTTTACAGCCAATCTTTTCTTTTTTTTCTTCTTGTAATGATCATCTTTTATCTTGGCCCCCCACATCCAATTCATTGATGAAGCAACATCCCTAGATATGTTTTCTATGAATTCCGTATAGATTTTGAAGTCCAAGGAACATGGGAAATCGATAGGAGAGTGGTTATATTTCACATTTCACTTTTCATTTCCTTTAGTACTTTACAATAGTTTATTAATACAAGTTTCCTAGGACAGGTTAAAAAATTTTAGTAGCATGTGCAAGATAAAATGTTTGGACTCTTGGAGCAATGGTTAGACAAAATTTTAGCACTATCAGAAACCCTTTGTGCTAGTTGTGGTTTTGTGTTTTCCATCCTGATAAGTTACTCTAATTTGTTTGTAATTGGATATCAGATTTGATTTTAGAATTGATGTGGCAGTGTACGTGCATTGACTGAGCAAACAAGAAGTGTAATTTGACTATGAATGATACTGGAGTCAGTTGACACTGAATATCACATTGGGTTTTAGGATCTTGGGCAAGATAAAATGTTTGGAGCTGACGGTTAGATACATTTTAAGTACTATTAGAAACCCCCCATAATAGCTGTACTCTAATTTGACTATAACTTGATATCGGATTTGATTTTAAAATTGATGTGGCAGTGTAGGTAAATTGACTAAGCAAGCAAAATTGTAATTTGATGATGATTGATACCTGAGTCATTTGATACTGAATATCACTTTGGGTTTTACTGGTGGCATATTGAATATATTTATTGGTCTGGCCTTGACATGCTTCCTTTCGAAGCCTTTCTTCCAGTTTTCCCATTCTGGATCTGAAGAGGTTGCCATGCCCATTGCTTCTGTGTCCCTTCTCTCTTTGGTGGAAGTCTGTCTCGAGTCCTCTCACTTTCGTGAAGATACAGTAATAGTAACAGCAGTACACGATGAGGCTTGGTTGGTGGGATACATTTGACTATTCTTCTAGAGTTTGAGGAACCAAAGTTCTCAAATTGGCTCTCATCCAAAACATAAACCTCCAACTTGAGCCCCAATGCATGAGATATTACTTTGACCTGCCAAATTTCTCAATTTCCTAGCAAATTTCCATGCCAGACATTTTGGAGATTAACCGTAGTATTATATTCCAGATTTTACATGCAGTAAGATCAAACACAAATGTATTGGAAGAAAATAGCAAAAACAACTGCTTGGACATGATAAGTGAAGGGGGGAGGTTGACAACATTTAACCCCTCCTCTTTGTTGCATGCAAGTGAAGTTAGAGGTGGAGGCTCCTCACTAAATCATTTGGAGGACCCACACTGGGCCCAAAAACTTTATTTTTCATAAGATCCGTGTTCATGGGAGAGGGTGGGGTGAGATGGCTATCTTATTTTGGTCTTTGATGAGATTTCTATCTTATTTTTGTCTTTGACTGATATGTCTTCCTCTCAGAGTGAGGCCTATGTTAATCGTTTTTTCTGCTTTCATGTTGAGGTGCCTCTTGACCTTGAATGACAATGGTTGAATCCGTTAGGATTGTTGCCTTTAGCCTGCTTTGATCCTTCACAGCACACAGAGCTCTTGGAACTCTGCAAGAGCCTCCACTCAATTAGTAGTTGTGGTGCCTAATCCTTGTGTTTCCATTACCTTTTGTCCTCTGAGATTAAGTAAGATTGATTCTGCACATGCCTCCCTGTTGTTTTGGATATAAATGTTATGGAAAGCACTCAGCATGAAATTTATTTTATTTGTGAGATTTAATTGCAGTATGATTCAGGAATTTTTAAGCATACTAAAGTGCACTGATCTGGGTATGCATAGTGCTGTACTTCTCTTTGGTTATCTTGTTTTGGTCTCTGATTGATATTTGTTTTGATCACCTTTTGTCCTCTGGGATTAAATGAGATCCGCTATGCGCCTGCCTTCCTTTTGTCTTGGAAGGAAATGTTATGGAAAGTACCTGGCATGAAATTTGTTTTATTTGTGAGATCTAATTGCAGTATGATTCAAGAATTTCGAAGCATACTAAAGTTCACTAACCTGGGTATTTATCTTACTGTACTTCTCTTTGGTGGGTTATTTGTGGTTATGGTTTAGCAGTATGGTTGTATATCCATGCAATTCTGATTCTTTTAATGTGGTTTGCGTATTATGATTTTTATTCATCAATTTTGGGACAATAAAAATCCAAAGTGATTCATTGTGAAGTACAAATCTAATTCGTGTTTCACCAAGGTTTGGATTGCACCAAACCTAAATGATAAGGGTTCACTTCTTCACCATTTGCAAAACAAGAAAAAAATTACATGATTTTTTTTTAGAATTTGTTGAAACTATGTTGCAGCAACTCACTGTTATAGTGACAACAACTCACTGTTACAGTGGCAGAAACTCACTGTTACAATGGCAGCAACTCACTAGGTTTAAATAGGTTTACTAGATTTAATAATTACTAGTTTGACCTAGGTTGACTAGGTTGGCCTAGCTTTATTAGGTTGATTAGGAGAGATTCGTAGGTTTGTTAGGTTTATTGAAACTATTAGGAGAGATTCCTTCAACTATGGCTACCAATCCTTTGTAGATTTGTTCATTTATTATTTTTTTATTTTCCCTAAAAACAACACACAAAGCAACTTAAGGAGCAAATTTGGTTGAAAATATGTAACAGAACCATGAATTATTAGACTACTCCCTTGAGGAGAGTATTCCACGCAAATATCTGAACCCAAAAAAAAAACAACCAAACAGCAGCTAAATCTGATGTATATCTCGGCCAGTTGTGAACCTGTTTAAATTGCTTATTTGTTGACTAGGTTGACTAGGTTGACTAGGTTGGCCTGCAAGGCTTTTCGAACCTTTATGATTCTATTTCCTTTTATGCCAGCAGTGGGTAGACCTAACGAGAGGAGAGGATAGTTTCTTTATATACAACTAAAAGAATCGAAGAGGGGGTTGGACAATTTTGATATTTATACAGTATTGTAGCAACAGAATTCCCCTTAATTTTTCATCCACCAAATATTGCCCACCACCTTTATCGTAGGCAAGGAAATCAATGGCAACATGTCACCTATCACTTCCTACGGTGCAGACAATCTCTTAGTCAACAAGCAACCTTTCTAGCTCTCCGAGTCCATTTGTTGTGTTGGTTTAGTTGTTCTCGTAGCATAAGGTGGTTTCTTGTGTGCAATATTCTTTCATCCATTTGTTTTCATTGCTACACATATCTTTGGTATTTGATCCCAACCAATTGAAAAGCTAAAACTATTATGTGAACTCAGCCTCGCTCTTGACTGTTTACGGACAGCCTGAGAATGAGTGTTTTGTGTGTCGATCATGTTAGAATATGTGCAGATTTGATAATTAGGTGGCAGCAGACATCCATTAAGGATACACCCCTGACACTGGAATACTGCCAGTCCAAACGGGGAGAGCTTCCAACAGTGACAAGAGTTGGTTTTCTTACAGTTGTTGGGTAATTTGATTTTGTAGGTTTGCGTGAGAAAAAGTCTTCGTCTATAAACCCCTTCGAGCCTCTTAATTATCCTCTGCTTCGTAGTATTTGGGCCTTATCTTGGCCATGTGCAGGGGTCATTTCAAAAGTCATTCATAGCCTCACTGACTATGCCATTTTCTCTCTTTTAGTTGTTTAGACCGTGCCTGTCCAGCCCATTTTATCTTTGAGAAACCCCGTTGCTACCTTCAAGGAGTTTGTTTTTCAAATGTTGTTTATATTACTTTCACCGAGTTTTCATTATCACTCTTCCTTGTGAAATATGTTTCAAATTTTCTAGTCATCATGATTTATCTGCCCCAATTACTATCTAACTACCCACCATTTCTGCTCATGCCTTGAAGGCTTCGACCTGCTCTTTAATCTATATTTCTGCCTCTTTCACATCAGTTATTATCACTTTCATATATGTTGGGACTTCTGAAGCATTCTTTATTTCTTTCTGCTCAAATCCTGGACTCAACTTCATTTCTTTTTGTATCTTTACCTCTAGTTATTTTGAGTAAGTTAAGTTTCTTCTTGCTTGATTTGTTTTAGGGCCTGGTTTTCGAGTTCTACCTTTAAATTATTTCGCCCATTTGCTTTGAAACTTCTTGCCTATTTTTTTTTGTTTTTCTTAGTTCATCAATTACCAACATCATAACATTTATTTAAACAGATCATATTAGCCCAAGGGCTTAGCTCAATTCATTTTCAACAATGTCACTGGGAATTTGGCTAGTTTTGTGCCAGCATGTGCCCAGTTTGAATCTTTGTGGCTTACAAGCACTAGTTTACACAAACGGGTTTAATGGGGATGCCATACACATATGTGATGCGGCATTCTTTGGGTTTCCCTACAAGGTTTTACTTGGAAAAAAGGAGCAGATCATCTCAGAGAATTGAGTATCAACGGCATGGTTATAGGACAATAGGGTTTCAAGTTTCTCAGGTTCTTATGATGCAGCCTGAATCTCTAATTCTATCATTGTAGTTACCGTGTTTAGAAAATTGTTTAACCCTAAGGTATACAATTTTCCAATAGGTCTACATATTTGAGTGATTTGCATTCCTTCATCAAGTAAGCACCTTCACATAACCTGAACTCCATCACTAGGTCTACACTTTCAAGTGATATACATTATATTACTATGCCTTCACATGTTGCACAAATATAGGGGGTCAAGCTCAAGCTGACTTGAAGCAAGACAAAGTCAAAGGGAGCAGAGACATGAATCAGGGCCAACAGGTGCATGGATGCAAGCGATTGGGAACATGAGGCAGCAAAAGGCCAACATGAAAAATGACAAGGCTGACCTAATGGAAGAGTAAGGAAATGGAAGCAAAAGGGTAAATGCACAAATCCCAGGAGTACTAGGGCTAACCTGACACACAACAACATTGATGTGGAAGACCGAGTCAACCTGATGCAAGTGCAGTAGCTAGGGAGAATGGGCCAACTTCACACAAGAAAATGGAAGCAAGAAAGAAAATTTAAGCACAAAAATCCTCATCAACAAAGCTATCAAAGCTATCCTAATAATTGTCTCATGCCAGTAAACTAAAAACATAAGGATGAAAATTTGGAGGACCATGTTATAGCAACCGTAATGAAATGATTAGTCACCAGAGTAATGGAACTGCTTTGCAAATAGAGATGGAATGTTATTTACTGGGATTGTTAATAAGCCTCATTGATGGCACAATAGCTTTTTGAAAGAACATGAAAATTCTTACCCTTGCGCAATGTTTGTAACAACTTGTATTTATATTTCCTATTGGTTGAATGCCAACCACGTAACCAATAAAGGATCAAGTGTGATTGAAAACAAGGAAGCTTTGTCTATTGGCAAGCTTGCGTAAGTCCTCAAAACACATTGTTTGAGTTAATCCAGATTCTAAACATCTAAAACAATTGAAATCATAGAATATAATATACTATCTTAATAAGTCCAAAATGACAGAATAAATTACACCAAGACAAAGGCTGCTCAATCAGTAAAAAGCACCATCACATAAATCGAGGAGTAAAAATGCACAAGCATCATCACTCTTATGCTCAGTTTCAGAAAAACTATAGGTAGAAAGCTAATCAGAGGCAAAACCCTCCAGAATTATCATATGGAAAAATAGAAACCTATAATAAGGCCAAACAACTGCCTTCCAACATTCATACATAGCTGCCATATGAATGTGCATTCAGGTTAGCAACAATGGCACCATAGAAATTGTCATATCACAGTGGGCAACCTACATATTCGATCCAATTTCTCTTCTCTTAAGAAGGAAGAGGTTCCTTTTGAAGAGGATTCTTTATAAACTACACTAGAATTTACAAGAATCGGAAGCACCATTAATCTAGAAAGTAATCCAACTGAATCAAAAAAGGAAAAGTGACTTTCGAGATAAATCTAAAACAAATTACTACAAAGTGATCTGCAGCTTAAAAACTAACATTTTAAATTTATTATATAGATCTTACCAAAGCAAATAACTGAAATACTAGATACAACGTAACTAAAATTGTAAGGTCAAATCAAACTTGATTCACTAAAATATTTTGCATTTCAATGTGACAAAAGAAGGGACTAGACCAAAACAAGATGCCCAGGGATCCTCCAAATGGCAATCGATTTCAGCCCTCAGGAAAAGATGCCACAAGCTTCATGACCCATATTAAATGAATAAACGCAGCAATGAATCTAAGGTTTCGGCACTGTGGTAATGCCTTTGTTTATAGATACTTTAGTTACTTCACATTAAGGTCTTTCCCTGTTATAATAATTAGTGCATGCATTAAGTCAAGATACCTGGTAAGTTATTCTTAAAATAACTCCAGAGGTACATTCAACCTATTTCAAACGATAGAACATAGCCAGATTTAATCAGCTTTATCCTCCATCAAGCTATAAATGGCATTATCACACCAACTCCTGTGAAAACAGTTCTCCTTGAAGGATGGTATGCCAACCTTACTCTAAGAGATTGTATATTTCTACAGTTATTTATATTGAGTCAATTTTTTGGATAAAACTATGTAAAATATTTTTTTAATTTTATCTAACATTTTGAATGGACACTGCAACCTTGATCAAGAACCAAAAAACTGGATATGTAACAAAAATCAATATGCAAAATATATTAACACTTTAAAAACTCTTCAGACAACATTGTATAATAAGCATAATAGAAACAATATCAATAAGTTTGATGATTATTTGAGTTTGTTTTTGTTTTGCTCTAATTATGTGTTGAACATTTTCTAAAAATAAATGCCTATTATACAATTTCAAGCACTGCCATAACGCCTCACATAATTCTTTAAAGGGTGCTAGCTCATTGGAAGAGCACCTGCCATGCAGGAGGTTGGTGGTTTGATTCCACTGTACCCTAACATGAATTATTCAATGATATTGTTGATTCTTTTAATTAAATATTTTTATATTGATTTCTTTTAATGGTGAGATATTTTTCTGGGTTCATTGTTTTCTATTGTCTCTACAGAGACAATAGATAGGATTAAAGACATTGTCTCCATAAAGACAATGTATTTAATTCCAACTATTTTCTTTGGAGAGACAAAAACGAAATTGTCTCAACTTAAGACAATTTACCCAAAAATTGTCTTAAAACCCCCCTTTGTGTTGTAGTGCAACTATTGTCTTAGGAGAGACAAAAATGAAATTGTCTCTGGAGAGACAAAAATGATTGTGTTATATATTGTCTTTATAAAGACAATATTTTAAGACAATTTAATTTTAAGACGATTTAATTTGAGACACCCGCTTAAAGACAATATTTAAGACAGTACACAAGTTTTCTTTTGTCTCAAATTAAGACAATTTATCTAAAAATTGTCTTAAATATTGTCTTAAAACCCCCCTTTATGTTGTAGTGTTGGTATATTTAATCTGTGGTTTGATTAGTGGAGATGGGTATTTAATTTGTCAATGGAGATTTAGAAGTATTTAATTTGTCAAAATTATGAGAACTTATTTGATTTGGATTTTAGTATAAGATTTAGATTCTCACTTCAAGCTTGACCGCACTAACTCTTAAAATGGTTTGATTTGGCTTGATTTTTGCTCACTAGATTTAAAATGAATAACCTTTTCACCATAAACAGTCTTTTAACATAAACACCTTATTACCCTTTATTTCATGCCTTTTAAATTACAAAAAAAATTAATAATTTGATTTCAATTTTATATATTCATTTCCAAAATATTTTTGAACTCCACAATCTACATAATCATAGGGTAAGCATAACTCTAGCCATCCAAATGCAATGAGTGCTTGGAATCTAATGTAGCATAATTGTAACCATACAAATGCAATGAGTGGTTTCTGATTCAAGCTCTACACCAATACACCTGCACACACTTGCAAGCCCTAAGTAAAACCATCTGCACAAGCTGCTTAATCTCTCATATTCTATTTTGTATGTTTGCAATAAACTTCATGAAGGTTAAAACATGAAATCTTCGTGACAGAAATATAATCTACACAATCTTCGTAATATATATTGGGTGGTATATATAATTTTTGGCTATAGGATGATAAATGTGGTTGGGCAGTATATGTTTACCCTTGAATTTAAATACGTTTAAATTTAATAGTGGGAATTTATTATCCTATAGCTCAATGAATAAAGCTGGCCTATATATTGTACATATTTTATTCAATAAATGAAGTTATCTAACCTAAAATCAAATTAGTATATAAAGAATTACAAATTTTTGTAATTGGAAAATCAAAAGTTTAAAATATAACTATTTATAAATTTTTTGGGAAATCACTTCGGAAATTATAGAGCTGACGTGTTTTGAGCTACTAAGTGTAGTTTATTGTCAAGAGAATGATGAACTACACTTGCTAGTTCTAAATGGGTAGGCTTTATAATTTCCTATGTGATTTCCCAAAAACATTATAAATAATTAAAATAAAATGTTTATGTTTAATGAGGAAGTATTTTTTGTTTTAAGAATTAAAATAATCCAAATTCCACCACACAATTTTGATGATAAATTGTAAACGTATCTAACCTAATTTTGATGGTAAATTGTAAACTTATCGAACCTAACCTAACTTGTAGACTTATCTAACCTAAATTCAACTTAGTAATTACAAAAAAAAATTATAATTATTTTTCAAATTCTAATAAAACAAATTAAATTTTTAAAATAAAATGTTTATTATTTAAAATGAGAATTATGAAATTGTAGATAATTATGAGCATAAATAATATATAATAAATTATGATATACACATTAATTTATTCATCACTATAAATCCACATATACTATTATAAAATATTAAAGGTTAATTTTTAAATATGAAACAAATATTAAATGTCACATTTAACCATATTTCCACTTGAAACATATATAAATCTTTGTGTTTGATGTTTATTTGTATAAAGCTTCAACACTTACAATACTTTGAGCAAAAAATTTCGACATTGAAATTTAAATATATTTTTGTAAATATAAAAAATAAATTTTTATAAATATATATATATATATATATATATATATATATATATATATATATATATATATATATATATATATATATATATATATATATATATATATATATATATAACATGCTTTTTACTTTCTGAAAGTAATCTAAAAACTTAGTACAGGAACATTGGTTTTCTGGTGTAAGAATCTCTGTTTCGGTACAATAACTGATATCCTGGTATAGGAATAGAGTGCTCTAGCTCGGAGACTTAGAGCTCCTGTATGAAGGTTAAAATATTCAGTATAGGTACAGAACATACTTTTGGTATATAAACTTCATCCCAATATAGACACAACGTTCTGGTACAGGAACACTGTTGTAGTACAAGAATGCCAGTTTAGTGCACGAAGGAATATCTTTAAAGAAGACAGACATCCCAAAGAGTTTAATTATTCCTCTATATTATGAACACACTGAATATAATCTCAAATATTTATTCTATTGATGAGGATTGTTCATAATAAAATGAGAGTTCCTTTTATTTAAAATTTTGCAAAGTACTTTTTTTTTTTCGAGTTTCCAGAATGGTGTGGTTGTATTAACTAGCGCAGGTTGTTGAAGTCCTTCTCTCTCATTTCCAGTGTTGCACCTCTAAGTTTTCTAACTCTCGGATTGACAATTAAATGTTAGGTTGTTTATTACGCCCAACATTTTGGCACCTTTCCCGGGGAGGCCCCTAGGGGATTGACCTTGCTAACCTGTTGCATTTTGGTTTTCTCTTTACGTATTTTTTGTTGAAATTTTTATCTCCTTAGAATTGATTCTTTGAATTTGTTTATTTCTTGCATTATTTTTAAGTTTTTTCATTTCTTGGGTGTTGTAAGAAACCCCCCCATCTATTCAACCATGTGCTAACAAGATATACCAACTAGCTTGTTGAAAATGGAGAATTGGTATTTCAAGGCAATTTTTAATGAGGATTTTTTAGGCTAATATCAACCATCCATTGCACCTATTTCACTGATCAACTGGTAATAAAATTCAAAGAAGGAGTCTCAATGTAGTATATGGAGAACCTCTTTTAATTTGGTATGAAATGGCAAACATTGTTACTTTTAAATTCCCTATCAAAGATCAAGGAGTAGCACAAATGCATAGTATTTCCTCATCTGCACTACAAAAATTTCATGGTTTGGAAAATGAAGATCTAGATAGATTCTTATTTGAGTTTGAAGTACTTTGTAGAGGATATGATTATTGTACTAATGCTCAAAGGTTGCAAGTGTTTCCTCTTACTCTCAAAGTAGCAGCGCTTCGATGGTTCATGAGCCTTGGAGGGAACTTCATTTAAACATGGAAAGACATGAAGAATGTATTCTTGAAGAAATTCCAAGACTACTACTAGGCCAATGAATATATTTTTGGAATAACACAAGGGGAAAATGAAATTTTGGAGGAATATGTTGAGCGATTTAGACACAACCTTCAAAAATCAAAACATAAACATAATTTGGAAAAAGAGACCTTGAAAACACTCATATTCAAAGGAATTAAAGTTTAATTTTTTAAAACCTTTAAATATGATAGGAGTAGGTGATTTTTTTCACTTACCATATGATGATGTTTGTGAAATATGCATTAAGTATTCAAGGGGAATCTCCAATATCGGTAAGAATTCTCGAGAACTTTCTTTTCAATTTTTGGAATCTGCTACAAAAATAGGAGTTACAAATGCTTCTCCAAATTTACAATTGGATGATTTGTAAGAAGAACAGAAGTAGTGCAAGGAGGATCACTAAATAAATTTAGGGTTACAACAAGTATTTCAGGAATCAAGGAAATAAATCGACAACTAGGTATAATTCAAAACTCGCCATCATTTAATATTTGGAATAATATTTATTGTCCTTAACAAGTTCCTCAGAAGATTTATAACCCGACCGTTTCATGGAATACTTATAATCCTCATCTAATTCAATACCCCACCTTATGGCCACATTGGACCTCTCCCTCGAGCAATATATTCTCAAAACCTTAAGGATGGTTTGGAGCCTCCTCTATAGAGAAATTCGCCATGAAAACTCAATTACCTATCCCAAAACAACTATGATTCATGCCCAATGCACCACCATGTTATCCTTTTCTATGGCCCCAATAATTTGTGCATCCAAATCCTAATTCTGATTATCAAGTTGCACATCAATTTAACACACGTATTTTTTCTACTCACTCCCCTATTGATTGTAATGCCATATCTTTTAGAGAGGGGAGAGGAATGAATTTAGAAAGTTACCCTATTACCACACAACATTTACCTCGAGAAGAAACTTTAATGCATAAACCATTAGAGGAGAAAACTATAAATGGAACTTGTTTTAAAACCGTTGCTGAAGCTCACCATGAAGAAAAACCAAGAATTTCCCTTAACCATACTTGGCAATCTTAAGAGAGAAAACATCAAGTCGTGGAAGACTTGTACAAGTTGGAGAACCTTGAATATGTGGGTCCTATTGAAGCTTGGTTATAGACAATTGTTAGCACACTCCATTCCCTCATTAATTGGAAACTCTTGGTACCATATCAAGTAAAGAAGTTGGTTTCTCATACTCCTGTATGCGTTGAATTTTTCATTTTAAACCTGAGTGTGAGTATATTTAGTCTTTTTTTACGCACCTAGTTACATTGGAATTACTCCTACACTTAAAGGGGATCTTCCTCTCTTTAAATTAGGGTAGGGTAGTATGGAAGCAATGAATAAAAATGTCATTTGAAATAAAATTGTTACAACAACACTCTTGAAACTCTAATTCCCTAAATCATAACTTTTGAAGTTTCTATTATTATGCACTTTGTGGATGAGACTTTAATTATTGACCAATAACTACCATCGAGGAAAAATTTTAAGTTCCTATTTGAAGGTATTGATGAGAATATTCCTATGGTGGACCACACCTACAAGACTATAATAAGTTTTCACAAGAACCCTCACATGATCAATTTGAGGGATTTTTAGTCATTATCTAAAATGTTTATTTAAAATCAATCTTGAGGGTAAAAGGACGAACCAATAAAGATTAGTGATTAAAAACTTTTCACACCATCCTGTGCTCCTAAGGAGAAGAATAGCCTCCCCAACTATTAAGTAACCTATTTAAGGTTGATTCTAATCAGAGTTTTTATAAAACCGATTAATTGATGGATAGGAGGTCTCATTACGAGTTGAAATACCATGGCCATGAGTCCTAACACGAGCGACATTACCGCTACTGGTTACCAAGCCAAGGTAATGGCTTTAGTTTTAAAATCTAGAAGATAAGATGTGTCATCACGAGCCGACTTGTTCTTTCTTGTTAGTTCTTGTGAATGGAACTTTCGTTTGCTGGTTATCAAGCTAGGACAATGGCCTTCAATTAATTTCAAAACAAATGTAAATTTTGTTCAAATGACTCTGAATCTATATCTAATGGTTGGAACACGATCATTTAGTGGGTTTAAAAAGGCATCCCTGTTGAGGTTATTGACACCTGCTGGTAGCATGGCCATGTCTTTGGTATTAAAGTTAAATTTACACTATGATTTACTTGGTTGTTTTTGTCTTTCCTGAATTCATTATCATGTCTCTTTGAGAATGGTTTTAAGATCCTTCTGGTCTTATTCCTTGGAGTTCTATATTTTTGGAATAATTTGTTTTTATGGATGTGGGACCCTCAGTGTAGGTACTTCACCTTGCCTAGGAAAGAGGAGCTTCAAATATATGTGGATAATGGTAAGATGGTCACTATGGGAAAGTGTTATGATTACTTTTAACACCATGGATTTCAAATCATGTCACACATATTACAATGAGGATATTAGATTAAAACTTGTGATCAAGGATGCCCGACAAATGTTTATGGAAATTTTAATAGTTGGCTATCTTACTCAAGTAATGGAACCATCCTTGCAATTTGGTATTCCTATGATAGCTTTTGTGTTAAATTTTCTTGAAATCAGTCTAAATAATCAAAGATTCCAACATACACTCTATTTTTGGAACAAATGTTATATCTAGTGAAGGAAATATTGATCACACTAAATTGTAGGAACATTATTAAAAGTATTCATAAATTTTTTAATCTTGTTTTTTTTCGAGGGAGTGAAAATACTAGAATTGATATCCTTGCATGAGGTTATGCAAGAAGGTTAGCATGGGGGTATGTTGGGCCTCTGTTTTGCCTTACTTTATATCACCTTTTACTCAAAATCCCTCATGCTTTTGTTTAGCTTAAACAGTTGTTGTCGTAGTTTTGTGGATTCTCGGAGATAATAAGTAATTATTTGCTATTCCTTTGTTTTAATGAGATTTAAACATTAAAATAATCGTTAATAATAGTTTATGTGTTTGCAGTTTTACAGATTTGATTATATGCCTATTCTAATAGAGGCCAAGTTCCTGCACCACACATTCTTGTACCACGCACTAATTCCTGCACCACGCACTCGTGCACACGCGTCAATTCCTACACCACGCACTCCTGCACACGCGTCAATTCCTACACCACGCATTCCTACACTTTTCCAGTAGGATTCCTGCACCACGCATTCCTGCACTTTTCCCTGTAGGATTCCTACACCAGCTGGTGGTTCCTACACTCCTGTGAAAATGCACAAACCATGTGGATATTTCATAAAAGATTAGTTCATCACGAGTTGGGCTCAAAGTGGGAGAGAAATCAACGGATATTAAAGATCGAGATTTCGTCCATATGCCTTAGATTATCATTTTGTAACAGCCGAAAGGCTTAGTTTAAACTGTTTTTATGTTTTTGTTACGACCGTAACCTTAAGGGCTTGTAATTAATGTAGAACTCTGATAGGAAATGGGGAGTGATGCTAGAAAAATTTTACGATTATAATTATTTTGGTATCACCCTCTTTCTGGGTTGGATGTATATTTTCTCATTTGGAATATAATACAAAGGACTATGCCATGCTATTTTATTTTTGTGTTTCAATTTTATGGTGATGTGTCATTGAGAGGCTGAGTTTCTAGATTTCGTAATAGGGAAATGAGCTGGTTGGCTACGGCCCAGCCAACCCAGCTCATTCTCCCTTTTTTAAAGGTGTTTTAATTTAATTCTAATGCAAAGTGTGAATTAATTAACTATTTCAATTCTTTCACAAGTAGCTGGTTTGATTTCGTTGCAATTTTTAAGTTACGGATACGTGGTGTGCATGCTTAGTTCTGTTTGATTTTAACTTGCATAATTTTTACCTTTTGATGCTTCATTTATTTCTCCGAGAATAGTACAATTATGTTGCATGTACCAATGTGTTCTCGATTCTACAAGTCAATTTCATTGGTCCATTTCCACAAGTATTGTTACTTCTTTCCTTTTGCAAGATCTTTATTTATTTTTGCAAGTAGGTGTTTATTTATGAAACAAAGGCATTCTTAATATCTAGATTTTAGCTTAAGGATTAATTGTGCTTTAATGAATATGGAATAAACGATGTCATAAAATAAGGATGTGTGCTTGCACTTAACACTTTCAAGGAAAGGATTGAATCTCATGTTAAATTATTGAATGAAACTTTTGAGTTAAAGCATTTAAGAAGCAGATTTGAATCATATGAACAGTCATCGCACGAAGAAGCCTATTGTCACAATCAAATAATTTCCTTAATTGCATGAAAGAAGTTTTATGTTTTAGGAAAGATTTAATTTGACTTTTGAAATCATTTCTCATTTCGAGTATAAGTTTAGTTGACGCATATTTCTACTTGTGAAATTTATTTTCAAAGTTTTGTTCACTTCTAAATTTATTTCACTAGTTAACATGCTTTTTAATTTCTGAAAGTAATCTGAAAACTTAGTGCAGGAACACTGGTTTTCTGGTGCAGTAACCTCTACATCGATACAGGAACTGATATCCTGGTACAGGAAAAGAGTACTCTAACCAAAAGACTTAGAGCTCCTCTATGAAGGTCAAAATATTCAATACAGGTAAATAACATACTTTTGGTATATAAACTTCATCCTAGTATAGGCACAACGTTCTAGTACAAGAGCATTGTTGTAGTATAGGAATGACAATTTACTGCAGAAAGAAATATCTTTAAAGAAGACAAACATATTGAATAATTTAATAATTCCTCTGTCTTATGACCACACTAAATATAATTTCAAATATTTATTCTATTGATCAAGATTGTTCAAAATGAATTGAGAGTTCCTTTTATTTAAATTTTTGCAAAGTACTTTCTATTTTTCTAGTTTCTAGAATGGTGTGCTTGTATTAACTAACGCAAGTTGTTGAAGTCCTTCTCTGGCATTTCCAGTGTTGTGCCTCTCAGTTTACGAACTCCCAAATTGAAAATTAAATGTTAGGTTTTTTATTATACCCAACGATCTCATCATATTGTCTTAATCTGGGTATTATATTTTATATCTGCTTCTTTCTCCCATTTAATTGGGAAATTTCAAAACTGACCTTTGAAGTAGACACTTCTTCAAGTGTTAAAATATTTCTTATATTCAGAGAGATGGCATGAAAAATACCTCTTCCAACTCTGATTTATTAGGGGCTGTGATGTGGAAGTTTCCTTTCTTCTATTCAAATATTAAGGGAACAATTCCTTTGAGATTTTCCTAAAGTAATATTAAGGACTACATTACTTTGTGTCATATTTTATTTAATTTCTTGGGCCTTTATAATAGATTATTTCAAATTCTTTATGGGAATATATTATAACATACTTTACATTTGAATGGGTTGCATTCATATAACTTCCAAAGATCACATGCTTATTTTTTTCAGGATTTTTGGGGCATTAGCAGCAGGGTTATGAAGAAAATGAAATTAAAATCCCTAATTTTCTCATTTCATTGGAGTTGGATTTGTGTGAGCTAAGTAAGAAATGTATGATAACTTACATATTGAGCATATTTCCCTATACAAGAATTTTATATATCATCAAAATAGGTGATTAAATAAATAGACAAATATAAGTAGCAATCATAACTAGGTCCCACCAAGGTCTGAAGAAATACTCTTACCATTATATCCTCATGTAGAATCCCATGGATATCACAAATCACCAAAAAATTGTTGATGCATTTATCGGGATCCATGACACCATCTCCATTAAAAACATGTATAACACTAGCTAGTAATGTGGGGAGGGGATGTTGTTCTCCCTATAGGGAAAGTAGACTTACTCTATGTATTATCCTCTTATTTCTTCCTTCTAGTTGATCTAATTTTTCATCTCTTCTTTATTGTTGTCTTTCTTCCATTTTGTCCTCACTAGGAGGAGAAAAAAATAATACTCCTTTATCTGCAGAAGGATGTGTTTCCTCAATCAATTTATTATTTTTTTTTCTTATTATTGGGCCTCGAGATGTCCTATACTACTCCAATTTATCCTTTGTTTATTGGAGTCACCTATTTGGTTTCCATGGTGCAAGTTCTTCTTGTTGAACTAGAATATTTCAAGATATTTCCAAATCTTCTCTTGTCCTCGTTGTTTGTAAAAAAATATGATATAATGGATGCAAGATACTTCTTTGTTCATTCAATGCAACAAAAATATGTGGTTGAATTCGGTCTGGAAAGTGATGTATTGGGAAATGAATATCAAATTGGTCAAAACCCAGTGTGGTCACAAAAAATATTAATATTTTTCCCCATCAAGGAAAAAGGCCAACCTCATAGAGCCTAGATATAGGTCGCTATTCATTTTTAGAAATGGGATACATTCAAATCATATGTCTTGAGTGGACGAGGCATGGTAACCAAAAAAACACATAAAGGGATTTAATTATTCATGTCCATTCCATTCGTCATTTTTGAGCTAAGCATCATTGAAACAATAAAATGGATAAAAACAAAAGAATAATTGTCCAGAAATTTCAGAGAGCTATAGAATAGTTTCATTCATGGAAATAATAAATGGAAAAGGAAAATTTTCACAAGATTCATACTTCTTTAAATAAGTTTGAGAATCATAAATGAATAGCTTTCTTGTAAGGGAGTTCTCCGTGAGAGTCAAAAAATAACTTTACAATTTTAAATTCTTGGAGAAGTCGGGTGCATACTAACACTCTTCAAAATATTGATACTTAAAGATGTAAACGTAGATGCATTCATCCCATAAGGGTACTAGTATTGGGCTCTGGCATGGACTAATAAATATTTAAGGTACCTGAATGAAATAAAGAGTTGCAATAAGGGATTGGCTTAAATTAAGTAAAGAAATATTCAAGAAATATGGATGACCAAAGACTGGAAGAAAGAATGGAAATGCTTCAAGGGATTTCGCTACCCACAAAAATTATGTAGAAGGACCTCTATGTGTTCAAGAAGATCCTCCATCATATGACTTGAAGGATGTCATTAATCTATATGTTTGATAGTTAATAAAAATTAATGATATATTGTAGTGATTTATTTAGCCATTCTTAGATATACTCTTTCATTGAAGGAATTCTTATGCCCTACTCAACATGCAAGTCAAATATTTTCTCGATATCTTGGGCATCTTCTTGCAATTGTGTAGTTGTAGCTAGTAGTTCTTCATTATATTTTACAAATCTAAAAACCCACATTTCAACCTCATCTTCTACGAAATTATTCAAGCCATCAAATTCAATACCCGTTGAAGTATTAATAACCACTATCTCTTAATGTAATATGTCTTAGAGATGAGAATAGAGTCTATGATCATGCAAAGTCCCTTTAATTCATCAACAACTTGAATGAATTTAAAAAAGGAATTTCTCCTTTTACCATCAAATTTTTCACAATCAACAATATCCTCCTCTAACATCTTAATTATAGCATACTGGCTAGTTTTGATTTTCTTTATTCTTTTGGGTTGTGGGAGGTTATATTGTGTCCTTTGGGATTTTCTAGGTTGATATTGGTCACAAAGGTTTACAATTCATTATCAAGATTTTTTTTTATCATTTTCAAGATCCCTTTTAAGATAACCAATGAATGAACAAAATCTTTGTGCCAAATTCTTCACATGTAGAGAAAATTCCCATAGTTATTCAATGTTTTACATTTTCTTATTAATGTTAGTTACAATGTAGGACCTCATTCCTATGAGTAGGCATGCCTCTTTCTTTATGTGATGAGGTGTCTTCGGTATATTTATCATAGAATCGGGTGCTTCACTGGCTAAGGGGGTCATGAATAGTGGTGTTGGATTAAGTGCCTCTTAAACATGTTTATTCTCCTTCTTAATCTCATATTTTCAGTTTTTTGTTCTATAAACGAGTGATCGAGAGCTTCACCAATAGTCTAGTGTAGCTCCAAGAGTCTAGTTTCTCGTATTTTAGAGGCTTCTACTTTCTTTTCGACTCGTTAATGACATTTTTATTATAATTTTTCACCCTTTCAATCCTTATCCTTTTATTACTTCAATAATAGCATGCATCTTGCATGGTTTACAGATGGTAATGAAAGATGGTGGTCTCTTCTAGTATTTCTTGAATAATTCTTTAAGTTTCATCCATGTAGGTTGTAGCCCAATTAGGTAGTGGGGTAGTGTCATATTCCATATCTATTGGCTGTTTCATAGGTTGATCTTATTTATATATTTTTCTCTTGGATAATTCAATAATGTGTGATCTTTTGAACACCACATTGGGAGGTGGTTCCTCTCCATATCTTCCACCAGAGTTCCTATCATTACTCGCCCCTCTAACCACATGGGAATCCTTACTTATGTGACTAGATGACGAACTTGGGTGAGCCTAAGTTGCAGAAGGTGGAGGGGAATTTGTAGGATTTCTGCAACTTTCCCTATTTTTTCCTCCCAAATTAATAATAGTTTCGTCGACAATTGCTTCAATAGGGGTGGGTTTCTTTATTTCCTTTTATGTGTCAATGTCACTTTCTCTACTTTATTTAGTCATTCCAGTAAATAAATTTCCATACCTAAATAAGGAAAGGTGCCTTGAAAATGATCCTTCTCGATAGAAACCTTGCATTGGCTCTACTTTAGTTAAATTGAAAACTTTCAATGGCTCCAAGAATTCCCCCAAGTGGGAAGTGTATTTTATAGTTGCTTCTCCCACAGTAAAGGGAAAGGAAATAAATTTCTTTATTTTCTCTCTCAAATAGAATAACCCATGGATGATATTGTTTGCAAAGTTCCACAACAAGATACCTATCTAATATGAATTTAGGAAGCAACAAGGGCTTATCATGGAATCCATAATGTGAACTAGTGTGTTCTCATCTATTTCTTCATGTATGGTTTTTCCCCAGAAGAAGGCCTATGCTTCATTTTAAATTCAAGTGGGTTCTCATCGAGTTATAGAAAACTAACTTCTTTAACAAAAGAATCCTATATTTGAAAAAAAATAAATGCGCCCTTATGCTTCCATAACACCATATACCAAAATTTCTCCAATTCTAGATCTAGATTCAAACTGTTCTTTGTGTGGGAGTTTTATCTCATGTCGAAGATGAGTATGTGTGGAGGTATGATGTGTGGAAGTGTGTATGTGAAAGAACAAAATGCAGAGAGAAAGTGTGCATAAAAAAGTGTCGAGGGAGGCAATGTGCAAAGAACCAATGTACGAAGAGATATGTATATCGTATTTCCCTCCATAGTGGGAAATTAACTAAGTGTTGCATATAAGGAAAAAGTGTGGAGGGACTTGAATAGAGATTTTGAGTAGAATTCCTTCTTAGCATAGGACTAGGAAATTTTTTTGGTCAACACTCATGAAGTCAATGTTTGCTCAACCTAGTGTTCCTAAGTTGATGTCATAAATTGTCAACCAAGCCTATTAAACTGTTGAAGTGAAGTGCACTATATGTGCCTAGGTATCTGCTTCCTACTTCGTTGTGTTTAGTGTTTTTCTAGTGTTTTTTGTTTTGTTTTTTGATGCTAAGAGGAAAGGAACTAAGTTGTTGGCAAGAGAAGTTATTGGTCACACTTAAAATAGAACAAAATCTACCCTAGACTATGTATGGAACCTAAGAGCAGAAAATGCTAGTCCACAGATTGCAAAAATTGACAAGGAAAATAACTCTTCACAGATTGCAAAACTTGACAAGGAAAATAACTCATAACATGAAATCAGTCCAATTCATTACATTAGAAGTTTGTTGGAACAACTTAAGAAAAGGATAAGTTCAGTGCAATGAGGATCTTCTAAGCAAACGACAACTTACAATATCACAGAGAAAATCTCTTCCATGGTTAGAAATTTGTTGGAACACATTTAGAAAAGATTATCTGAAACAGAGTAAGGAACCGTACTCTAAATTAACTTATGACATTAAAATTAATCCATTCTGCAACTCATAATACCACTGTTAAACCTCATTCAAGTATTAGAAATATTTTGGAATATTTTTGGAAAAAGGCAGTTTGTGAAATCATGAGAAATTTGCAGAACATTCAAGACTTCAAAATGACATTACCAATTCTCATCCCTATGATAATGATGTATTAACAGAGATTAAGAATGAGAACAATTTGTAAATAATGAAGGCCTTTAAGTCTAGTTTTAACAGAACTAGAATATAACTAACTAATAAAACTTAAAATGCATTAAACAAAACTTGAACTAATATGCAATTCCGAAATACTACAACTGAACTAAAATGAAATTAATATCTGAAATGTTACAACTCTATCTCATTCAGGGTTAGTGATATTTTGGAATAATTCATAAGAACAAGATGGATTGCACTATTCTACGTAAGTGAACATAAAACATGAAGTTCAGAAAATTGCCTAAATTAAGAATGAAACAGAGATAAAATTGCTTATCTACACAATATGCACAGAGCTTCTTGGGCAGTAGGGGCCCTCTACCACTATATCAGCATAAAAATCTCCTCAAGATTGCCTCAAATCATGTATTAAAGTTGCTCTTCTTTCATTAAAGGAAAACGCTTCAAAACAGAGTATTACGGTCTTGGACAATTTTTAACAATAAAACATCAATCTAGCTAGCTGTCTCTTGGTCTCCTGAGTGATTCTTATAAGAGAAATACATAACTACCCTTTAGAGGAAATAGGGATAAGCGTATTTTTCACTTAAAATCAAATTAGGAATCTTGTGGAGGCCTCGTACTGTACTTGAAGACATCTGTACAGTCCTTGTCCTGGTAGAAGCCTACCTCTTAGTTTGGAATTCAACCATATGCGTTTTTCCTTTAAGTGACACCTGGAACCTGTGTGATCATGAGGATAGCTGCGGAATGTGTGACTAGCTACAGAATGGCTGCATTCTGTAGCTAAGTCTGGTCAAAAATTACTACAACAACAAAACCATAAAAGTTTAGTAAGTCAGTCATTATATACATTCTTAAAGTAAATTTAATCAATCCTATTGATCTTTTAAGCCTTTAACTGATCAAGGACAAAGGAAATGAAGTGAAATTTAGAGAAAGAAAAGGAAATCTTTGGGGCTCAACATACCCCCACTGCAAATCGTTTGCATGTCCTCATGCAATCAAGCCATGTATTTTGAAACTTCTGCTAGGACATCTAACTTTCTTTTTCTACTTTTTCTGATGTTCAATGGCCTCCTAGGCTTCCTTATGAACAATTTGAATCTCAGGATTATAAGTGCCCTACTCAACTTTTTGTTTTTCTTCTTCAGCTTTTCATTGGCCTTGTACAGTTTTTCCATTTGTAGAGAGAGAGTTGTGTTCATGCTACTCTTCAACTTGACTTGTTCCCTGAAAATTTCATTTTTGTTTTTATGTGCCTCTTAATTACTTCCAGTTCATATTTATCTCTTCTCAACATTTCAATGGAAGACTCTTGTGGGCTAGGAGTTCTTCCTCTGCTTTCTGATGCTCTCTTTTCCAATGCCTCAACATAATTATAAATTTTTTGTTGTGTTGGGTCTACATCCAGAGTTCCTCTATCAAGGTCCTCTTCATACTGATACTCAGGAGATCTATCAGTTGGTGTTTCTTCAACCTCAATATTTATGATTCTCGTTTGCTTAACCCCTGTTTTCTTCAATATGCCTCTAAGCCTATGGCTTCTTCTTAATTTAGATGGTCCCTCACCTCTCTCCTTGGCATACTTTCTTATTATCTTCTCCTTTTTAAGTTGTTTCTTAATTTCAACCAATTTTTCAGAGATAATCTCCTCACTGTCCTCTTGTATGGATTTACCAGTTTTGATTTCAACAAATTTGGAAATTGTCCCTCTCCTACTTCTTCTTGTAAGTCTGCCTTCAGATGGAGTTTCCCTGGGTTATTCAAAGTGATTCCTCAAAAGGAACTCATCCCAATTGTCTCCCACCTTTCTCAAATGATGTTTAATTAGAATTTTAATTAGGCCATGGTGATACAAGGTTGTTTCTAGAAATTGAACACTTTTTTGTACATTAGAGGCCATCCTCTTTAGGCTATGGAGTAAGAAAAAGGGTAAATTGATTTCTTCATCTAAGAAATGCATCATAAGCCGAATATGGTAAACATATAGGGTGCCAAACCTTCCCTCACAAGTTATAAATTTTTGCAGAATTAACAACATATTTCACCATTTATTCTTTAAGGCTGAACTAGGAATGCCTTTCTTGAAAACTGAGATATCCATAGCTGGTGTTTTGAGCATTTTCCTCCATGCCTCGTTGTGGAATTCCTTGTTTTTGAACCATCGTTCACCTTGCCTTGGTAATTCTGCTACTTCTGCAATGAAGGATTCTGTGACAGTGAACTTGACATCACCTATTTTAACTTCTGATCCATTGAAGGACCGTGCAAATGTCTTGGTTACCTCCTTATGAAAACCATTGAACTTTTCCAAAAACTGTAACCACCCAACTTGCTGTAGCATCTCCCTAATCTGTGGGTAACCCTCTAAGTATTTGGTTCCGACTGGTTTGGACCTTACAATGAGACCCATGGGTTCTCTTCCAAACCTTCAATTTACTGCTCCGTTATTTCTCTTCTATTCACAGTGGAAATGGCTATAGAGAGTTGTTTTTACCCAAAATATGACTTCTCTGTTTCACAGACCGGAATTGGCTACGGAAAAATGACATGAAATGGTTATGGAATTGTGAAATATGGTGAAGGTGAATTTACACGGATGAATGAGTTTAAGGACTATCATAGAGTGAAAGACCGCGGAAAAATCTCGTGTGAATTTCAAAATAATTACTGAATACTTCGGGTTAGTGACATGACTCAATAGGTCACTTCAAGTATTAACCGTTGAGTTTAATAAATGATGATTTGATATGGTTGAGTGGAAGGAATTTGTCCATGAATTTTATTATGGGTTTAATAGGCTTTGATCAATACGACTAATCAAAACAACTTTATGAAACATACATGACTTAACTATAATAAAACTTTCATAATCTGTTATCATAATAATTTCACAAGTTACCTTAGCCTTTCCTTTGATTTTTGTGGTTTTAATATGCTTTGCCTTCCTTTGAAAATCATTGATATTTCAGTCTTCATAATCCCTTTGATTTTGCTTGTTGACATTAGTGTGCAGAATCAATTTTCTGTTGAGCAAGTGGTTGCTGGATAATTGCCTTCAGGATATCTGGCTGCAGAATGTCTGGCTACAGAATGTCTGGCTGCAGAATCTGTAAAAGCTTTTGAAACATGGGATGAAATGATTTGAAACATGAATGGAATGTAGTATGAAGTGAATTAAAATGGATCATGAAATATGGTGGGATGGAATGAAATGAATCACAAATATGAAGTGGAATGGAATATAAAAAGTGGTCTGTAACTTATGATTTGTAATACTCATTTGCAGAAAGAGTTCAAATTTAGAAATCTGAGATGGAAATGAGATGGACCATGAAATGGAGTGAATGAAGTATGGATGAATGGAGTGAATGAGACATGAATGAATGGAGTGAATGAAATATGAATGAATGGAGTGAAATAAATTATAAGTGGAATGTAATTACTTATGATTTTATGATAGCTGTTTGTAGGAAAAAAAAACAATTTTGAAAATTTAAAGTGTCAGAAGAATTCTGATTTTCACTTCATCTTTTCTGTATAAACATGCTAATCAATGATTAGTTTTCATGTTTATACTTTATTATTATTTTTTTTTCATAAATCTGACTTCAGAAAATTCAACTAAGTCGATGAAGAAGAAGGATTCTTCTTCATTAACTTCACATCACTGTTCTCTTGGAATCTCTTGACAAATTATTCTCTTGAAAGTGGCTTGTGATACAGTTTCAATCTATGACCATTTATAAGAAAATTAACCTCTTCTTCATCTATTGTCCTAATTTTTATTGCTCCATTATCAAAAAATTTCACAATTTCATACAGCCCAAGCCAATGTGTCTGGAATTTACCTTGAAAATATTTGAACTTTGAATCAAACAAGAGGGCCCAATCACCTTCTTTGAATTTCTTTTCCTTTATGTACTTATCATGCCATCTAGTCCTTTGCTGCTGGACTATATTTGTTCTCTGGACTGCATTTTTTCTGATCTCATCCAATTCATTAATCTGCTCCAATCTATGCTTTTGTGCTTTTGTTAGATCAAGTCCTAGCTGGACTGCCATTTTAAAAGTTTGAATCTGAAACTCTATGGGAAACAAAATTTTTTTTCCATAAACAAGTTCATAAGGAGTATGACCTGTTGTTTTTCTCCATGTAGTCCTATAGGCCCACAAATCTTCAGGAAGTCTGTCTGCCCAATCTCTTCTATGTAAATGAACAGTCTTTGTTAGGATCCCTTCAATGACCTTATTAGTAGATTCCACTTGACCATTTTCTTGTGGATGATAGGGAGTAGATTTTCTATGTCTGATTTTGTACCTCTCCATCATTTGTTCCACTAACTTTGATGTGAATTGAGCTCCTTGATCTGTAACAATTTCTCTTGGGACACCAAAACAAGTAAAAATATCCTCAAAAATAAAATTAACTACAGATAATTCAGTAGCAGAAAGTAATGGCTTGGCCTCTACCCACTTGGTAACATAATCAGTGCAAACTAATATATATTTCTTTTGTATTGATGGAGGACTAATAGTTCCTACAAAATCTAAAGTCCATTTTTCAAAAGGTTCAACATGTACCTGAGGCTGCAACGGCATCTCACCTAAAGGAGAAGGTTTCCCTACCCTTTGGAAACTGTCATACCTTTTGATATACTCTTTAGCATCTTTAAAAAGGGATGGCCAATAGTATCCTAAATGAAGGACCTTATAAGTTGTCCTTTTATCAGCAAAGTGTCCGCCACAAGGTTCATCATGACATGCCTTGAGGATCTCAGGCATCTCATCTTCTCGAACACATCTCCTAATGATAAAATCTGGACCTGTTTTGTATAACTCATTAGCGACCCATGAATATTTTGCACTGTCATAAATGATCTTTCTTTTGTCTCTTGCATTCATTATTGAAGGAAATTTCCCTAAAACTAAATAATTAGCAATGTCAGCAAACCAAGGAGTTTGAGTAGAAATTGCAAAAAGATATTCATCAGGGAATTGATCTTCAACTGGAGTATTGTCTTTGATGTTTTGGAGTCTAGATAGGAAATCAACTACTGTGTTTTTTTTTCCAAGCCTATCTAGAATGGTAATGTTGAATTCCTGTAAAATCAATAACCATCTTATGACTCTGCCATTAGCAATTGATTTGTTCATTAAATATTTAATTGCAGAGTGATTTGTGTGAACAAAAGTTTCATAGCCTGTTATATAGTGTCTGAATTTATTTATGGCATGAACAACAACTAATAACTCTTTTTAAGTCACAGTATAGTTTAACTCTGAAGGAGTCAAATTTTTACTAGTATAGTAGATGGCATAAGGAATCAGGTCTTTTTGTCCCAATACTACTCCTAAAGCTGTATCTGAGGCATCTGTTGAAATATGAAAAGGTAATTTCCAGTTAGGTCCCCTTAAAATAGGTGCTTCAGAGATTTTGTTTTTAGGGTCTCAAAGGCTAACTGGCAATCAAGATTCCACTTGAATTCACAATCCTTGGTAAGTAATTTGAAAAGTGGAGATGCTATCTTGGTGAAGTTTTCTATAAACCTTCGATAATATCCTGTAAATCCTAGAAAACTCCTAACATATTTTTGACAACTTGGAACAGATAAGTTAGATATGACTTCAACTTTTGACTGATCAACTCTAATCCCATCCCTTGAAATGTGATGCCCCAAAACAATTCCTTTAGTAAACATCATAAAACACTTTTCATGAATTAGTGAAATATTTGTTTCTTTACATCTCTTTAAAAAAATTTCCAAGTTTGCTAAGGCTTCTTCAAATGTGTTTCCATAGACTATGAAATCATCCATATATACCTCTACACAATCATGTATTAGATCTGAAAATATTCCTAGTACCGTCTTTGGGAATGCTGTAAAAATAATATCCCAAATGGAAATAATCAGTAAGCATAGGTACCCCAAGGACAGGTAAATGTGGTTTTGTCTTTATCTTCGAGTGCCACTTGAATTTGGTTATAACCACTAAACCCATCTAAAAATGAGAAGTACTTTTTGCCAGCTAGTGTATCTAACACCTGATCTATGAAAGGTAGGGGAAAATGATATTTAAGAGTAGCTTTGTTTAATTCCCGGTAGTCAATACATACCCTCCATTTACCATTTTTCTTTGGCACAATTACCAAAGGAGAAACCCAATGACTATCTGAAATGGGATAGATAAAGTTGACATTTAACAATTTCTGCAATTCTTCTTTAACAATCTCCCTAAGATTTGGATTCATCCGTCTTTGAGGTTGTCTGATTGGTTTACAATTTTCCTCTATGTAGATGTGATGAGTGCAAGTCTTGGGGCTTATCCCTTTCATATCAATGTACTCCCATGCATATGCAGAAGAATGTCTCTGTAAGATCTTGACTAGCTCTTCTTGTTGAGATTTCTCTAGGTTCTTGTTTATGTTTAAAGTTTTGCCTGGAAATATCTCAATTGTAGAGCTGCCAAATTTATCCATGGAGTAAAGAGACATCTGTCTGGATGATAAAAACTCAATGTTGGATTCTTCTTGAAATTGTTCATGTTTGTATTCCGAAGAGGATTCAAAATTTTCTAAGGTGTTCAGAATCTGGCTATCTTCACTAATTTCTGAAATTGTGAAGAGAGGTTGTAAGTCTTCTTCATCCTCAATCCATAGAGTTTCATCTAATTCTGTAATTGTCTTTGCTGGAGGATACAAGGTAAATTTCTTAGTTGAACTACCATTAGAGATGTACATATCACCGGATCTACAACTAATGAAAGCATCAGTTTTAGCTAACCAAGGTCTTCCTAATATAATAGGATGCCCTCCTAGATTATTCTTAGGAGTTAGGATCATAAAATCCACATGATACTCCCAAGAATCTAGGGACACTAGAATGTCTTCTATTACCCCATCAGGTTTGATCATATATCTGTCTGCTAATTGTAATAATGTGGGTGTAAAAAGAAGATTAGGAAGCTTTAGTTTATCCATGATTTGTCTACTCATGATATTGATTGCTACTCCTAAATCAATAAGTGTGTTTTGGATCTCAGTTCCATTGATGTGTATCTTAACAACTGGATTTCCTGGGTCTAAATACTTTGGAATGACAATCTTACCCATCATGATATCTGTTATTTTTCCTGCCAGTTGAACCTTCTTTGTCTCTTTGATTATTTTTCCTGTTTTTTTCATGCTCAACTCCTTTATTGTTTTTGCTAAAATTGGAATTTCCTTGATAGATTGTAATAATGGAATTTTAATACAAACATTTCTCAACTCATCTAGGAAATCATAATTAGGCACCATAATTTGTTTTTCTACACCCCTATCAATTTCTAATCTTTCTGGAAAGGGAGGTGTAGAGATAGATGTTGATGGCTGATCTAATATAGGAGTTGGAATTATTGGTTCTTTTTGTTTTGATTTTTCAATATTTGAGTCCTGAAAAGATGTGTCTTCTCCAAGACTTTTATTTGCCCATAGAGAATCCTCCTCAGAGTTGTTTTGTTCTTGTATGATTACAAAAGGTTTATTCTTTTCAAGTATTCTTCTAGACCTAAGTTGAACATCACTAAGGTCTAAAGGAGTAATCAAATAGGTTGGAAACTATTGGCCTTCTATCATGTATGTGTTCTGAGGATTTTTATTCTTGGGGTTTGGTATGGGTTGGGCAGGTAGATGATTTGTTTTATGAGGAAATGGTAATGGAAGTGGTGGATTTTGATGTTGTGGATTTTGAGGATTTTGTTGAGGAGGAAAATGTGGGTATGGTGGATAGGATGGTGGATATTGATAGTACTGAGAGTATCTTCCATAGGGATTTTGTGCTCCTTGTTCCCAAGTTTGAGATTGATTTTGGAATTGGGGTCAAGGTTGCTGCCAAGAATTCCAAGGTGGGGGTTGATTTTACAGCTGATCATGGAATCCCTGTGTTTGAGGTCCTTGCCAAGGCCTCCTAGAGACAAAATTGAGAGATTCTGTGGAATTTGTAGGGGTTTCTTCTTGAAAGACAGCTTTAAGACCAGGAAGTGAAGGACAACTCTTGGTCTCATGTTTTTCTGAACAAATTACACAAATCTCTACTACTTTTGCATACAAGGGGCACTCTCTCAAGGCATGCTTCTTTCTACATTTGGGACAAAAGATTGCTAAGGCATCATATTCAGCTTTTTGCTTGTTTTGTAATTTAAGGGTGTCTATTTGTTCACTAAGACTCCCTAAAATGTCAGATTTGAGTTCATCAAGCATATATCCTATTTCTTCCCTACTTACTGTCCCAGAAGCAAACTTACTTGCCCTTGCGAGAGTAGGGTCTCTTGGTCCTTTTACAGTTTTAGATTTCCCTCTTGAAAGGTTGATACATAATTCAGCTATCTTAGGTAATGTGAGCTGAGATATATCCCCTTTTCCCATCATATTAAGGATATCTAGCCATTCATCCCTAAATGTCTTCAACAAGAGAGCTTTCAAGGTGTCTTGGTCTAAGTTTTCCATTTTTTCCCTTTTGATGTTGAGTTGAACCTCTCTAACAAATCTTCTATATTTTCATCCTCTTTTTGTACCATTTTAAACACTTCCTCCTTATAGTTGATTGGCATACAGTAATCCAAATACCTCTCTAAAAATGCATGTTTCATGTCTTCCCATGTCCTAATGGAACTGTTGATCAAACTCATAAACCATTTTAATGCTGCTCCTTTCAATGTTGAAGGGAATAGTTTAAGTTTTTGAGCATCTTGCAGGTAGTCATAGGTTCTAAATAGGACTTAAAATTCAAATAGGAAGGTTTCAAGATCTTCAGTTTTAAGTCCATAAAAGTTTGGAACGACAGAGGGTGAAATGTTTTTCATGGTTGCATTGGTTTCTTCATCTACTATAGGAAACCCAAAAGAGCTTCCCATTTCTCTTCTACCTCTTCATCTGCCTCCTTCTCCTTCTGCACCTCTACCTCCTTCTCCTCTACCTATACCTCTACCCCCTCCAAATAGTGTATGTTCTCCATTGAAGACTCCTCCTCCCCCTTCTTCTGCCATGGTTGATTCTCCTGTGGAAGTGGAAAAGTTTATGTCTCTAGCAGGGGTTTCTGAATCTCCTTCTAGGACAGGTTCAGTGGATGAAGTGGAAGTATTTCTAATGGAATATCTGATCTTAAGTCTTTTAGAGGTCTATAATCAGTAGAATATGGAATGTGGGTTTGAGTTGGAGGTGTGTTACCTCTTGGTTTTGGTGAAACAAGTGGCGTTCTAGGAATCGAACTTCTGCTTCTTATGAATCTACCCCTTGAGTCTCTTTCCCTACACATATCATTGTTTTTGGGAGGTAAGAAACAAGGCTACCTAGTTACACTTCCTCGGCAATGGCGCCAAAATTTTTGCTCAACCTAGTGTTCCTAAGTTGATGTCATAAATTGTCAACCAGGGCTAGTAAACTGTTGAAGTGAAGTGCAATATATGTGCCTAGGTATCTGTTTCCTACTTCGTTTTGTTTAGTGTTTTTCTATTGTTTTTGGTTTTGTGTTTTGATGCTAAGAGGAAAGGAACTAAGTTGTTGGCAAGAGAAGTTATTGGCCCCACTTAAAACAGAACAAAATCTACCCTAGACTATGTATGGAACCTAAGAGCAGAAAATGTTAGTCCACAGATTGCAAAACTTGACAAGGAAAATAACTCATAACATGAACTCAGTCCAATTCATTACATTAGAAGTATGTTGGAACAACTTAAGAAAAGGATAAGTTCAGTGCAATGAGGATCTTCTAAGCAAACAACAACTTACAATATCACAGATAAAATCTCTTCCATGGTTAGAAATTTATTGGAACACATTTAGAAAATATTATCTGAAACAAAGTAAGGAACCCTACTCTAAATTAACTTGTGACACTAAAATTAATCCATTCTGCAACTCAAAATACCACTATTAAACCTCATTCAAGTATTAGAAATCTTTTGGAATATTTTTGGAAAAAGGCGGTTTGTGAAATCATGAGAAATTTGCAGAACAGTCAAGACTTCAAAATGACATTACCAATTCTCATCCCTATGATAATGATGTATTAACAGAGATTAAGAACGAGAACAGTTTGTAAATAATGAAGGCCTTTAAGTCTAGTTTTAACAGAACTAGAATATAACTAACTAATAAAACTTAAAATGCATTAAACAGAACCTGAACTAATATGCAATTCCGAAATACTATAGCTGAACTACAATGCAATTAATATCTGAAATGTTACAGCTCTATCTCATTCAGGGTTAGTGATATTTTGGAATAATTCATAAGAACAAGATGGACTGCACTATTCTACGTAAGTGAACATAAAACATGAAGTTCAGAAAATTGCCTAAATTAAGAATGAAACAGAGATAAAATTACTTATCTACACAATATGCACAGAGCTTCTCGGGTAGTAGGAGCCCTCTACCACCATATCAACATACAAATCTCCTCAAGATTGCCTCAAATCATGTATTAAAGTTGCTCATTAGGGGAATTTTGAGGTCTAAAATGGGCCTCCTAAGAAAAATGTACAACCAAAATAAACTTTATAAGAACCAATAGGATTCAAGATGATGATGTCAACCATGGGGGATGATTCACCATTTTTGGAGTAAAAAAGTAAAAATATTAAAAAATAATAAAATAATAAAACTACTTTTTCAACTCGTATTTAAATTTATCTCCCAAACTTTTTACTCAAATTTTTGTTTTATACTGCACGTTTTATTTAATTCCTCATCCAAGGAGTACCCATGTTGCATACTTTCGATGAACTCTACTACACGAAAATGAGAAATACATAAAAAACGTGATTGTAATCACGTTTTTTTATGTATTTCTGATTTTTCGTGTAGTAGGACCCATCGAAAGTATGCAACATGGGTACTCCTTGGATGAGGAATTAAATTCCACATCCAATGAGTACTCCCGATCGAAATTTGAGTAAAAACTTTGGGAGATAAGTTGAAAATATGAATTGAAAAAGTAGTTTTTTCATTTTTCCCTCTAAAATTTGATGATGTCATCAAATCTTATTTGATTTTTTCCACTATTATTTTATAATTTCTTTAGGAGGCCCATTTTAGACCTCAAAATTCCCCTAATTCTTCTTTCATTAAAGAAAAACGCTTCAAAACAGAGTATTACGGTCTTGGACAATTTTTAACAATAAAACATCAATCTAGCTAGCTGTCTCTCGGTCTCCTGAGTGATTCTTATAAGAGAAATACATAACTACCCTTGAGAGGAAATAGGGATAAGTGTATTTTTCAATTAAAATAAAATTAGGACTCTTGTGGAGGCCTCGTACTTTACTTGAAGACATCTGTACAGTCCTTGTCCTGGTAGAAGTCTACCTCTTAGTTTGGTTTCCTCCACGTGCATAACCACTTGGAGATTTTTGCTCAGACTTCGTAGAGAGCAAGGAATGATGTGGATGAGGTTTGGAATTCAACCATATGAATTTTTCCTTTAAGTGACACCTGGAACCTGTGTGATCATGAGGATAGCTGCAGAATGTGTGACTAGCTACAGAATGGCTGCATTCTATAGCTAAGTCTGGTCAAAAATTACTACAACAACAAAACCATAAAATTTTAGCAAGTCAATCATTATATACATTATTAAAGTAACTTTAATCAGTCCTATTGATCTTTTAAGTCTTTAACTGATCAAGGACAAAGGAAATGAAGTGAAATTTAGTGAAAGAAAAGGACATCTTTGGGGCTCAACAGTCAACATGGTCTATTAAGAGGGAAACTTAGGAAAATTTGACAAGGTGGAGGTTTTTAGGGTGCTCAAGCTAATGAGGATTGAATTTGAAGGATAAAGGAGAGTGGTTTGGAGTCTTATTGAATTCCAAAATTGTGGTACTATGGTTTGAGTTTGACTTTGAGATCATCATGATTCATACCTATGGATCTAGTTTAGGAAGGATTCCTTGACTAAGAATCTATCAAGTCTTTTTTCAATAAAGTCCTCACCAAATTTATTGTTTGTTAAAGTTTCCATGTAGAAGGTAGACTTGATGTCCACAAATACTACAAAATAGATCTCGAAAATAATCACCAAGACAATCATTGTAAGGATGGTGGTCCATTCCTCTTATCCAGTTAGGGTTAAGTTTAGATTTCCTGATAGGATGACATTAGGGAAGTACAAGAGTTCTCAAGTATATAGTTCCAATTAGAAATCACATATATGTTAATGGATAGACCATAAATATTTATGTAATGAATGTCGTGGTTGAGCTTATTGGAAAAGATATTAACATAGATGATATGTTAGTTAATGGATAGACCATAAGCATTTAGGTAATCAATGTGAGGGCTGAGCTTATTAGAGAAGAGATTAACATAGATGTAGTTGATGGATTTTGCATAGCTAACAATGTCGACTAGTCAGTGTCCCAGTGATAGTTTGTTGTCATTTTTATTGGATATGAATGTCTAGTTATGATATTGTCATAATCGTGTTATATTTTCTTCTTAATGCTTTTTTATCACTTGTTGTGAATGGCCAACCTTATTTCCTAGGATATAGGAAATTAAATGTTGTAGGGCGAATTTAAATCTAACGATAGATATATACTACCCCACAACATTTAATTTCCTATGGGCAAGGAAATATGTATAGCCATTGTGAATGGTATCATCTCCAAGCCTCATATAAGGAGAAATAATATTGACATGTTTTCTAATTTTTTAATTAGTGCGTTCTTCTAGAAGTATGTGGTTAAGAGTGCAGTTGGTGCTGTTTGAAGCGTTCTTTTGGGTTCTTCTAGCCACGTGATGCTGAAAATGACTCCAAATGAGATTTTAATTTCAGGTTTGACAGGAGTGATTATGACATGTGAATATGGAAAGTTGTTGATTTAACACCATGTTGTTACACTCAAGCCCATGTGTCGTAGAAAATACCACACGTTTCATCCTGCAACAACTAGTTCTATTCCACCAGGGTGACAAATGATAGTGACCGCTTGTTTTGGCACATACTTAACTAACTATTTCTAAATCTTCATTGAAACATATTATGTAGTCAAAGACTTAGTATTAAGTGAAAAACACAAACAATTATAATTAAGAAAAAAGTTAAAAGTAGGAGAAAGTTTTTTATTGGTAGATATTTTAAGACACCAATAACCTGTAAAATTTATTGGTTGATCTTTTAGGACACCAAATAACCTGTAAATTGAATGACTTTGTTGGACACCTAATCCTCAACGGGTAGTTGTGGAAGGCGAATGGACAAATGGAGTCTAAGAGACCACTTGGAATGGGAATCCAAGGGTCACCTGTTGTATTGTATATGTGAATCTTTATGGTTAATAGTATTGCAACTCACGCTTATCCTACCTTTCTATGTATGTTTTCTCCATTCACCATGCGTGTGTTTAACATGGTATCAGAGTGGGCGAGCTCTTGCCCTGCTCAAGTGTGATCCACTTGGTATTTTGGCTTGTGTAAACCTACAAGTCCTAAGCATTTTTAAGCATATCAGTTATGCCTCTATTTAGCTTCTTTGCAGGCTAACACATATTTTCTAGTTTTAACACCCCCCACCTGCCCTTCTAAAAATCTGCTCTATTTTTGGCATTCTTGTTGTGAGAAGACCAACCTTACAAGCCCTACAAAGAGGAATATCCTTTGACTATCAGAACTACACCTGAGATTTTCTCTGCACCAGAACTACACTAAGCTCCTCCATAATGCTCTTCCCAACATATTTGCTGCCTCTCCTAATTATTCAAAGTTGCGTGGTCTCCTCATACATATTCACTTTCGGCACTGGTTATTCGTGCATAGCTCTATATACAGCTTCCTCTTGTACGCAACCTCCTGTAAGCAGTTGCCATAAAGACTCCTCAGTACAGTCAGCTCCTCGACCCTCGGCGCGCAGTAAGACACCAATGGTGCCATCGTGCTTTGAAAGTTCCTGAAATTTGGTCATAATATAAATGTCATAATATAATTTGGGGAAGATAAATGTTTTGTTGATACTCAATTACAGACAGTTGAGAGTATTTGGTCATAATAGATGAAATATCAACATCCTATGCTAACTGATTCATCTCCCTCACAACCTGCACATTCCCACAGTATGTCGTCCCTCGTATCTCCTTCCCTTTTCACGCTCCTTCCATACAGATGCATTTTTCTGCCATATTCCATCTCTACTGCCTCCTCCTCTCACATGGTTCCACCCACCTCCTCTCGGCCCCTCCTATTGAGGCGCTCCCCTTGGCCTCCCGCAACTTACCTCTGCCCTCCCTCATAGCTACCTCAATGCTCCTTCCATACAACCCCCCTCCCTGTCTTGTTCCCCTCATCGAACAATTCCCCAGCAGGTCCAACTACCTCCCCCTCCACCTCCCCACTCCCCTCCACCCGCACCTCGTCGCTGCTCTCACCACCCCCATCCTGCTCTCCCCACAGACCCCCCTCGCCTACACTCTCCACCCAACCCATTCACCTCACCTCCCTCCCCCTCTCCTCCCTATGCTCTCCCGTCCCTTCAACTACCCTCCCCACGGTCCTTACGCTCTCCTGTCCCTTCCGCTACCCTCCCCACTCACATTACCCCTCTCCTCTCCCCCATTTGGCACTCCATTTTTGGTCGGCTCCCCTCCCCTCCCCTACTCCCACTCACACGATAGCTCACCCTCCCACTTCCCACCATCCCACAACACCCTCCCCTTTGCACTTCCCATAGCCCACTACCACCTCCCTTCCATGCTTCCATCACCGTTCGACCCCTCTACACACACATGATGCCTCACCTCTGCTTCCTCCTCCCGCATGGCCTCCCTCCAACACCGGTTCCCTCCACTATGTAGCTAGCTCTCTCCACCTTCCAACATCGTGCTCTTAAATACTAGCAATGCAATTATTAAATTGATTTGCTGCCCATAGTGTAATTGCTACATTTTCACTTCCACCATCTAGTCCAGCTTATATCAGGGTGGCCCGATGCATGGAGCTCAGAGGAGGGAGCATCCAACCAAATACAAAGTTGCAGGTTTTTATGTTGGTTCAAAAGTGTGAACAGGCTGCCAAAATGAGCCCGACGTGAAGCGAACAAGCAACCTTCATTGAAAGATATATTGAAGCATTCACAAACGAAATATCTGGTAAGCTCCTGTGATCGAGTCTTGTTTTCCAGATTGTCAATAATCTTGCAGCATAGGTTATCAATGTTCAAAAAGAAAGTTCCAGACTGTAAAGAAATACTCGAAATTGTCGTGCAATCATTTGAGGAAGAATAAACATTATATGTAAAATGAAACCATATGCTCAAGAAAATTGTGACAATGGTAGCGACTGCAACATTTTTTTGAGACACCATCTTTCTTGTAGCATTTGATGAAATCTGAAGTAGAAGTTGTAAACCTTTAAAGGTGTCTCTCGGCCTAACTTGTTGACAGAGAAAAAATAGAGGTATTGGATTTCAGAGACTATTATTGAATGCCTAAAGTTTCAGACTTAACACCCACTGTTGTTACCAACTTTAAAATATTTTCTTCTAATCGATCTCATATGACTTAAAAGAAAAAAAAAAAAATTGGTTTTGAAGAAAACATATGGTTTAGCTTTAAGGAAAACCTAGAGTAATTAATTTGTGAATTGAGCCATGTTGTATGATAGATTTTTGAAGGCCACGTGATATATGGAGGCACATTTGAAGATGTAGACATAACCAATGATTATTTATCTTCCTCATTCTTTTGTGACTCGTTGATTGTTGAAGCGTGGGGTTAGAAAGAATTTTTTGAAGTTTAAATGGCTCAGATTGACCCTTTGTTAGAGTTATTAGGAACTCTAATCATGTTTATTGTTTAAAGCATAGTTAAAGTCAACAAAGACACTCACAAATATTCAAATCTCTCTACAAGATGCACAAGACAAGATTGAATTTTTGCAGCTTGAATCTCAATTCTAGCAAGATTACAGCAACGGGGTCATCATTATAAACATGTTTATGTTCATAACATTGAAAGAGAATCCCATAAGAAGCAAGCCAATAATGCTTCAGTTGATTCACATTCAATGCCCAATATAAGAGCAGATTTGCACGCAGAAGCAAACATATAGCTTGCACTTCCCAAGCCCATTATCAGACCTTGGGAAGAGCTTGTCCATAACAAGCACAGGAACAAGCCTTGAATATGACAAGGAGTTGTCCTTTCGTATTCCGGACTACTCCAAGCCCATCAAATTTTAGAGTGCGGGATTTATTTATGACAATTCACCTTCAACTGTTCCAGATCTTACTCCTCTTCCACATCAACAACAACAAATTGTAAAATACCAACACTATGATCATGTTGGCCATATGAAAGATCATTGTTTCGATCTTCACCCATGCAAGCACTGTGGTTGGCACACCCATTCTTCACACAGATGCTTTAGAAACAAGCCTTCTGCAAGAACAAAGATTCATCTTGGATGGATCGCTTCTTGGAAATGGGCATCAACAACGAAGAAGATGTTTAAGTCGTATGTCAGAACTTGTTCTAGAATATTGAACAATCTTGCAATTGAGTTTTCACCATCATCGCACCTTGTACCTGACAGGGGGGAAAATGGTGGTCATCTACAAGCTTCAAAGCCACATCAAGCGAGCCAGAGCCACAACTTGTCGTTCCATATTCAGAGTTGTAGCCAAAGACACAACACATCAAGCGAGCCTGAGCCACAATCTCTCATTCTAGATTCAGAGTTGTAGCCAGAGACATAGTAGTTCAAGTGAGCCTGAGCCACAATCTCTCATTCCAGATTCATAATTGTAGCCATAGACACAGATGTTCATGATCATGCCTTTAGTTGGTAGATAGCCTTAAACCATCTATGCAAGGTTGATATTCTTCCTCTTCAAAGAATTCAGGACACTTTCTCTAGCAGAAGACTTCAGCTTCTTGCCAACTTTGGTAGAGTTCCGGGAAATGCATTAAGAATTATACTATTGGTGGTCATCCTTAAACCATCATAGGTTGTAGACCTCCCTTCTTCTAGGTTGAAGGTCTCCCTCTTCAAATATGAGGGACAATTCCTCTAGCAAAAGCCCTCAGCTTCTTGCTAGATTTGGAAGAGTTCCGAGAACTACACTAAGCGTTTCAGTGTTGGTGGTCATCCTTAAACCACCTATTTATGCTAACATTCAAAGAGTTGATTCAGCCTAAGTGCTGCCATGAAAAATTTTCATATTTGTATTACAAATCTCTTCTTGGACACACACATACCACTTCAGATAAGGAGGGGAATGTTGGACAACTAATCCTTAATGGGTAGGTGTGGAAAGCGAATGGACAAATGGAGTCCAAAAGACCACTTGGAATGGGAAACCAAGGGTCACCTGTTGTATTGTGTATATGCATCTTTGTGGTTAATAGTATTGCAACTCACGCTTATCCTACCTTTCTATGTGTGTTTTCTCCATTCACCATGAGTGTGTTTAACAAACTTGCATTATATTTCTCATCTTAATGATATAATATTGTGAATTTTACTAGTTTAAAACATATTTTTGAATGTAATTCTAGCATACTGGAAACACATTATATTGAATGAGTATTACTGTGTTTTTCTTCTAAATCAGAAATTATCATTTTTGGTTTTGGTCGGATTGTGAATTTTAGTGGTTTAAAATAAGTTTTTTTCTAAATTTAACATATTAAAATCAGTTAGAATATTTAAATTATATTTTGACTATATTGTTAATTTTAGTTGTTTAAAATAAGTTTTTGGATGTGAATCTAACCCTTATTGAAAACTCCTAAAAAAAAAAATTAAATTTTATAAATGATAACTGAAACTTAAGATTTCTAGAATTCTCTATGAAGTAGAATTAACCGAAAGAAAGGACACTGTCTAGGGAGGCCACAATTTGGCCTAGACCCAAATTTCTTACTGAATTCGGCCAAATATTTGAATCCCTTTGAGATAGAGAAAATGGATTCAGCATCATCAAGTACTGTCAAGAACAGAAATTTCTGCTGGACCTTTTCATAATTTTGCAGAAATTTCTCGGTTATTTTGTGGGCTTTTAGACAAAGGGTTTAAAAAAAAATTGTCAGAATGTTTGAATAGCTCTTTTGATGTTGGAAATGAATTCAAAACCATTAAGAAAGCTCTATGAGACACCCAAAATCCTGAAGCTTTTTAGGATTTCCAAAAATTTCAGTACATTTTATAAAAATCTTACCAGAATTTCCGTTATTTCTCAGGCAAAATTGTAAAAAGAAACACCGAAAATGGCAAATTATTTTTAACAATTAGCATACGGGGTTGTATAGTGCCACAATCTCATGTTTTGCAGAGAACTTCAGAGTTCAAATGATTATAAGTCCAATGGGAAAAAAAAAACTGTATGAAGAAGCTATGTACAAAAAATTTTGAGCCAGACAATTTGGCCGATCTGTGGTTTAATTGATATATGGACAAATGCCAAGAAAACGAAATAACATACATTTAACTGATCAAACAGATCAAGATCTGTTAATCGGAATCGATCTCTTAATTTTCCTGAATATCCTGTGCCCAACCTTTTCCTCCTTTTCCCTGATACTCTCAAGCTTTCGTTTCCAACACTGCCCTCTGGACTTCACCAACTGCTTATAATGTTTCTGCAATTTAGGAGTATGCAGAGCCTATAAGGCTCATCATCTGCGAAATCCCTGGGCACTGGAACCTTGCGTTCATCAACGTTCACCCTCCCATCTTCCATAAGTTTTGTAATAAACTCTGGGCAGACTCTGATCCTAAGGCCTCTGCCAGCATCGCTTTTCTGTATCTCAAACGGCTGGCAGAGAGCAGACGCACGTCCGATGCTGAGGAGGCAGCGGGAGAAAGGGAAACTTTTGGCGGCGGCGGCGGCGGTGATATTAAGGAAGCCAGCAATATGAGCGATAGAGGAGACTGAAAGAAATGGTTGGGCAGAAGGAAGTAGATGTTGCCCCCCTTTAGCTGATCGTCTGGAGAAAGCGCGGGCGTCTTCTGCCCGATGTAGAATGAGTCGGAATTACACACTAAATTTTGAGGGAATTCCTGCGTGATTTGTCTCGCCGTGACGGATTGAGGAAGGATTCTAATGCTGCCGTCTGAGCAAACTAGCTGGATGGTTTCCCTGTTATTTCCCACCATCATGCAGGATGTATGGTTTCCCATAATTTATGTGTTATGAATAAACAAATGGAAGCAAGCATGAAGATGCAAGGAAGGATCGCAGTAGTGGCATTTTATACAAACTGTAAAAGCAGAGTAATAGAGAAGAGAGACGTGGAGGAATATAGTAGATCGAGTCAACCAGGCTGCCATCCATGGTATTTTAGTTACCATATACATCTTAGCTCATTGCGAACTATCTTTAATTAGTTTTGGTTTTGCCTAGGCATGGTCCCTTTTGACCATAAATTAGAAGATTTAGTTTTGATGTTGCCTGGGGAGGTGCGATAGGGTCAGCTTTGACCATAAATTAGAAGACTTAGTTTTGATTTTGTCTCGGGAGGTTCGATAGGGTCGGCTTTAAATTAGAAGATTTCTCTGGTTTGAATTTTGGAATGGGTTTGTCTAATTCATTTTGCCTGGGAGGTGCGATAATGTCGATTTTAAATGAGAAGATTTCTCTGGTTTGAACTTTGGAATGGGTTTGTCTATTGAGCCCATAATTTTATTTGGTGAGAAATTCTCCTTTTTCAAGTTTTTATTTTAATTTTTTGTATTTTAATAATAGAAATAGATTCAATATCCTTTTATAATTTAATTTTACAATTATTTTTTTAACAATAGAAATTCACTTTTTAACTTTACTTTAGCAATCATTTTTTTTAGTTATGTAAATAGATTCAATACCATAAAACATCCAAACTAATAAAACATCAACTGAAAATTCCAAAAATTATAGAAATTGTGAAACAACTGCTTTTTTTTTTAAATTCTATTCAATTTTTTATTGCAGAATTCCCTGTTTGTAGCATCCACTCAATTAAAACATGGCGTGGTCGAAGGGAAAAAACACGCGGCGTGTAAACGTAATATATGTTGTGAGCATTGTAAAGGCGTGGTCCACGGAAATACCAAGGAGGGGAAAGGTATTTGTATGGAGAGTGCATCACTGAAGTCAATGGTTGATTTTGTTGTTTTTCAGGTCAGTTTTCACCATCAGTTAAAGGGATTTCAAAAATATTTAAGATTTCTTTAGGTAATGTGATAATATATGATCGGTACATTTAATCTGTGGTTTGATTAATAAAGATTTAGGAGTATTTAATTTGTTAATAGAGATTTAGGGTATTTAATTCGTTAAAATTATCAGGAACTTACTTGTACTTGATTTGGGTTTTAGCATGGTTTGATTTTTGCCTATAAGATTTAGAATCTCACAAGATGCACTAAGTTTTAAAATGGTTTTTTTGCTCACTAGATTTCAAACCGATAACCTTTTCACCATTAATAACATTTTAACAAAAACACCTTATTACCCTTTGTTTCATAACAAGTCCACAAAAAAATATTTCAAAATATTTCACAATTTAATAGATTATGAAGAAAGTTAATAATTTATTCATTTCCAAAATATTTTTGGACTCTACCATCCAGATAATCCAGACATAATCATAAAGTAAGCATAACCCTAGCAACCCAAATGTAATGAGTACCTAGAATCTAATCTAGAATAATTGTAACCATACAAATGCAATGAGTGGTTTCTGGTTGAAGCTCTATGTGGGCTATGGTGTCGCAGCTAAATCCAATACATGTGCACGCGGTAAGTAAAACCATCTGCACAAGCTGCATAATTTGCCATATTATGTTTTGTATGTTTTAAAACCATCTGCACAAGCTGCATAATCTGCAATATTCTGTTTTGTATGTTTGCAATAAACTTCATGAAGGTTTATACGTGAAAACTTCGTAATGGAAATATAATGTGTCATATTCAGTTTTGTAAAGGGTTAAACGCGAAAACTGCGTAACGGAAATATATGAGGTGACGTGAAGGTTTAAGTTTAACAAACGTGAAAACCACAATCTTCGTCACATATATTGTACATATTTTATTCAATAAATAAAGTTATCTAACTTAAACTCAAATTAGTATATAAAGAATTGTAATTTTTGAAAAATCTATTTTTTTTTGTTTTTATTTATTTAAATTTGGTAGTATTTTTCTATTCATTTATATAAACAAAAAAACAAGTTATATTATTAGATTATATGCTTGGTAGCTTCAACTTGCTCAAAAGAAATCGCTTTTGTTGGCCACATTACAAAGTTAAAAGCTAACCAAAATTGGAAGAGTTTAATCTTGTCTCTAGATACCTTATAAAGTATATTATCTACTATATCTTTTGATATATTACTAAAAAAGTAAATGTTATCAGCCCTTTCATTTTTAAACAAAAAACAATAGACCTCTGGAGTTACTCAAGTTACTCATCTGACAATTTAATAGGTGCTGGATCCTTGACACTTGACCCAAGCATATCAACTTGATGCATACTTTGGAGTTAACGTTCCATTCGACCTAGATGCACATTCTGATGATGTAGCTGAAGGTGAATTTCCTTAATATCTCTATGTATTTCAGCCAATATAGAAGCTGCCTTTGGGTCTCCTCCTACCTCTTGAACTACTACAATGGAATTTTCCATTAAACATTTCATTGTCCAATAGAGATGGATAGACTCCTTAAATAGGGATAGTCTTCCTCTTGTGTTCCCGGGATTAGTCACCATAGGTTCCATTTCGTCATTTGGAATATCTTCCTTTACTTTGGTTTTGTGGTCATGTTTCCATCATGAAATCAAGTCCTTTAATTGTCTGGGTGTCCCTACTAAATATGCATGAAATAAGTTTTGCATGATTTCCTTACCAGGTTTTCTTCCTCGCTTACTATGTCTCACCTTCTTCTTGCCGTTGTCCTTACTTTTACTGCCCGTTGAGCCTCTATTTCTAGCATTTCTTTTTCCCGTCTGCACTTTCACCACTTTCATTTTGGTGGGTCTCCCAGCAGCTGTATCTTCACCCAAATCCACCCCCGGGTTCTCACTTGACGTGCAAAGACCTGACGGTGAAAGATGCTAGGAGGACCTGTACATGGAAACAAAGAAAAATCATTGTTTTTAGTCATACTAGATAAAATCCCCTCCTGTCTATTGAGGGTCAAATGTTTCCTTCCCACCACCTCAGCCTTCTTACTTTTCACCTGCGTGTTTGTCCATATTCTCGTATCTCTGTGAGAGGGAAGTATTCATGTGGAATGAAATTCACACAAACGGGAATATGCCATTGTTTTTTTTAGTACTGAAGCATCACAAAGAGAACTGAGGCACAGGGGACAAACACCACAATCACGACATTGACACTAGATGTTAGTAGGACACGAGGAGCAAACCTCCACCATGTGACCCCAAGGGCTGCCTCTATTGGCAAATGGTTTGGTGAGTGAAGGGCTTAATGAACCACCCAATTCATAAGGCTGCTCTTCACAACTAGCGTCACCCTCAGAGAATGACAGTACAAAGTCATGCATTGCACATACCCAATATGCCACAGGAAAGAGCAGTATGAGAATGCCTTTGTATTCTGAATTTTACAGTAATTCATTTTCATAATAAGAACCCAACTCAAGGATTTACTGTGCAGAAGAAATGGATTAACACCCACAACAGAGAACAGAACAGAGTCCAAACAATTACTAAAAATGTAGAGTTGTTGGACAGAGTCCATGAATCCCATAAAAACATAACAAATATTATAGAGGGTCATAGATTCGACGCCCCTGACAGACAACAACCTAGAACTCACCATATACATCAAATTTCCCCTGGCCCCAACTATAGAAATTATTATACACTAAGCATGCATACATCCAAATTCCCTTGATCTCACAATATTTAACTTCTTTCAAAATACATAATCATTCCACTATTAATCTTTTGCAGAAAATTAATTGCAAACACATGTGAACCATAAATAAAAACAATCACACATAACATAGTTGTTTAACGGGAAAGCCTGAAGTTGAAAACCCCAAATATCATATATTATGTATCATGGAGATCATGTAGTAATCTCATACAAAGCTTAGTACTTCAAGCTCTCAGTACAATCAATCGTCACACACTAATCAGGAAAAATCTGCAAATCGATACACCGATCTTTGCCCCCTGCTAGCCTGCCTCCACTGCGCAATCACTACTAAAGAATAGCTCTGAATGAATTCGAATTACTCTTGCCTTGACTGCGCAATCCTCATTGGCAACTCCAATGTGTGTGTGATGCAATCAATGCATCACTATAGTCACAACAAATAGTCCATCTTGCCCTTTCACCTATCTCTCCACTGGGCTCCACTGGAACTACCATGCATTGTAGTTAACTACTGTATTGTTTAGTTAATTAATAAGTTATTTTTTGTGAATTAATTAACTAATTAATTCACTCCACTCTTATTAGTGTATCATTCAATTAAACTAGATACAACTAGCTCAAGTAAGTCTAACTGAGTTAAACTGAATACAACTCCATGAACTACTCTTCCAACTTTGTCATAACTTTGCCACTTGAGTTCTAACTGAGTCCTCCATGCATGAACCACCAATTTCCCTTGGGAATTGCGTAATTCCCTTAGCCCACTGACTTTCCAAATATGTGCACTGAAATTAAGTGCTCCAAGAGAATAACTTGCTATTTATTGTCGGATTATTATTAAGAGCTAATAATAATCGACACTTCTATTTTTAGTTCGAAGATCTATAAATAAACTTCACCCAATATTCTAAAAATATAATTTCATCTATTTTTCCAACTTGATTAACCATCCACAAATAGCACCCTGCAACTTCTGAAATATGATCACCATTTCTAAAAATAGACATAGTCTAAAAATAGACTTGCGCCAAAAATAGCCTGCGGGCCCACTTAGTGAAGGCGACTCTTTTCACTAAGCTCATCATCTTGTTGAATCTCAACACCAACCAAATAAATATGATATCTACCTAAATCAAAGCTTGGTTTGGACCTGAGTTGACGATATTGAAAAAACCCTTAACCCCCAGATAATTATTATAAAACATTAATGCAATTTCATATAAATGACATGCACAACTGTATAGACAATTTTGTTGATAGAAGGAGTTAGGATGTAGGGTTTCATGATGAAATTGAGGGAGAGGCCATGCCATGCTTCTCCAAGCACCATTGCCCACCACCTCTCATACATTTCTCATGCTTGAATAACAAAGACTCCTATTTTGTAAGATGAAATCAACATGACTGACCATGTGATAGACTGTGAGGGAATCCTTAGGGAAAACCAAAGCAGACTCTTTCATGGAGATAGAATGACAAAGACCAGACTAGGAAAACTAGTGAACCTTAGAAAACATTGTAGAAACCATCCCAAACAAAGCATCCTCCCAAATGAATATCATAACATAACGGGGACAGGGATGTTTCTCATTCGGTTCAATTACATGACAAGGATTCATTTCATATGGGATATGTGTACCTCCCATCTTAATGATGCATATGACTTCCATGTTCAGAAAAAGATAGTAGAAGGAAACATACACGGAAAACCATTGCGCGATGGTTGCAGAACTTGTCCTCTGTGAAAATTCCACTGCTAACTACTCCTTAGACGTTTGCGTAGTGACCTCCCTCAACCAATGACCAACCTTTTCTCCCTCCAGCTGTGGAGAACATCCCAAAAATGGTCTAACAAAAACTACTTTATTCTTCCCATATTAAATGTCGACTTAATTTGGCATGGGACAAGCTGCCCACCACCTCCGACCTGTGTCCTCACCATTCTACTGTGTGGACCACATGGCTCGCTACTACCTCGCACATCCTTTGGCGCCATTGACATGCTGATTGGGGATGGAAAATCAAAGTTTTAAAATAAAATGTTTATGTTTAATGGGGAGGTGTTTTTCGTTTTAAGAATTAAAATATTTCGATGGAAATTCAAAATCCACCACACAATTTTGATTATAAATTGCAGATTTATCTAAGCTAAGTTGTAGAATTACCTAACCTAAATTCAACTTAGTAATAACAAAAGAAATTTAGAATTGTTTTTCAATTTCTAGTAAGGCAAATTAAAATTTTAAAATTAATTTTTTATTATGTAAAAAGAGAATTATGAAATTGTAAAACATGTAGAAATTTATAAACACAATAATGTATTTCTAGATTCTCCTGATCTAAAAATTTAATCTTATGTCAAAAACATAATCCTTAGACTTAACTCTTTGTGGAAATTAAATCGCCAATTGCAAACATATGAAGAAAAATTAGTTGTACATAACAAGATGTTTTACCTGGAAAGCTTAAAGCTAAAAATTCCAACTATCATATATTATGTATATCATGGATCATGAAACAATCTCATACAAATCTCTAGCTCCAAGAGCTCTCAGTATGATATACAATCGTCACACACTGTCATGGAGAAATTTGCATATCTATGCACCAATTCCTTGCCTCATGACAACAATAGGAACAACAATGCCCTCTCCATTATTCCTAAGTTATTTGGTATATCCCATTTTTCTTGGTAGTCAATATCAAATATTAGTGGTGTACTTTCCAAATCTAGGTGTAGCAAAAACATGTGATCAAACATCAATGTTATGCAGAATTATGAATTACGGATAAAGAAAATTCCCTAAATGTGGTGCTATGCATTTAAGACAACATATCAAATACTTTGCAGACACTTTCTCTAACAGTAAATAGACACACAAAAAGATAGAGGAAACTACTTGTGATCCAAGAGCTTCATATTCTCCTTCTATCACTTTTGTTGTAGCTTTCAATCCAGCATAGATTTCCATACTAGTTCAAGTTTTACAAAGATCTTGGTTTGGGTTCAAAAACTTTTCTTCAAAGTTTGGATTTAAGAGAATTTCTTGGAAGCAAACTGATTTTACAAAGAATTGTTTTGGGTTTAAAGAATTTTTTTGGAAGACATTTCTTGGAGGCGGTCTGATTTTGGCAAAAATTGTTTTGAACTTGAAAAAATTTCTTGGACGTACATTCAAAAGAAATTTCTTGGAGGTATGTACTTGTTTTGAGTTGAAGTAATTCTTTTGAGCTTCGTTTCATTTTTATAAGACATTTTTCTCTTGAATTTTTTAAAGTAAGTGTTTTGGATTGGAATATGTATTTTTTGCAAAAAAATTAAACTGAATTTTTTTAAATTAAATCTTTTGTGATATTTTTTGTAATTGAGTTATTGTCTAATTTTTGAAGGAAATTTTTTGAACTTCATACCCTATTATCATGGGAAATCGAAGAACTTGTGCGAGAAAATATGATCGAAAAAGAGACCCCGAGGCACGTAGAGAAGAGATGAGACAATATCACAAAAGAAAGTTAGAAGCCCTCTCAAATATTGAAGAGGAAAATCAACCTCAAGCAGAAATTGAAGCAGGTATGTAAATGTAAATATTATGATCTATTGATATTCCTAATGTAAAATGTGAAGCTTAATTTTTATTTGATGAACTAATTCGAAAAATATTTTGTTTAATGTCAACAGATAGAGATATTCCTCAAAATATTGAAGAAGAAAATCAACCTCAAGCAGAAATTGAAGTAGGTATGTAAATGTTAATATTATGATCTATTGATATATTTAAAATTTTTCTAATGTAAAATGTGAAGCTTAATTTTTATTTGATGAACTAGTTTGAAAAATATTTTGTTTAATGTAAACAGACAGAGATATTCCTCAAAATATTGAAGAAGAAAATCAACCTCAAGTAGAAATTGAAACAGGTATGTAAATGTAAATATTATGATCTATTGATATATTTAAAATTTTCCTAATGTAAAATGTGAAGCTTAATTTTTTGAAATTTTAGATATATTTATTAATTTAGTTATTTATTGAATATGTACTATTTTTTCAAATATGTATAGATGAAATCACTATCGATAATGAGATTTTAGAAAATGTTGACACTCACACATATGGAGATAAAAAATCTGACCATGTTATACGATATTGTATTAACTGCATTTTTGAAAAGTATTTCTTAAATGAGCGGGTGACAGTTCAGGCTCAAATGTTGAAAGGTCTCCTATCATTAAAGAAATTAAAAGAAGCTACGAAACTATTGGGTATTAGAAAATCAACCAAAGATAAAAACAAATGAAGGAAGAGGTGATAAAAAATATGAGTAGTGATATAAAGTCAATTAAGAGATCTAGAGAGAAAGATGTTTCAATTGTACGTAGAGGAATACAGATGGCAATGGTTTCATCAAGTACTCAAGAGAATCATTTGGTAACATCTATGGCACGAGCACTGGGAACCTCGCGAAAAACTTTGCACAAACATTGGAAATTTCGGCTGCAAATAGATGTAAATGATGAACTCGCTTGTTGGAGAGCTATTTGTAGGCAACCATACAAAGACAGATTTCGAGAAAATGTTAAAAAAATAATATATGAATATTTAAAGAACAATTCGTGTGTTTCACCAACTGCAAGGCATGTGATGCGAAGAAGAATAGCATGAAATCAGTACGAAGAAAATGAAAAATATTTCTTGGAAACCACTCAGATAGAGTTATTCAACAAGTTCAAAGAAGAGAATCGTCAAATTCATGTTTCACTCAGTGCTTTTGTTCAACAAAAACCATGGTATGTAAAACTTATCACCGTACGCGACACTTGTTGTTGCCGTTATCATGTGGAATTTGAGTTATATTATGACACATTCCTTGATTTCGGTAGAACATTATGGAAGGATTCACCTTCTCCTTCCACTATCCGTGAATTCATATCTCAAATTCTATGTGAAAGAGAAAGCGATGAACTATTTTACAAAAAGAAATGTGTTGGTGGTTAAAAAATGCGATGATTGTGGAAATTTGACTAAATTTCAAAAAAAATATCGTATTGATATAAATGATCAATCATTGTCCAACATGAAAGTGAAATGGAAGAGATATGAATATATCAATACATCGATTCAAGGTGCAAATAGTGTTAAAAGAATTGAATTACTAGAAGACAAAATTTTTCTAATAGACTTTTTGAGAAAGTTTGAGGCAGAAATTTACAAATACACCAAGCATTCCCATAGAGCTTTATGGCAAGACTTTCAATTCAAAAAATCTCGTGAATTTTTTCCACCAGGGACCATTTTGTCGGTGATTGATTTTGCAGAAAACTACACATTTGTTCCACAAAAAGAAATTCAGAGTGAATACTATCATTCTGACCAAGTCTCCATGCTCGTCCATATTCTGTATATACATGCTAAACAAAATGTCGATCATATAGAAAGCACGAGTGAAAATCGACATATCATTAAAGAATATCACTTTTATATCAGTGACGATCGTACACATGATACATGTTTTGTACAACATTGTTTTTGAAAAAATTATGATTCATTGAAAAATCGTGGAATAACATTCAATGAACATTGGATATGGTCAAACGAATGCGCAGGTCAATTCAAATCTGCACGATCATTCTTTTGGTTGTGTTGTCTTCATAAGAAAACCTGCAATAAACATTGTTGGAATTTCTTTGAGACTGGCCATGGAAAATGAGAACATGACGATGCAGGAGCATGCATAAAACGAGCACTTCGAAGATATCAAATGAACCACTCTGCAAGCCGACTTGTGAACGCTGAAGGAGTTGTTCAATGGTGCATCACTGCTCTAAGCCATGAGAGAAACCCATCAAGAGAAGTGCGAAGGTACATTCAATTTAATCTATATTGGAAATCTAATTTTAAACATTGTACATTTATCATGCAATGATTATCTTTGATTGTATTTTGATATCATATTTACAAATTCTTCTTCTAATTTTCCATATAAAGGTTTTTCTGGCATATTGGAATCGAAGACGTAGATAGATCAATTGGAAATGACATTGAAACAATAAAAGGGACTTGAAAATTGCATTCAATTCAAACAAAGTCGTCCAGAAATGTGTTTGCATTGGATAAAAGAAAATATTCTTGTTTTTGTGATGTTTGCATAGATAACACAAAATCCAATGACGTTTGTGAAAACAAAATGTATGTGAACGATTGGAAACATACAGAGCTAAATACAAAGGGAAAAATGTCTGTTGCAATGTTTGAAGAAATGCAATCAGAGGAAACTACAATATCATCCAATGGTGATAGAGTTTCTGATCTTGTTAGAGAAGGTAACATTTGAATTACTTTCTAATGATTTAAAAATCTAGAAATAAATTTAAATATGTATAATTTTGTTAAGTTTATTTTATTGTGCAGGAGATGTTTTTGTTGTAATTTCACCTATTGACAACAATGAAAATGTGAAGTATTATTTGATGTGTAGCACTGAACGAAAAATTAAATTATTACAAAACTATAATGATCACGGATTTCAATATGACAGAGGGTCTATTATACTGAAAGGTTATTTTTTCAGACAAACTCATCAAAGTGGAGACTTTGTTTACTTTGAAGACTATGAACCTAATTCCATAAGTTGTCAATATAGTCACTTGGTGTGTGCAGCACGCATAAAGTTGATAGAAGTTCAATCAAAGAAAAAAATCAAAAATTAAGAAATGGAAAATGTCAAAATCCGATCATGAACGGATTATTGAGGATGGAATTCCATTAGAATTTTTTTGAGTGAAGTGTCCAACAATTTATTATCTTTGGATTAAATATGTTTTAGAACTTCCAATGCTCAACTAAAAATTGAGCTGCTTATGTTATTTGTGGTTTGCACATGTTACAAATTGTTTGGGTACAAGCATGTGCTCTAGTATCAACTGAAAGTAGTTTTTCTATACATGTGCATTGATGAAAAATGTTATATGTATTGGATATATATATATATATATATATATATATATATATATATGTTCTAGAATGAAATTAATTGTTCTAGTTTTACTATGTGCATTGATGAAAAATTATTTACGTACTCAATATATATGTTCTAGAATGCAATTAACTGGAACTAGTTTTTCTATGTGCATTGATAAAAAACAAGTTGGATTTTCTGGTAAAAAGTATGGACACAATGTAAATAAATCATCTGCAGTATATTTTTTTACGAAAATTCCTTTCAGACAAGAGACTCGGAGCACTTCTCCGACTTTTGGTGGGATTTGACCCACATCTCTAATCCTGATTGAAAATCTAGTACAAAATTTTCTTGCCCAATGGTCGGATATGTTCAATGTGCATTGATGAAAAATGTTACTTGTCTTCGATAGATATGTTCTAGAATGCACAATTAATTGTTCCAAGTAGTTTTTCTATGTGCATTAATGAAAATCTAGTTGGATTTTCTGGTAAAAAGTTTCCATAATGTAAATAAATCGACAAGGCTACCTATTTAAGTGCATTAACGACATTGACCCAAATTCAACAAACATATATATATGTACTACACTTATATTTCCAATCAAAATTAAAGGGATAATTCGTACATATCTACTTTTTTAAACTCTTTTTTCATTTAGAGCTCAATTGATACATGGTTAGTTGCATTGAAAAGCTATGTTCTTCCTATTGGAAAATTTTTCATTCAAACAAAACTACATGGAGAGATCAAAAGCAAACTTAAAATTCCAAATGTACTTCAACCATCCAAAAGGGATTTGTGCAACATTACTTGACATGCCATGCCAATTATAGTGAACAACTATCCAATAGAAACATTTAACATTATATAACACATGTGCCAAATGTAGATTGAAACCATCCAAAACTTTAAAATTTTAAAAACTTTTGATAATATATCGTGCAACATTAAAACATTAAACATCACATGCGAAATGTAGATTGAAACCGTTCAAAACTTGAGTTTAAAATACTTTAAATTATATATAAATTGTTACTTCACATGCCAATAGAAACATTTAACATTATATACCACATGTGCCAAATGTAGATTGAAACCATCCAAAACTTTAAAATTTTAAAAACTTTTGATAATATATCGTGCAACATTAAAACATTAAACATCACATGCAAAATGTAGATTGAAACCGTTCAAAACTTGAGTTTAAAAAACTTTTTGATCATATATAGATCGTTACTTCACATGCCATGCCAATTATAGTTCAACTAGATGGACAATAGAAACATTTAACATTATATACCACATGTGCCAAATGTAGATTGAAACCATCCAAAACTTTAAGTTTTAAAAACCTTTTGATTATATATCGTGCAACATTTAAACATTAAACATTTAAAGTTCATTAAATATCACATGCAAAATGTAGATTGAAACCATCCAAAACTTGAGTTTTAAAAACTTCACATGCCATGCCAATTATAATTCAACTATCCAACAAAAAACATTTAAAATTAAATATCACACGCCAAAAATTATATTATATTAACAATGTAATAAAATATGTCCAAAAATTGTAAATCTCACAAGTATCAAACTATATCAAGTTTAACAAAGTTTAAGACCATCTAAATTTTGAAATCAAATCTACTGTAAATCATGTCCATCAAATAGATATGGATCTAGCGTCTTCCCTACTAGGGTCTCAGTCCGTGCCCTATCATGTGAATTGGAAACCTACATACACAATGCACATGTACTTGAACATTAAAATTTTATGTTTTAAAAATGAATGAGAATATATATATCTATAACTTCATGTAAAAAACAAAATATAACAAAAAAATCATGCAATACCTTACAAGGTTCCCTCTCCATTTGATGAACAAGTTCTCCCATAGGAACATCTGCAGCGGTAAATTGTACAATATACATGTACAGTTATATATATATATATATATATATATTAAAAACTTTCAAATGAAAATGCACGTGTACATATATAAACTTATTTTCAATAATATTAAAAAAAGTAACTAAAGACAACTTGTTCAAATGTTGTAGATGTTCCTATCTCCGTCGCTAGAGTCCGCGGATTAAAGAAATCTTCTATAGGAACCTAAATTCAAAAAATTTTAAATAACTCAAAATATAGATCTCTCTCTCTATATATATATATATCTCAATTTTTAATGGAACTTTTTGAGGTAGAATATATATATATATATAACTTTTAAACATAAATTTTAAACTTGTGAAAAATTGTCCATACTTGTGGCTCATCTCCCAAGGAAGTATAAGGTACATCTCCCAAGGAAGAAGAAGGTACCACCATCCCAAAAACATCGGACGGAATCAGTATCTGTTAAAACATTTTATCAAATTATATATATACATACATGTACATGTGTGCACAATTATTTATTTTAAAGTCACTTAAAAAACACTAACATTTTCCAACATATCTTGATGGTCAGACCCATCTGCATTGTTTGAACCAGAGGTCCCGAACGTGATATTAACATTTTCGTCACGCATCATGTGTGAGAACTGCAAATGGTGTTTTAACACATAATCATACATTTTTGTTAGATTAATGTACACATACAAATAAATGTATACATGTACATACACATGTATTTATTACAAATTGTACACGTATATGTAAAAATAATTTCAAACCCTAAGGTCACTAACACATACCGTTCTGGTGCCCTCTTCCTCATGAAAAATTAAGTCTTGCAAACCATTGCGACAATTTTTTGCATATGTTCGGAGATCTTCAACATTCATGTTGTCAATCTCCTCTTCTGTACAATAAACAAAATTGGCACGTGCATTTTCATGTGCTCTTTGTTGATTTAAAAAAAGATCAACTCCACCCAATCCACTATGAACATTGTCGATCATAACATCCCTTGCTTCTCGACTTATTTGAGAAGTCGCATCCATCTCTAATCGCAAAGTTTCGACTTGAAACGGTCAACTCACCAATGGCGGCTCAGGGCGAGGCAGCTCCACATCTCGCTTAGCGTCCTTACGGTCATATAATCAACCTTTCCTCGGGCCAAAAAATTCTGAAGGAAGATCATTGTAATTGGGTTTCATACCCAAAAAAAATTCTGCATAAGAAATTTGTGCAAAATATACAGGAACCTCATCATTCCATGGAAGCCTTCCATAGGCCGCAAGGTGCCTATCATACAAATAACGAGCTATGTCTGGGTGCTTGAAATACTGCACCTTCAACATTTCTATTTTTGGCCCTTCCTTGTAATTAAACATTGACTTGGCCACTTCTTTTGTAACTTTTTGTTTTATGTCCTCCCATTTATCGGGACCCATCACTGTTTCTTTTCTCTTTCTCATCATTTCTACAAATGAATCAGTGGTTGGCCCAAGATTTCTATACACATTTACCATTTCACCCAATGAATGTGTAACTAAATCAAGGCTTTGTCGACTCTCAGCAGGTAGAGACAAAGCCATGAGATCTCTTTGCAATTTTGCATGAAGTATTTCACACCTTTGTAAGGTGCATTCCGCCATGTTGGTTTCCCATGGTATATCAGTAATCTTGGCTGGATAAGTTGTGCTGGGTTGATAGCCTTCTTCTTGAATGTAGCGGTCTGCCCTGCATCTATTTTGACCACTAGTTCGAACATTTTCGGCCTCTGCATCAATATATATATAATTTCTTATATTAGAAAAAAAAACACGTGTAAAAAAATTTGTAGAAATTTAATGAAAAAATATTGAAATTGATTGCAACCTTGATGTTGTTGGTTAACATCTTCTCCAACATGACCCTGCTGAGAACTAGACCTAGAATGACGCTACTGAGAACCAGACCCAAAATGACCCTGTTGAGAACTAGCAGCCGTTGATTGGCCTTCGGGGGAATAAATATCACCCCCTTCACGCAACCTGCTACCACTCATACCTTGACCAGTTGAACCTTGGCCACGCTCCATGGATGGAGTAGAAACCGTTCTCCTCTTACCTCCTAAAAATTAAAATATGAAACTTATTAACAACTAATTTAACTCACAAAGTTAATAAAAAATCAATTCCATATGTACACACATGTATGGAGATTTAAGATTATATTTAAATATCGTGAACATCCCCCAATCCCTGAACCTCCATATGGGATTCGGTTGATCTTCGTCGTTCATCCTCCATGATATATATCTATTGGTCGACATTTACACAAAATAGATTTCAAAAAATCAATTTGTAATTTAGTGTACACAAATTATGTAGAACACAACTTTCAAAGCAATAATTGATCATGTGTGAAACTAAATTTAATCGAAAAAGATATTATAATAATGATAAGTTCACCAAATTGCGCTTTTACATGGTGGGAGCACACTTGGTATAAAATTTACTACTTATACACTTTAGTTTGTGGGAGAAATGACACATGTACATAGTTTACCTTAAAGTCGTTGTGTTTTACGAATATTAAAATGAAGAACTTCTATTTAGATCCATTCCAGAGATTGACTGTAGGGGCATTTACTAGATATGTCACCTTTCATAAAAGATGAGATCCAGAGGCTACCTGGCCCTTTATAGACTCTGCCTATAGAACTTGTAGAAGTAAACACTAGAGGCATTAACAATATCAAAGAACGTTTTCATGCTCAGACATGGGAATGTGTCTCTTTCCCTACGCAAAAAATAGTTCAAGGTAGTTAATCTTCATAGACATGTCATCAAGCAAGTCAATGTGATCATCCCCAACTTACTTTTTATGAAATTAGGCTTGGAATCCTCTACAACCTGGTGGATGGAGTTGAATGTGGAGATTCTTGACCTTGATGAGAGGATATGATACCTTGAAGAGGCTACATATTTTGGTGACGTCACTAATTTTTTCTCTATTATTATGTTTGTTAAAAATCTCACTTAGGGCGAGGCAACTCCACATATATTGTACAGTTTATGGGACAGAAATCAATATGTAGAAATATTCACTTGGTTTTTATAATTGGATAGAGGAATGACTTAAAATGACCCTATATGTCTTCTCGTTTTAGAGCTCAAATTTTTAGGAAGGATTTAAGTATCCACCTTTCAAGAATCACTAGAAGAGGTTGATAAAGAATATAGGAAGACAAAAAACTAACCAGTGGTGCAATAAATGGATTTCTTGGGAGGTAGATTGGCATATGGACTTTTGGTAGCTAGAACTTTTCCAAATAAGTGAATGTATTTGAAAACCGAACATCTAGTTTATTTTGGTTTAGACAATGTCTAGAATTTGAAAAGTGAATTCCCTCTTTCTTCCTCTTACATGTCCAATAATCAAAATTTGGATTGAGGGAAAAGATTTTCCTAGAAATAAAAATTTTGCATTTTATAAATGTGTAAACATGAGTTTTTAAAAGCTAACAACTCATAAATTTCTCACAAAATACACTAAAAATAGAGATGCCGCAGAAAAAAACCAAGGGTTTATCAACTACAGTCAAAGGTTGATCAAAATAAGAAGAAAAAACAAGGCGGCAAGGAAGCAAACAATGAAGATGGAAGTGGCAAAGATAAGTTTGCTAGCTTTATTTTTATGTGTAATTCTCATCAAACAAAGCAAGAGTGTTTCCGATACAAATTTTTTTGGTTGCCACCAACCAAAAAGGAGCTTGTAGAAAAGGTGAAGCCTGGAATGAAGCTATTCTTGTATGATTTTAACCTTAGACAGATGTATGGTATCTACAAGGCAGCGTCTGCCGAAGGAATGAATGTGGAACCAGATGCTTTCCAGAGTTGTAAAAGGCCACTCCCGGCACAGGTAATAAGTTTATACAATGTTTGATCATATATTGTTCTTATGTTGGCCCTATGAGAATTTCGGTTTCCTTCCTTTTCATTGAAAAAATACACGACAAGATGATGGAGCTTAGTGAAATGAAGTCGCCTTCACTAAGTGGGCCCGCAGGCGAATTCTGGCGCAAAGTCTATTTTTTAGACTATGTCTATTTTTAGACATATGGAGCATGGTTCGGGGATTCCAGTTTGAGATTCTTGAAGTATGTGTCATGTTGGTAAAAATAGATGAGACTCTATTTTTAGGTCGAAGAGGTCGAAGGCTATTTTTAGACTGCCTCTCCTAAAAATATGGAAGTCAAATATTATTTACCCTTAATAATATTTAGACTATAAACAACAGTTTACTCTCTTGGAGCACTTCAGTTCGAGCTATAGAAGTGGCTCATGCATCTGACAGAGGAATCACGTGGTTCCCAAGGGTTTGATGGCATCATGCATGGTTGACTTTAGTTGGACTTCAGTGGCAGAAGTTTGGAGGAGTTAATGAGACAGCTAGTGGAGTTGTGTTCTGTTTATTTTAGTTGAACTGATTGAGATTAGTTTAACTAGCTAATCAATTAGTTATGAGTGGAGTGAATTAAATATTATTTAATTCATTAATTAGTAACTCATTATTCAACTCAAGAACACATCATTTCACTATAGTGCATGATCAGTTCAGTGGAGACTAGTGAAAGAGGTAGATGAAAGGGTGGAGTTAGCTATCAGTTGTGACTATACTGTTGCTATTTGCAACACACAGATAGGTGGAGTAAGCCCATGAGGATTGCGCAGTTCAGGCTGGTGGTTTATCTATATAAAGAGGCCATCCCATAGCATTGAAACACGCAATAGAGGCAAGGAAATTGGCAGTGAGTTTTGAACCAGTAACCTGTTCAAAACTGAGCTAGATTGTGTGTAACTTCATGAGAAAGTACTGAGTACTTGTGAGGAGTATTGTATTGAGTTTGTTACATGATTTATCCATTATAATATACACAATAGCTGCGGGGTTTTCAGCTATAAGCTTTCCCCATACATACTGTGTTAATGTGTATGATGATTTGATGTGTTATCGCTTGATTTTATTTCCGCATGTTTGATGATCTGAGTTGAAGAGATTATGTGTTGCATATAAATTCGAATTGTATGTGATCAGGATAGTCTCGGTGGATAATTAATCATTATTCAGCAAATTTCTACATGGTATCGGAGCTATTGAAGCAGAGATTGATCATCACAGTGATTACAAACTTATTTCGGTAGACAGAGTCTGCATGCGGGCCAGGTAGCCTCCGGATTCATCTTTCTTCGGAAAGTGAAAGGTCTGGTAAATGCCCCTTGCATTCAATCTCTATGCTAGAAATAATTTGTTCTCATAGATCTAGAGCGGTTGAGCTTTGAGGTGGAATTCAAAATTTTGCAGCAGTTTTGTTTTCTTGGTGCCAATGTTGAAAATGTATTTCAACGGTTTGCGACTCGAATATGCTCTTGAAGGCAGTTCGAATTATGTTGCATGGAAGGATCCAATGGAAGCAGTATTAAATAATGGAACAGAAAGGTTCCATGGAATATTACAGATGTCCAAAAGACCTAAATCTGGGAAGTGGAAGGCACTTTGGCAAAAAGGGATGGCAGTGTCGGATCTGTTGGAGAGCGTCAAAGGATCATATTATCCATTTTGCCTTAGAGCTATCATATGTAATGTGGAAAGCTTTGACGGATCTATTCCGAGTGGCAGTGACGAGGAAGTTGGGCGCTCAGATAAGCTCGGGAACATAAATATGGAGAAGGGCAACGATGTCGCCAAATACCTCACGAAGTTCACTGGAGTGCAGAGATAAGTGCAGGAAGTGTAGAGTGGTATCAAAGTTTGCACAATCGCATGCTTGGTTTCAAGTGTCTTGGGATCGGTGTGGTTCTTGGACAACGGTGCGTCATTTCATATGACGGGAGATCGGGATTTGTTCTCAGATCTGGAGGACAAAGATTTGGGTGTGCACATCGAGATGGGTGATGATGGCAGATAAGCATCGTACCGGTACCATATCCTTTCATAGGGAGTCTGGTAAACCCTTTGTACTGAAGGATGTCATGCATGTACCTGGATTGAAGAAGAACCTGATTTCAGTAGCGATGTTGGAGGATAAGGGGTATGATGTGGTCTTCAGCGAAGGAAAAGCCTTCCTGCGCAGTAAGACTACTGGAGAGACCCAGAAGATATGGGTTCGAACCAAGAACCTTTATCAGTTACAGGTAGATGGCTGCGCAGCTATGGCATGCAAGGCGGGAGAAGTGGTGAGTCGGGATGATGAGGGCGAACCGTGGCACAAGAGATTGGGCCACCTTCACCATGGAGCTTTGAAGATCCTGCAGCAGATTTCTACTGGGCTTCCTAAGGGCACTCTTGCGCAGTCAGATCAGTGCAAGGGGTGTACCTTGGGGAAGTATGTGAAAGCCACTTTTCACGAGAAGGATAGTCGCGCCACGACGATCCTTGAGAGAGTTCACACAGACGTGTGTGGTCCTTTCTCAGTTGCTTCGACAGCAAAGCACAAGTATGATGTGATCTTTGTTGATGATTTCTCTCGAAAGTGCTGGATCTTCTTCATGTCGAAGAAGAGCGATACATTCGCGAAGTTCTGTGAGTTTAAAGCACTGGTCGAGAAGGAGTCGGGAAAGAAGGTGATTGCTCTAAGGAGTGATAACGGTGGTGAATTCATCTCGGCTGAATTCAAGGAGTTCTGCAGCGCAGAAGGGATTCGGAGAGAGCTCATCACACCCCATAACCCACAGCAAAACGGGGTGGCTGAGCGGAAGAACAGAACGATCGTGGGTGCTGCACGGGCGATGTTGCATGATCAGGGCCTACCCCTTCACTTGTGGGCTGAGGCATGCAATACAGCAGTGTATGTGCAGAACCGTTGTCCTCACAAGGTTCTTGGCATGAGTACACTGGAGGAGGCTTATTCTGGCAAGAGGCCCGATATTTCCCATTTGCGGATTTTTGGTTCTCCTGTCTACATGCATGTGACGAAGGATGCGAGAAGGAAGCTGGATCCAACTGCTGAGGTTGGAATATTTTTGGGGTACACTTATACACCTCACAACTACCGGGTGTATTTGTCAGACAGTTGAAAGACTGTTGTGCGACGGGATATAAAATTTCAGGAGGAGAAAGCCATGCAGTGTTCGCTTGAGAGGGAGCTACACTTGCATGCATGAGAGTCGTTAGTTCCTATGAGAGCTTCCGATGTGGATCACCACAAGAGGAGGTTCGTGAGGTTTGGGTTTCAAAATGTCACTCATTACCATACATTTTTCACCTATGCTTCCATTTTATCACCCATTATTCACCACCATGTCACTTCATTTTTCCTATTATTCACCATTAATGGGTCTACTTTATATTTTCCAAATATTATTTATTTTTAAGCATTTTTGAGAGAAATTCTTGATTAAATATTAGAAAATAATATATTTTACATTATATATGGAAAGTGGGTTGTTTTTGTGACATGTGTAGATGCCAAGGAAGCTTCCAAGACACCTTTATGTGGCCTTGAAGGATCAAATTCGAATTTGAGAAGATAAACCTCATGGAGAAGATTATGATCTCATGGAGAAGATCAAGGACAAAAGGGGTTATATGTCTAGATGGTTGAGAGATTTATGGAACTAAAAGAGAGATTAGTGGATGATCATTATGAGTTTGTTACTAATCCCATTGTATAAATAGGAGTACAATCTCCTCCATTTGTAATGTTGAAGTTTTTGTAATATTGTAATCTTGAAGTTTTGTAATCTTAGAATTTTGGAGTATGTAATCTTAGAAGCTTAGAGTTGGTTTGTAATGGAGATTTTCAAATAAATGATTCATACTTCGATTTTGCCTCTACATCTGAGTCTCCATTAAAGTGGTGTGCTTGTGGAGTTATGGAGGGCCCCCATGGCCTCACTTGCATGCTTATTTGTTTATTTTAGGTATGATTTATTTTATGTTTTTGTTTGATTTCAGTTTTTAAGCTTTGTTAAATGATCTAATATTGGAAGGATCTTATTTGAAAGTGTTTTTGTAAGAGAACCATAAGATCTCATACAATTATTAGATTTAGGTTTATTTCATTTCAGTTTTTAAGCTTTGTTAAATGATCTAATATTGGAAGGATCTTATTTGAAAGTGTTTTTGTAAGAGAACCAGAAGATCTCATACAATTATTAGATTTAGGTTTATTTCATTTCAGTTTTTAAGCTTTGTTAAATGTTCTAATATTGGAAGAGTCTTATTTGAAAGTGTTCTTGTAAGAGAATTGTAAGACCTCATACAATTATTAGATCTAGGTTTATTTTATTTCAGCTTTTAAGTTCTTATTAGATGTTCTAATGTTGGAAGAGATCTTGTAGAATATGTTCTTGTAAGAGAACTATAGATCTCAAACAATTGTTAGATGTAGGTGTGATTAGTTATTGAAAGAGATCTTAATGAATATGTTCTTGTAAGGGGACTTTAAGATCTTGGACAAATTAGGAATCTTTCTAGATCTATATATTTTAGATAAGCACTTCTAAGTTTACCTTCCCGGGTTGACATTAAATTAAACTCTAATTGACATCGTCAATTGGAACCAAACATTTTGGCGTCGTTGCCGGGGAAGTGCAACTAGAAGGATTTAGTAATTTTATGCATTTCTTTTTAATGGACTAATTTGTGGAACTTGGTGACAGCAGGTTCATAAAGGAGTTCAAAGTTTGGAGCATTTTTATTTTTGCACATAGTTAATTCAGTTTTTATTTTAAACCCCCCATTTCTCACTAATCCATCTACGGATGATGAATTTGACAATGTTGAACAGGTACTTCTTGGAGAGCAAGGACAATAACCTTGAGCCAACTCTAAGACAGGATTCTCACATACTTGCAAAACATAATGTAAAATTTTTAAATCTTGATGTGAGCATGTTCGAACTTTTAGTCCGTAGATGGCTTCATTGGAAGCATTCTTTTACTTAGAAAATAAAACATCTTTCAAGTTAATGTAGAATAGATTAGAAAAATAAAAATGAGATCTCATTAGAAGTCATTAGAAGTTGTTATCATTAGAAGTTTTTAGTTTTGCTTTCAAAAAATAAATCATCATGAATAAATTCAGTGACACATCTTTGCATCTCTATGTCTTGTTTCTGTATCACGGGTGAGCCAGGAGCTTGATTATCAGAAAGCTCTGTCTTCCGAGAGTCTAAACGCCCCCATGACATTGCAGAAAAAGTGTAGATAATGCAAGGTTTTGTCGTAGATCTTAATTGTGTTTTATCATCCACGCTAACCTGCATAAATAAAAATAAATCAAGAGATTAGTATACTCTCTTCCTGCGCTTCGTGCGATCAGAAAGATCAGAAAATCAATTGATTTACTTCAAATAAAAATATTTTTTTTTTCTGGAAAATTGATTTGCGATATGACAATAAAGAATTTTGTAAATGAGCGAAAAAATTATCTTAAAAAAAAAAAAAACATTTTAGATAAAACTTAGTCTTTTTAAGTTTTAGTTTAAAAAAAATTCACATAATAATAATATATATATATATTATTATTAAAGATGATATATATTATTATTATTATTAAAAAAAAATCTTTTTGAAAACTAACCATTTTTTGTTTTGTTTTGTTTTGAGATAGGTTCAATTTCATTTTTTTTTTAGATTTAAAAAACAAAAACATTTAAAAAATACTCATTTAAATAAAAATAAAAATAAAAACAAATTAGAGCAATAATTAAAAAATAAAAAATAAAAAATTTCATCAAATAAAAAAAATGAAATAAAAGCCATCCAAAATAGATCAACACAAATCCTCTCATAATAAAACAAAAGAAATCATTTTAAAAACCCACAATAAAACTTCAAACAAAACATAAAAACACCGTATATATATTCCCATTATAACAATTGAACAGAATACCATATCTGCAGAATAAATGACTTGTTCACCATTGCATACGGACTGTTTGGAATCCGCTTTCATCCTATTCAACAGGCATTCTAAATTTCAAGATCTTTAAAATAATCAGTATTTACTAAAAGCTCAGTTGCTCAGCTCTAATTTCTTTGTCTTGTCACATTTTCCTGTATATAAACAATTTGAACACTTAAACAGAAGCAAGGTTTTTTGTTGTTGGAAGGGTTCCATCATAGGTAAATTTCAGGACATCTGGTCTCCTGAATAGCTGCGAGCCACTGGGCACACTGTGCTTTTGTGGTCGAATATCCTGATAAAAAAATTGCAATTGGAATTGCAAGAGTTGCAATAGCATTGGGCGCATCCACAATGCCTGACAATCTGCCTTCGCATGGGCAACAAGACAGGAGCAAGTAAACCTATTCTTTTGTATATACAAATTTGAAAAATAATCAATGGCATTTAGGACTGCTTGTTTATAAGCTAGGCTTGCATCAAGGTAATGCTGTTGAAGTTTCTCATCCACGCTGATGCCTTCAAATACCAACCATTCAGAGAACCGGGGTTCTAAGGGACCAATTTCAAAAATAGGATTTACATGCAGTTTGTTGAACCCATTGGGGTCTAAATTTCAAGATCTGTAGATCAGGGTCTTCTAATCGATGACTGTCTGCCCCCTCGCAAATCTGATTGCAACACATTCGGTCCTATCTTGCCTCAACAAAAACAAACGCAAACGCATATTGCTGAGTGTTAAACCTTCGGCCAGCTTCGGCACTAGACGCAACTAATTGTATGCTTGATATTGGATTTGAGCATCATAATGGTTATACACGCATTTGCCCCTCAACATAGCATTTTAGCAATCATTCTAAGCTTTTCACGCAGCTTTATCATTTGAAAGCGCAGATCTTAGCGCTCGAGGAACCGAGACGAGTATCATTCTGCCTTGATCGTTTATCCAGAGTAGCGATATGATCCTTTGATTTTATTCCCGAAGACCTGTGACAAATTGCAACTATATTTACCACAGAAGCGATTAATGCCGATCAGAAATTCCGATTTTTAGATTTCTAGATCCCATGTGCATAGAGATCTTGCTGTTTGTTATGTGTGGATAAAAATTTTTGCCAACTCCATCGGAAACATTAACAGCTCCACAGTTTTCGGCCAAGAAATTAACACTCCAAAAGTTTTCGATTTGGATTAAAGCTCGAGCTCTAACGACGGCTTTACTTTTGGTCATCAACCAATCTCTACTTTATTATTATCATCGATTATTACCTGTTCGATCCGCGTGGAGACTTTCATGACCTGAATCTCTGATTGACAAATTTGGGTATGCTGCCCTATATTGCATGCATGCTTCTATCTGCGCTGCAAATAAGAACCTCCACAATGTTTTAGAGGCCGGGAGGAAAGTCCTCACCTCAGCGCTACATCCATTTGTCATTTCAATGATATCCACATTCAACGTTTCTAATTTTTATGGCAAAATTTCATACTATTTTTACGATGTGTTGTTTTTAGTTCATGTATACATTTTATGAGTTGAATGTATGTTACGTTGTTGTTATTGTTTACTTTTTATATTATTTTTAAAACATATTTTAATGATTATGTTTTTTTGTAATGGAGTATTATAGCTTTTGTTTTATATATATATGTTATTTTGTTTTATATATATATATATGTTATGTAATGTATTTTATTTTTTATTTATTATTATTATTTTATTTTTTGGAATATTGTTAGTGTTGTATATAGAATGTTTGTAAATATGTTTTATATAAAATGTTTCATGTATGTTTTATTTTAATTAAAATAAAATTGTCATGATCTTGTTTTTATTTTATTTTTATTTTTTTTGCCATAAAAAAAAATTGTCATTAAAATTGATGTGAATTTCATGATTGGAACAAATTGAAAAAAAATTGTTGTGATGGCTCACGGAATGATCAATAGAGATCACATACATACTTGTTTAAAATCCTGTAGTAAATGGTGCACATTTATTATCAAGAAGATGAGAACATTGAAGATGCTTGTTTTGAAGCAGTATTATGCCTTTTATTTCTCATATGAAGAAGTTCTACAGTGCCTTAAACTTAGCAGTGCTACTAAATGACACAGGAAAAATTAGTTTTCTTCTTAAATTTTTTTTTATTATTATTTTTATTTGACGCATTTGTAATAACATCTTGCAAGTTTTAAATGATGCAGATTTTGGCAAATACAAGATCGATCGATGATGACATGTGAAATTCGATATCATAAATGCAAATCATGAAACAATTTCGACGATGGTCGGGATTTGCATAATTGCAATGAAATTAAATTTTATTTACATAAGAAGGGAATTAATTATACTGATTTCATATTTTAAAATGGATTTATAAAAAGTCATAGAATTGAGCCAACTTACACATTTGATTTTACTTAAATCTGTTTTATTGGTGTTTAATTTTTGCATAAACAAACCAAGTAGAAATTGATCACTTTTGCTTGGATATATTTATGTTTTGTGAATGCCAGGTTTTTGCAGGTTTGCGTTAATCAAATGATCATTCAAGGAGTCTAATTTGTCGACAGTTGGACTTCCAACAAATCAATTTTATGATGAATCATGTGAATAAGTCCATATTCATTACAACCAGTCTTTTCTTCCCTTTGTAAAATTGTAAATCCCAATGAGTCCTCAATGCAAGCCAAAATCCCTTTTTCCGAGCAAGTTTCAATCATGCAGTCAAATCCACTTCTTTTCATGCACTTTTTTTCATTCACCCCTAACCCACAAAATAAAACCAAGAAGCTCACTTACAAGAAGCTCACTTATTGTCATTTTCCTTGTCATTTCCATTTCCTTTTTCCTACCATTTTCATCTTCCGCCAATAAAATCCTGCTTCTACATATCACTGAGTCAAAGTCCTAGAGTCTAATTATCTTTGTAAAAACACCTAGAGGCTTGCATGCCTTAATGGCAAGTACTCTTGCCAATGAACAATGGGAGTACATTAATATCCCTTGTTCGTTGGATCTTGTAGGTGACTCGACCACAACAAACATATTCATACCTACAAAGATTTGTTAGGCATCTTGACTCCCATTGGAATCAATGGTGGGAGCTCTCGTGTTGACTAGTGGCATTCATTAATGGCCACTAAGCCAACAACTTCTTACTATGTTCGACACCAACACATTTAATCATATAGTAAGATTTGTGCCATCGACCGTTGAAGACTTGAAGACCCATATTTTGTAGCAGATGAAGCAGATTTCTGTTCATTTGTTTTTCAGTTTGTCATGACTTGAGGACAAGTCAATAAATAAGGCTAGAGGGAGGAAAATGTAACTTATATATTTTGTATACCTTCCAAGCCTTATCCATTTTCAGCCATATTCAGCAGACTCATCAGACTCATCAGACTATCCAGCAGCATATACGACAATACAGATCCATCTTTCATCCACAACTTGCAGAAGAAGCTTCAGATCAAAAGTGTAGCAACTAAAAATGCATGATTCATCCACTTCTATAGGTAAGTAAGGTATGATGTTTTATAACCTTTAATCTTGAAATTCTTTTTAGATGCTAAAATAATGATGTTTGGAAAATATTCCACTATTTCACTATTCCCTTTCTCATTAAACAAATTGCCAAAAACCATCAGTTGGGGAGGGGGGAATTTCACACTTCATTTTTTTTTCCTCATTCATATTACATCTTAACCCACATAGTCTTCCCGCAATAAAAACTACTACAAAATGATGAGCATATTAAATGACCTATTAAATATGATGAGCATATTAAATGACTTCTTAAAATGATTGATCTCAACAAAGTAAATAATGATTGTAAACACAAGAACCAATCATTAAAAAGAGATCTCAACAAAGTAAATAATGATTGTAACACAAGAACCAATCATTAAAATATGTAAATGCTTTGCAAAAATAAAAATTTATCCAAAAGATGTGCAAAGTTAAAAGGAAGTCCATGATTGAAAGATGTTTTTTACACAAGAACCAAACATCTTGTAAAAGGAAGCTCATCCAAGAATCAAATTAAACAAGTCATTGTAGTAGCTTGCATGAGGACATGCAAGAGCTTCAGTTGGGGAGTATGTTTGGGTTTCAAAATGTCACTCATTACCGTACACTTTCTCACCTATGCTTCCATTTTATCACCCATTATTCACCACCATGTCACTTCATTTTCCCTATTACTCACCATTAATGGGTCTAATTTATATTTTCCAAATATTATTTATTTTTAAGCATTTTTGAGAGAAATTCTTGATTAAATATTAGAAAATAATATATTTTAAATTATATATGGAAAGTGGGTTGTTTTTGTGACATGTGTAGATTCCAAGGAAGCTTCCAAGACACCTTTATGTGGCCTTGAAGGATCAAATTCGAATTTGAGAAGATAAACCTCATGGAGAAGATTATGATCTCATGGAGAAGATCAAGGACAAAAGGGGTTATGTGTCTAGATGGTTGAGAGATTTATGGAACTAAAAGAGAGATTAGTGGATGATAATTATGAGTTTGTTACTCATCCCATTGTATAAATAGGAGTACAATCTCCTCCATTTGTAATGTTGAAGTTTTGGTAATATTGTAATCTTGAAGTTTTGTAATCTTAGAATTTTGGAGTATGTAATCTTAGAAGCTTAGAGTTGGTTTGTAATGGAGATTTTCAAATAAAGGATCCATACTTCAATTTTGCCTCTACATCTGAGTCTCCATTAAAGTGGTGTGCTTGTGGAGTTATGGAGGGCCCCCATGGCCTCACTTGCATGCTTATTTGCTTACTTTAGGTATAATTTAATTTATGTTTTTGTTTCATTTCAGTTTTTAAGCTTTGTTAAATGATCTAATATTGGAAGGATCTTATTTGAAAGTGTTTTTGTAAGAGAACCATAAGATCTCATACAATTATTAGATTTAGGTTTATTTCATTTCAGTTTTTAAGCTTTGTTAAATGATCTAATATTGGAAGGATCTTATTTGAAAGTGTTTTTGTAAGAGAACCATAAGATCTCATACAATTATTAGATTTAGGTTTATTTCATTTCAGTCTTTAAGCTTTGTTAAATGTTCTAATATTGGAAGAGTCTTATTTGAAAGTGTTCTTGTAAGAGAACTGTAAGACCTCATACAATTATTAGATCTAGGTTTATTTTATTTCAGTTTTTAAGTTCTTATTAGATGTTCTAATGTTGGAAGAGATCTTGTAGAATATGTTCTTGTAAAGAGAACTATAGATCTCAAACAATTGTTAGATGTAGGTGTGATTAGTTATTGAAAGAGATCTTAATGAATATGTTCTTGTAAAGGGGACTTTAAGATCTTGGACAAGTCAAGAATCTTTCTAGATCTATATATTTTAGATAAGCACTTCCTAGTTTACCTTCCGGAGTTGACATTAGAATTAAACTCTAATTGACATCGTCAATTGGAACCAAACAGGTGGAAGAAACCACCTAGGCAGCGCCAACCATCAGAGGGCACATGCGCACTACAGAAGCTGAGCGACTGGCTCGGGATGCAGAGAAGGTTGTAGGACCACCTACAGCACAGCGCAGACAGAGACAGTCACCGGATCGGTACACTGGATACATGGCTCTTGTGAGTCAATGTGTTGTGACGGAGCCATCCTCTTTTGAGGAAGCCGTGGAGGAACCCGCATGTGTTGATGCCATGATCGAAGAATATGATTCGATCATCAGGAACAGTGCATGGGAGATTGTCCCAAGACCGGTTGGGAAATCAGTTGTAGGTTCGCGATGGATCTACAAGGTGAAGCAGGCGGCTGACGGGAGTGTGGAGAAGTACAAGGCGAGATTTGTCGCCCGTGGCTTCTCACAGATCGAGGGGATTTACTATGAGGAGACTTTTGCACCTGTCGCAAGGTACTCTTCCATACGGACGATCCTTGCTCTCTCAGCGCAGATGGGGTGGCACATTCATCAGATGGATGTGAAGACTGTGTTCCTCAATGGAGTTATTGAGGAGGAGGTGTACATAGAGCAGCCTGAAGGTTTTGAGATCTTCAGCAGTGATTCGCATGTGTGCCGACTCAAGAGAGCACTGTACGGGCTGAAGCAAGCACCTCGTGCTTGGTACACTCGGATAGACAGCTACTTCACCGGGCTTGGATTCTCCAAGAGTGAGGCGGATCCAAACCTGTACCAGATTGTGGTGGAGGGGAAGCTGTTGATCATCGTACTGTATGTAGATGATCTGATTTTGACTGGCGATGAGCAGTTGATACTTTCATGCAAGGAGGATCTTGCACGAGAGTTTGAGATGAAGGACCTGGGCATCCTTCATTATTTCCTGGGATTGGAGGTTTGGCAACGCAGTGGAGGACTGTTTGTTTCTCAGGGAAAGTATGCTCGGGAGATTCTGGAGAGGTTCAACATGCAAGGCTGCAAGCCTGTTGACACTCCTCTTCCTGGTGGTTTGAGGAAGGAGGATGCTACTTCAGCGGAGGTAGTGGATGCCACTGTCTATCGATAGTTGGTGGGGTCGCTTATGTATCCGGTCAATACACGACCCGATATATGCTATGCTGTTAACCAGCTTTCGCAAGCTATGGTTAAGCCTACCAAGCTCTTTTGGAAGGCAGGCAAGCATGTATTGCGCTATATTAGAGGCACATCGAGATATGGTCTATGGTACAGACAGGAGGATGGAGCGAAGCTTTCTGGCTTCACTGATGCAGATTGGGCAGGGAGTCCAACGGACCGGAAGAGCACTTATGGAGGAGTTTTCAGCATTGGGTCGACAACAGTTTCCTGGTACAGCAGGAAGCAGAGATCCGTGGCACTCAGTTCAGCAGAGGTCGAGTACATGGCAGCTAGTTTGGCTGCATGCGAGGTTATTTGGATGAGGAAGATCGTCGCAGGATTGTTCAGGTTACATTTGGAGCCTACAGTGATCTATTGTGATAACCAGAGCTGCATCAAGCTCTCGGCTAATCCAGTATTTCATGATAGGTACAAACACATCGACATCAGGTACCATCATATCAGAGATTGTGTTCAGCGGAGAATCATGATGCTTTCATATGTTCCCACGGAGGATCAGGATGCCGACATCCCGACGAAGGCGCTCACCAGGAGCAAGTTCGAATTCCACAGAGGCAGGATAGGGGTTGCAGATAATCCATATCTTGCTGAGAGGGAGTGTTGAAAATGCAGCAAGATGATGGAGCTTAGTGAAATGAAGTCGCTTTCACTAAGTGGGCCCGCAGGCGAATTCTGGCGCAAATTCTATTTTTAGACTATGTCTATTTTTAGACATATGGAGCATGGTTCGGGGATTCCAGTTTGAGATTCTTGGAGCATTGGTCATGTTGGTAAAAATAGATGAGACTCTCTTTTTTAGGTCGAAGAGGTCGAAGGCTATTTTTAGACTGCCTCTCCTAAAAATAGGGAAGTCAAATATTATTTACCCTTAATAATATTTGGACTCTAAACAACAGTTTACTCTCTTGGAGCACTTCAGTTCGAGCTATAGAAGTGGCTCATGCATATGACAGAGGAATTACGCTATTCCCAAGGGTTTGATGGCATCATGCATGGTTGACTTAAGTTAGGACTTCAGTGGCAGAAGTTTGGTGGAGTTAATGAGACAGCTAGTGGAGTTGTGTTCTGTTTATTTTAGTTGAACTAGTTGAGATTAGTTTAACTAGCTAATCAATTAGTTATGAGTGGAGTGAATTAAATATTATTTAATTCATTAATTAATAACTCATTATTCAACTCAAGAACACATCAGTTCACTACAATGCATGATCAGTTCAGTGGAGACCAGTGAAAGAGGTAGATGAAAGGGTGGAGTTAGCTATCAGTTGTGACTATACTGTTGCTATTTGCAACACACAGATAGGTGGAGTAAGCCCATGAGGATTGCGCAGTTCAGGCTGGTGGTTTATCTATATAAAAAGGCCATCCCATAGCATTGAAACACGCAATAGAGGCAAGGCAATTGGCGGTGAGTTTTGAACCAGTAACCTGTTCAAAACTGAGCTAGATTGTGAGTAACTGTATGAGAAAGTACCGAGTACTTGTGAGGAGTATTGTACTGAGTTTGTTACTTTATTTCTCCATTATAATATACACAATAGCTGCGGGGTTTTCAGCTATAAGCTTTCCCCATACATACTGTGTTAATGTGTATGATGATTTGATGTGTTATCGCTTGATTTTATTTCCGCATGTTTGATGATCTGAGTTGAGTTGAGTGGAAGAGATTATGTGTTGTGTATGAAGTTCAAATAGTATGTGACCAGGATAGTCTCGGTGGATAATTATTTATTATTCAGCAAATTTCTACATTTTCTACATCAGTTTCCTATTTTCTATTGAGATTAACTTTTCTAAATGAAGTATGCAGATTGCGGATAGTCTAAGGAAGTGTAAAGAGTTTGAAAATAGTGAAGAATAATCAAATACATAAGAGGCATTATATCCCAGTGAAGACTTTTTCAAATACATGTGAAAAAATTGAAAACGGTAAGGTCGAACATACCCGATGAAAGGAGCAACAACGCCGACAAAAGGAGCAACAACGCAGATGGGAGGAGCAAAAATGCGCGAACAGCAGCGACAGTGACAGAAATTCGCAGGAATAATGAAACCAGTAAACAAAACAACTTCGCGGGTGATTTATTTATAGAAATTAGTTTGGCCAAACTATTTTAATCAAAATGAATGTGTACGTGATTTTCAGAGACACACTAGAGGAATAAGGTCCAATTTTTTGATGAAAATGTGCTATGAAAGTAAAGGGTTAAAGGCAAACATGTACAAGGCATAGTTGAGCCAAATGTTGTTGAGGAAGGGCCTAATTATTTGGGTCTTGGTTATGGAAAACATGATGGAGAATGCTCCAAAGCCAAGGAGGCACATGACGCTGTTCCAAGAAGGAATTTTATTTCATGTTCATTACCTCAAACTTGTGAAGTTTGTATTCATGATGAATGGAAAAGTTTAACACCCACTTTGCAAGAAGATGTTAATAATCATGTAGCTAATGAGAATGTAAAAGAAGAGGATGTTGAAAGCTCTAGAGTCATTGAATTCATAATCATAGAAAAGAACTTGCACATGTTCCTTTTGTGGTTTGAATAATCATAATGTTTATAGATGTTGGAAGAAGATATTCATGCACATTGAAACTTTCTAAATAAATGAGGCAAAAAGTCAAAGGCCCATTGGACAAGGAAATGATGTTGAAAATAAGATGCAATTGTTTATTACTCATTGCCATAAGAAAGGTCACCTTGTAGACAAGTGTTGGACTTTGTATCCAACAAGTCATCCACAACATTTGAAGAAGGTGGAAAGAGATAACGACAAGAATGGAAAAGAGGATTCCATAATCGATGAGGGTCAAGATTATTCATATGATGAAGTGCAGCTAAAAGAAGCACCATTGAAATGGTTTGCTAACAGATGGTTAGATTTCTTATCCAATTAAGGCCTTGCATGTATTTTGATGTTTCATGAATTTCTTTTCAAATTCAAAGTATGGTGCATGTTGCATGAAGCAAGATGTTGAAAGTAGAGTTATGTTGACACACTTAAATGCAACAAATATGGAAATTTGTACATGAGTTCTATTATTTGACTTGAGAGTCAGTTGTTTGAAGAGGCATGTTTTGTCGACTTGTGTTTGGTTGATGGTTTTGTACACCAATATGTAAGAGTACATGGATATATTCACATGATGTGAATTTTTTTTCTTTGAAGGAGAAAAATGATATGTCAGCGAGCTATGTTTCTTGCATGATGTGTTTTTCAATTTGATGGTTTTGTTTGTGACAAGACGTCACAAGATTTTGGGAAGGTCCACTCTTGAGCGAGAGCCTCATGATTACAACCTAATCATGAGAATCAAATGGGAGTGCATCCTTATTTTGAAAAAAAAAAGGATTCTAAGCTACCTAGGACTCAAACGATTATTTTTAAATTTGAAATATCATGGTGTGTTTTTTCAATGCCTGAATCCACAACCCTAACATAAATTTTTTATTCTTTTTTTGCAGGATTTAGTTGGTTATATTAAAATTCAGTTGAATTTAAAATTCTTGGCTTAGTGGCATGAACCAAACATATTGTACATATTAAATGAGGAATTTCGCTCTCCCAATCATTTCTAAATCACCCATATCACCAAGAAAACATGTTTTAAAAGAACATACTTTGGTATGGGAAAGACCTTAGGTTTAAAATATTATAAGAAGGTTTTTGATATGGTTAAGAGAATGTGGAAAATAGAATCCATAAACAAATTATTTTTCAAAATGTATTACTTTCAAAGTATCAACAAGGAATGTACAAGGGTGTTCAATGAATTAACACTATTTATTTAAATTCCATGATGTATATCTTACTCATAATTTTAACAAATTATTAAATAATGATCTATATTGGACAATTATATTATTTGTCATATATTTTGATGATTATAGAGTGAAAAAACTGAAAGAATCAACTTGTAGGGTCATTTTAATGGTGGGTGGAGAATTGGGGTCTAAAACCTTTTGGAGTCATTTTGAGGTATTAAATGACATTTCTGGGGGTCAAACGATTATCCCTTGTGCCGAAATCTTGACCATTATTCTACACTTAAAGACATTTCCAATGGTGCAAGAAAAACATCAAATGAAGTTCATTCAAAATTTATGCCTTTAGTAAGTCGACCTATCATGTTGACCACCATGGTATGAGAGAATGACATTTTAGCCCCATTACTCATGCATGGAAAGCTAGCTACATGTGGAATTTTAACAAGATTCTAAAAGGTCTAAAATCACAAACCTCGTTAATGGTTAACGGAATCAAATCTTACACCTAGTTGGCTATCACGCTATGTTAAATACTTGGCCACTAGGAGGAATAAGAGTTCCATTTTGTGTTATTGTATTTTGTTCCATAGTTGAAAATACAACTAGGAGTGTGAAGTTAGAGAGAAAAATGTATGAAGTTAAGTTTTATAGCAACCTTACACGCTAAAAGTCTTAGCTAACTCTAGAGAGATTACCTCTTTCTTTGTGCTCACATATTTTCCATACCAGAAAAGAGAGAGTAGAGCATGTTTACATTTTAGTGTTGTTTTTCTCCCATAAGGATTTCCTAGGGAAAAAGGAGTCTAGAGCATCATTACTTTTTAGGGTTGCTTGTCTCCCATATAAGCATTTCCTAGAAAAATAATTGTGTTGATTGTCTAGAGATATGTATGTGTGTTTCATTATGTTCTCTATTTCTTACGTTGTGTTTCATTATGTTTTATATTTCTTACATTTCTGCCCTCCTATTTTTCTTTCCAATCAAGGTTTATAAAATAACATGAGAAGCAACATGAAACTTGGAACAATCATTTTCATTATCTATATGGAAGGCAAGAAGGATTATATCCCCTTAAGCTTAAGCTTATGTAGTTTGTCAATTTTTATCATATATTTTTTGGTAAGGGTAAATGTTTTTTATCTATAGTACAAGTCATGAGTTCCCAAATTTTACCTTATGTAAAGCATGATTCTAGGATTACTACAATTTGTACTTGGTTTTTTATTGTGATGATGCCCTGTCTCAATCACTTGGCCATCTCTTGATGGGTAGTTAAATATTTATAACAATACTTAAGTAATATTTATCTATTTGTATTATGTGAAATTATGTAAAAATGGTATACTCTTTTTCATAAAATTGGGTTGAGTTTATCATATATTTCAATAAAAGTTGATTAAATATGTTTTCTTTAAAAGGATCTAACAATTTTGTTAAGGTATGAATTTGCAATTTTGTGTGGCTCTCTATCAACCTTCACTTCCTCATTTCTAGAAAAAATCTACTTGCTCATTCGTATACCCACTTTCTATTCAAATCCATGAGTTTTGAACTCTCGGTAACTATGTTTTTCCACGCAGGAAAATTATGTCACATTTTATACTAACTCTAAATATTATTTTGAAGTTTGAATTACTGTTATTCTTTTATATAATTTAACATTAGATATAAGTTTAAATTGAAAGCTACTTAGATGAAATATAGCTTAGATATGGCATTTTAAAATTATTATCTATTTATCGAACTAAAGGACATAATTATTACACATGTTTAATTTACATTCAAATGCTTCTTTGATTTATCTCCTACAGCTTAATGTAATGCTAGATATATAATTTAAGTTGAAGGCCCATGAGATAAATATGACTTCTATGTGACATTTGTATTTAATCATCTATTTGTTGTGTTATATGAACATAATTGGTACGCATATCTAATTTGCATTACTAATATGTCATGCTTCTTTAATTTGTCTTTTATAGATGACCGGAGCATCCCTTTTTAATCTATCCCTTTTGACTTCGGATATGTGGGCAATACTCATCCGCATATTTTTCTATCATAAAGTAGTGAGTAAATTTGTATTCCATTTGTGTCAATGTTAAGGTTAAGCACATGGATTAAAGTTTTATATAAGATACATTGCCACAGTGTACATTTATATCTAAAGAGTCCAAAACCTCATTGAAGACCATATGTTTTGTTGATGTAGTTTGATTGGTTATATTGCATTGCTTTTGCAGTTGTTGATGTGGGCCTCACCATCCAGTGATTTTAGGTAAAAAATTATTTACATGGAATTTTGAAGTATCCTAGAATGTTTATTATTTATCACTACTAGCCTTGGTGATTTAGGTGTTTGTTTTGATGCTACTTGGTTACCCATATTTAATAGTTGTTCATGTTTAATTCATTGTTAAGGCTTTTTATTGGCTTGTAAGGATGTATTTTTCTCAAATCCATAATGGCTAAAAGAATGAAATTTATCTATGAAAAAGAGAGGTCATATGGAAAAAAAATTGTTTGCAAGTGTTCTTTTGAACCCATAGAACTTGCAACCCCAATATGGATACAATACTAAGTAATACATTGCCTCCTTATCTAACTTAGCCAGGGATTTGCAATACTATATTTGAGTTGGCTAGCTCCATTTCAAGATATTATAATGTTAGATTATTATTTCTATAGATTTTGATTATGGTAGTAAAATGTTACAAAAAAACCGGAAACTACAAATAATATTATTCTAGATATATGTAAAAAGGACATGGTAGAGAAAATTAAACAATATTAAACTTTTCATAAATAGTTTAGATATAAATACATTTTCTAATTTTGATTGTAAATTCCAAGGCTTAAAGCAATAATTTTTCTAATATTTTTTTTTAATTAATAAATAAAAAAGAAGCATTTTCAATCAAAATCACATCCAACATATAATAAAAATAATAAAAACAATTTAAAACTTCATACACTATGACATTACTATGGCAAAGAGCATAAAAATATACAAGCAAAAAATCCTTTTCTATAATAATGGAGAGCTTCAAATATACAAGAAAAAAAATCTTTCAGCCTCCTTGTATCCCAGAACCTCACTATTATTGATTCACCCCCCTCTTGTAATTCCTTATTTCAACAGTTAGCAAGAGGATTGAAAAGCCAAAAAGGTGCAATCAGATACTCAAGAGATAGTTGTAGAGCCAATTGTTAGATGCAACCAGATACTTGGGAGATAGGTGTATATCTAGTTGCAATGACATAGTAGCTCAAGAGAGATCGAATTTCTAGTTGCAAGTGCAAATTACAAGAAATTAATGTGAATAGGGTGCTAGTGTGAATTGGCTAGTTGCAGAGTGTAGGTGCAGTTCTAGATAGAGAGAGACTCCAAGAAGGGGTTTCAAGACAGAGCAGGTTTCCAACATTCTAGTCAAGAAGGGAGGCAAATATTTCCAACAAAAGAGGCAAGAACAAGTTCCCTAGTGGTAGTGCTATGCAACCTAGTTAGTTAGTGCATGTTGCAAGCAAGATTGCGAGTAGCTGGGAGTCTCCAAAAAGAGTTTCTATAGGTAGAACGAGTTTCCCAAAAGTAGTACTACACATTTTATTAGGTAGGACTGCATCTAGCATGGAGGAGGCCGAGTTGATTTGCTAGTCTAGGAGATTTCCCTGTTCTTATTCTGAGGGAGATCGAGACTCACTAGTGTAGTGATAGAATCCAAGCAGAGGCAGCGCATGGGAATCAACAATGCGAGATCAAAGTAGCGCAGTGGAAGTGCATATTGGTTCATCTACAACGTTAGCAGATGAATCAAAGTAGCACATCGACGTGGTGGACAACAATTGCCGAAGTACCTTCTTCGCATAGATTTCTAGTTCTCAGTGCCATAGGGAGATCTGTTTGTAGATGGGTGATGTAGTCTCTCCAAGAGTGTGAGTTGAATGAGGCAAAGGGAGTTGTTGAGGCAACGAGGTACTTTACTAGTCAGATTGATTTGCAAAAGTGAAGTAATTCCTACTTTGATTTGTAAAATAATACATTATATTCCAGTTCCTTGAGAAACAAATCCAAAAATCAAACCTATATGATATGTATACAGACAATTCAGAAAAATAATATCCGGTAGCGAAAGAATCTAAACCTCAACCAAAACCAACAAAAACATCTCCAGAGACTTTAGAAAGACATCCCATCAGAAAGACAGCCCATAAGTAAATCATAGCACACAGAAATTCCAACCCCGAAAGCCTTAGCAAGCAAATAAGAACCAAAAGTAGGCGAAGTACCAACCCCGACGTTTTTTTAATACACAGCACAAAAAAATTTTGAGCGCGGATGGAGAGTCGAACATACCCGACAGAGTCGAAGAGCGCGGACGGGAGGAGCACCAGCGCGGCCGAGAGGAGCAACAGCGCGAACAAAGCAACAACGACAGGGACAGAAAACGTGTGAACAATGAAACCGGTAAACCACCAAACTTCGCGGGCGATTTATTTATAGAAAATAGTTCGGCCGAAATTTTTTTAGAAGTTCGGTTGAACCTTTGTTGCCGGTTTTCCAATCTCTGGCAAAAATTCTGTTTGCCCGTGCCGTTAGTGTGCCGTCAATCTAAACGGAATCACGAGTTCGGCTAAACTTTATAAAATGTTCGGCAGAACTATTGCCAAAAAAAAAAATTGGCCCCTGATTCTCACAAAAGTTTAACCTAGCTTCACGTTTCCGCCCTCTTGCAAGTATAAACACTAAACAACAAAGACATTGCAATATAAAAATGCCTATTTATCTTAATTAGTTAAATCGATTGAACATTAAACATATATATCAGTTAAAAATCCATCATATGAGAAATAGAAACATAAACAGATACATATATGGGAAAATGAGCAGCAATATTTATTAATGAGTAGAAGGGGGAGGTTACAACCAATGATCGATTTGATTTCACCAGCTCCAGCATCGTCCCAGCCTCATCACAATCAAAATATCACTAGAGCAACATATCACTCCTATTAGTCTCTCAATTGAGAATTCAACAACATTTCTTTACCAAAATTCTTCCTTCCCTTGCACTAGGATCTGTGCTCAATTTATAGGGAAGATGAAGGTATTTTCTCAATCAATGACTTTCTAATAATAGGCAAGAAATATTCCCAAGCTCAGAGGTGTTATATGGACACATGGATTTGAAGTTTGACACATATGGACTCTTCTAGAAGGTGTTGGCCATGTGGAGATTCTGGAACAATGAGAATTTCGATCCCATTTGACCAACACACTCTTGAATGTTGGGAAGTTCTTTGTAAATCACCCTTGAATGGAGGTAACTACATATGAAACACAGTTACTCCCTTGAGATGTAGTGTTGGTGAGCTCATAACTGATATAACATATACTTCAAACCTTGGAAACCTTGCAATAGAAGTCATGAATGGTTTGTTCTTGTCTTAGGGCATGTAGCCACTGAAATGATAAGGGATGATAGACCCTATTTCATTGGTCCTGGGGATGATGTCCAGTTTGACCAGGTCATGGAGGATGATGCCCAAATTGACCTATAACAATCAATATCAACATCATGGCTACAATCAAGCTCATTAGAGGTGGAGTAAGGAAGAGGTGAGCCTAGTAGCTCAACAACAATAGTCTCCTTCTGAAACTTCTGTAGGTGACTTTCTAGTTAAAACTTCTATTTACACTTGTGAAAGCCCTAAATAACCTCATTCTTCTTAGTCAAATATAACAACAATGAATTGTAATATTCTTTCAAGGTTTGATACTGATCATACAATCCATTATTATTTTCTTGATAATGGGAAACATATTCAAAAAACATTTCCAATGAGTCTTTCAAGAAGCAATGATTAGTAGATAGTTAGAAATTAATGTCCTATGGCCTATAAATATCCTTCTTCAAGGAAACATTTTCTCAATGAAAGACATTCTCAAATTCCTCCTATAAATCATCAATATAGTCAACCTTAGTTTGAAAGTCATCTTCCATAATATAGAAAAAACATCCCAACTGTGTCGCCAAACTATCAACCTTACTATTTTCTTAGTTGTAGTAGTCTAGTGCAATCAATTCTTGAGTGTTGTATTTTTTGTTTTCAAGAAATCAATGAATGACTTCAAGTAAAGGACTGTGTTAGAATGTTTATCAGCTACGTTCTCACAGAGTTCTTGTAATATTTTAGCCATCTTGAAAATTGTTCACAATACCAATTTGATTATATGTTAATCAAAATTAGAAATAATAAAATGCATTTGATAAATTAACTAGCATAAAGCCATGATAGGTATCATCCCAAATGGAAAATATATAGTTGTGGAGAGATTTGGCTCAATAGAGAAGAGTTGAGCACCATAAAATATCACCAACCACCAATTCTAAATGCATTGTTTCTAATTGGGAACAAACTATGAATAATGATTACACATCAATGAGTCTCTCACATTGAGCCAAGAGGCTCATTTTATAACCCAGTGTGAGCATAATGTGTAATTTTGTCCATGCTTAGCGTGAAGTTGGACATGTCTCTCCTAAAATACAAATAAAATATTCTCTAAATAGAAAACGATGTCATCTATAATAATAAAAAAATGAATATGTTATGCATGTTTATAAGTTAGTTGTGGATATCACCTAATGTAATTCAAGTAAAGTAATTAGAAGTAAAAAATGTGAGCAAGATGTTTAAACCTTATACTTTTCAAAAATATTTCAACACCTAATTTAAATAAACTATATATATATATATATATATATATATATATATATACATTAAATATTTGAAGTGGTTTTAGTATTTTACAGTTTGATATTTTTTTAGGTATATGTTTTTTTTTTTTTGGGTTGAAATCCAATAAATATTTTTTGTAGAAATTTGATAGAATTGCAACTGCTCAAGAAATTAAACTAAAATTAAGAGACACAATAATTGGAAATCACAATTTAGAACTACATGCATAGATATGGAATAAGAAAAACCATAAATACATAGTGATTTCTAGGGGAACCCAAGTGGGAAAAATCCCTCAATCCTTTGCATTAATTAGTTGAATAGAGAAAATGTTACAATTACTAACTCCAACTCTGAGCTCAACCTGCAAAAGAATAAGTGTTCTCTCTGCTCAATGAAAAAATCTGGCCAATACTTAACCAAATATTTTCTCACAAAGCCTCCTATTTTCTTGGGCAATTCCTCAGAAAATTGGTCCCTATTATTTAATAATTTCCTCCAAATTGACTTTGCAATTCTAAAGGATTGATCATATGACTTCACACAACCCTTGTACACTCAAAACTAGTCGACACTGATGTTACATTGCCTTGTCATCTCCACTTCACCTGAGAAAATCGAATTCCTTGCATGCACTAGCTATTTTGGGTTGATTGATCAGTTAACTGACAGATATTTGTGTTACATTGTTGTCCTTCAGTTAACTGACCTTGACTGAATTACTAAAATTTAGCAATCACACATGCATATCTGAACTCCAAGCCCTCTGAGTGGAATTTACTTAGCTATTTGAATGACAAGATCCATGTCACGTGTTACATTGTTGTCCTTCAATTAAATGACCTTCAAATGAATTACTAAAATTTAGCAATCACACATGCATATCTGAACTCCAAGCCCTCTAAGTGGAATTTACTTAGCTAACTAAGTGACAAGATCCATGTCACTAGTTAACCGCTTCCAAGTTGTCCTGCAAATGTGGAAATTAGTTGTCCTGCTGATGTGGAAATCATATTTACTCAATTTGACTAAGGCTAAAGTGAAATTGAACCTTTCTTGCTACATTTTTTCAACACTATTTGTACTAGGAATTTGGATTTTCTGATCCATAAAAGTGTATAAAATCTTTTGGTAAAAAGCAAATCAAAGAATATTTTTCAATTTCCAACCACTCAATGTGGTTCATCATCACGACAAGATGAGAAATCTGATCTAGGAACCAGTCTAAATAGATTAGAAGGGTCCTAACTAGCCATTGTAAAAAACAACTAATTTGACTACAGTAAAAAAATATATAAATATAATAATAATCATAATTAAGAGTTATATTATTATTATTATTATTATTGAAATTTGAATTATTAATATGTTACAAAATACAAATATATTCTTATACCTACTCACTAAATGAATTAAATAATTATAAGTTTAAAAATAATTAATAATTATATGCTTTATCATTTAATATTCATATGTCCTACTTACTTAATGAACTAAATACTTACATGTTTAAAAATAATTAATAATTATATACTCTATAATTTAATTTAATATAAAAATAACTACAATGATTACTGAAATCGAATATATATATATATATATATATATATATATATATATATATATATATATATTAATTAATTAATTAATAAAAATTAATAAAAAATAAATAATGAAAACAATATTTATGTGAGTTTATAACTCCTAGTGAGATTTTAATTTCGGGTTTGACGGGGTGACGATCAACATTTGTAGATATGACAATCGTTCGGTTAGTGTTGTGACACACGGGCCATGTGTCATGAAAATACCAGCGCTTAGAAAACATGGCAGATTGGATTTCTGCACCACCGGCGTGACAACATGAAATCTCGTAAACTTTTTACTTAACTAGCACAACCACATTAGTAAAAACTAATGTGGTTGATATACGCCGATAGGCCTATATCCACTACCCATCACATTAATTTATATATCAAGAAATAAATATTATATATAATAAATTCATTATATTAACTTGAAATATATATATTATATATTAATAAGAATATTAATATATTAAATATATTAAATATGATTAAAATCACAAAAATATTTTATATATATTAATAATATTATAATAAGTATTAATAATATATATTAAAATTATTTATTAATATATTAAAAATATTAACTATATACATACTGTAAATTAACTTGAAATATATATAATATATATTAATATAAAAATAATATTAATAATATATAATAATTTAATATTTATTTATATATTAATATCATAGATGGTTATATTATTAATAAACCAAAAGAACTAATAATATATATTATATCATAGTTGGTTATATTATTAATAATATATATTAATAATATTATAATATTACTAATAATCATTATTTATAAATATTTGAATATTTATTTATAATGATTATTGGTAATATTATAATATTATTAATATTACTAAATAAATATTATAATATTATAATATTATTAATATTACTAAATAAATATTATAATATTATAATATTATTAATAATATATATTAATAATATTATAATATTAATAATAAACATTATTAATAAATATTTGAATATTTATTAATAATATATATTAATAATATTATAATATTACTAATAATTATAATTAATAAATATTTGAATATTTATTTAAAATGATTATTAGTAATATTATAATATTATAATATTATTGATATATATCATTAAAAATATTATAATATTACTAATAATCACTATTAATAAATATTTGAATATTTATTTATAATGATTAATAGTAATATTATAATATTATTAATATTACTAAATAAATAATATATAATATATATAATATATATTAATAATATTTATTGATATAAAAATAATATAAATAATATATAGTATTTTAATATTTATCTATATATTAATATCATAGATGATTATATATTAATAATAATATTAATATATTATAATATATTAATAATATTAATTATATCATAGTTGGTTATATTATTAATAATAATATTATAATATTACTAATAATCATTATTAATAAATATTTGAATATTTATTTATAATATATATTAATATAATAATAATATTAAACTCAAGAGAGTAATAAACCATATGAAACAATATTTAAAAACAACTGAATGTGTGATTAACATTATAAACCAAAAGAACTAATAAACCAAGGGTTTAATATTATAAACCAAAGGAGTCAGTGGACCCAAGGGATCAATATTAAAAACGTATGGAATCAATATTTCTTAGAATGTGACATTTGATCATGGATGACATTGATCGATTATTCATATTATAAACCAAAAGAACTAATAAACCCAAGGGTTTAATATTATAAACCAAAGGAATTGGTGAACCGAAGCAGATTGATTTAAACATTGAGACAATTGTTCTCGCAATGCGACATTTGATCATGGATGACATTGATCGATTATTCATATTATAAACCAAAAGAACTAATAACCCCAAGGGTTTAATATTATAAACCAAAGGAATGGGTGAACCCAACAGAATTGATTTAAATATTGAGACAATTGTTGTCACAATGCAATGTTCGACCAACTATGACCATGGTTGGCCATGGGTGATATTCATATTGAGACAATGTTTTTCAGAATGTGACATTTGATCGTGGATGACATTGATTGATTATTCATATTATAAACCAAAAGAACTAATAAACCCAAGGGTTTAATATTATAAACCAAAACAATTGGTGGACCCAAGGGAAAACCATTACCCAACAAATTATAAACCAAAGGAATCGGTGAACCCAAGGGAATTGATTTAAACATGGATGACATTGATCGATTATTTATTAAACCAAAAGAACTAATAAACACAAGGGTTTAATATTATAAACCAAAGGAATTCGTGAACCCAAGGGAAAACCATTACCCAACAAATTATAAACCAAAGGAATTGGTGAACCCAAGGGAATTGATTTAAACATTGAGACAATTGTTGTCACAATGCGACGTTCGACCAACTATGACCATGGTTGGCCATGGGTGATTTTCATATTCAGACAATGTTTTTCAGAATGTGACATTTGATCATGGATGACATTGATCGATTATTTATATTATAAACCAAAAAAACTAATAAACCCAAGTGTTTAATATTATAAACCAAAGGAATTGGTGAACCCAAGGGAATTCATTTAAACATTGGGACAATTGTTGTCACAATGCGACGTTGGACCAAGTATGACCATGGATGGCCATGGCTGATTTCATATTCAGAAAATTTGACGATGGATGACATTGAACAATTATTCATATTATAACCCAAAAGAACTAATAAACCCAAGGGTTTAATATTATAAACCAAGGGAATTGGTGAACCCAAGGGAATTGATTTAAACATTGAGACAATTGTTGTCACAATGCGACGTTTGACCAACTATGACCATGGTTGGCCACGAGTGATTTTCATATTGAGACAATATTTGTCAGAATGTGAGATTTGATCATGGATGACATTGATCGATTATTCATATTATAAACCAAAAGAACTAATAAACCCAAGGGTTTAATATTATAAACCAAAGGAATTGGTGAACCTAAGGGGATTGATTTAAACATTGAGACAATTGTTCTCACAATGCGACATTTGATCATGGATGACATTGATCGATTATTCATATTATAAGCCAAAAGAACTAGCCAACTTAAGCGTGGTTTAGTATTATAAACCAAAGGAATTGAACCCAAGGGAATTGATTTGAATATTAGAGACAAATGTTGGTCACAATGCGACGTTAGACCAACTATGACCATGGTTGCCACATGGGTGATATTCATATTGAGACAATGTTTGTCGAATGACATTTGATCATGGATGACATTGATCGATTATTCATATTATAAACCAAAAGAACTAATAAACCCAAGGGTTTAATATTATAAACCAAAACAATTGGTGAACCCAAGGGAAAACCATTACCCAACAAATTATAAACCAAAGGAATCGGTGAACCCAAGGGAATTGATTTAAACATGGATGACATTGATCGATTATTTCATATTATAAACCAAAAGAACTAATAAACCTAAGGGTTTAATATTATAAACCAAAGGAATTGGTGAACCCAAGGGGATTGATTTAAACATTGAGACAATTGTTCTCACAATGCGACATTTGATCATGGATGACATTGATCGATTATTGATATTATAAACCAAAAGAACTAATAACCCCAAGGATTTAATAATATAAACCAAAGGAATTGGTGAACCCAAGGGAATTGATTTAGATATTGAGACAAATGTTGTCACAATGCGACGTTCGACCAACTATGACCGTGGTTGGCCATGGGTGATATTCATATTGAGACAATGTTTGTCAGAATGTGACATTTGATCATGGATGACATTGATCGATTATTCATATTATAAACCAAAAGAACTAATAAACCCAAGGGTTTAATATTATAAACCAAAACAATTGGTGAACCCAAGGGAAAACCATTACCCAACAAATTATAAACCAAAGGAATCGGTGAACCCAAGGGAATTGATTTAAACATGGATGACATTGATCGATTATCCATATTATAAAACCAAAAGAACTAATAAACCCAAGGGTTTAATATTATAAAACTAAAGGAATTGGTGAACTCCAAGGGGATTGATTTTAAACATTGAGACAATTGTTCTCACACGCATACATTTGATCATGGATGACATTGATCGATTATTCATATTATAAAACAAAAGAACTAATAACCCCAAGGGTTTAATATTATAAACCAAAGGAATTGGTGAACCCAAGGGAATTGATTTAAATATTGAGACAATTGTTGTCACAATGCGACCTTCAACCAACTATGACCATGGTTGGCCATGGGTGATTTTCATATTGAGACAATGTTTGTCAGAATGTGACATTTGATCGTGGATGACAATGATCAATTATTCATATTATAAACCAAAAGAACTAATAAACCCAAGGGTTTAATATTATAAACCAAAAGAATTCAGAACCTACAAGGGAAACAATTACCCAACAAATTATAAAACCAAAGGAATTGGTGAACCTAAAGGGAATTGATTTAAACATGGATGACATTGACGATTATTCATTATAAACCAAAAAGAACTATTAAAACTCCAAGGGTTTAATATTATAAACCAAAGGAATGGTGAACCTAAGGGATTGATTTAAACATTGAGACAATTGTTCTCACAATGCGATACATTTGATCATGGATGACATTGATCGATTATTGATATAAACTAAAAAGAACTAATAACCCCAAGGATTTAATACGCAACCAAAGGAATCGGGTGAACCCAAGGAATTGATTTAGATATTGAGACAAATGTCATTACAATGCGAATGCTCAATTCAACATGACCGTACACATGGGTGGATGACAATGATCAATTATTCATATTATAAACCAAAAGAACTAATAAACCCAAGGGTTTAATATTATAAACCAAAAGAATTGGTGAACCCAAGGGAAAACAATTACCCAACAAATTATAAACCAAAGGAATTGGTGAACCCAAGGGAATTGATTTAAACATGGATGACATTGATCGATTATTTATATTATAAACCAAAAGAACTTATAAACACAAGGTTTTAATATTCTAAACCAAAGGAATTGGTGAACCGAAGGGAAAACCATTACCCAACAAATTATAAACCAAAGGAATTGGCGAACCCAGGGGAATTGATTTAAACATTGAGACAATTGTTGTCACAATGCGACATTTGACCAAATATGACCATGGTTGGCCATGGGTGATTTTCATATTGAGACAATGTTTGTCAGAATGTGACATTTGATCATGGATGACATTGATCGATTATTTATATTATAAACCAAAACAACTAATAAACCCAGGGGTTTAATATTACAAACCAAAGGAATTGGTGAACCCAAGGGAAAACCATTACCCAAAAAATTATAAACATAAGGAATTGGTGAACCCAAGGGAATTCATTTAAACATTGAGACAATTCTTGTCACAATGCGACGTTGGACCAAGTATGACATGGTTGGCCATGGCTGATTTCATATTCAGACAATTTGATGATGGATGACATTGATCGATTATTCATATTATAAAACAAAATAGCTAATAAACCCAAGGGTTTAATATTATAAACCAAAGGAATTGGTGAACCCAAGGGAATTGATTTAAACATTGACACAATTGTTGTCACAATGCGACGTTTGACCAACTATGACCATGGTAGGCCATGAGTGATTTTCATATTGAGACAATATTTTTCAGAATGTGACATTTGATCATGGATGACATTGATCGATTATTCATATTACAAACCAAAAGAACTAATAAACCCAAGGGTTTAATATTATAAACCAAAGGAATTGGTGAACCCAAGGGGACTCATTTAAACATTGAGACAATTGTTCTCACAATGCGACATTTGATCATGGATGACATTATCGATTATTCATATTATAAACCAAAAGAACTAATAATCCCAAGGGTTTAATATTATAAACCAAAGGAATTGGTGAACCCAAGGGAATTGATTAAAATATTGAGACAATTGTTGTCACAATGCGACGTTCAACCAACTATGACCATGGTTGGCCATGGGTGATATTCATATTGAGACAATGTTTGTCAGAATGTGGCATTTGATCGTGGATGACATAAACCCAAGGGTTTAATATTATAAATCAAAATAATTAGTGAACCCAAGGGAAAACCATTACCCGACAAATTATAAACCAAAGGAATTGGTGAACCCAAGGGAATTGACCATGGGTGATTTTCATATTGAGAAAATGTTTGTCAGAATGTGACATTTGACCATGGATGACATTGATCGATTACTTATATTATAAACCAAAAGAACTAATAAACCCAAGGGTTTAATATTATAAACCAAAGGAATTGGTGAACCCAAGGGAATTGGCCATGGGTGATTTTCATATTGAGACAATGTTTGCCAGAATGTGACATTTGATCAAGGATGACATTGATCGATTATTTATATTATAAACCAAAAGAACTAATAAACCCAAGGGTTTAATATTATAAACCAAAGGAATTGGTGAACCCAAGGGAATTGATTTAAACATTGAGACAATTGTTGTCAGAATGCGACGTTCGACCAACTATGACCATGGTTGGCCATGGGTGATTTTCATATTGAGACAATATTTGTCAGAATGTGACATTTGATCACGGATGACATTGATCGATTATTTATATTATAAACCAAAGGAATTGGTGAACCCAAGGGAAAACCATTACCCAACAAATTATAAACCAAAAGAATTGGTGAACCCAAGGGAATTAATTTAAACATTGAGACAATTGTTGTTACAATGCGACGTTGGACCAAGTATGACCATGGTTGGCCATGGGTATTTCTATATTGAGACAATATTTGTCAGAATGTCACATTTGATCGTGGATGAAATTGATCGATTATTGATATTATAAAACAAAAGAAATAATAAACCCAAGGGTTTAATATTATAAACCAAAGCAATTGGTGAACCCAAGGGAAATCCATTACCCAACAAATTAGAAACCAAAGGAATTGGTGAACCCAAGCGAATTGATTTAAACATTGAGACAATTGTTGTCATAATTCGACGTTGGACCAACTATGACCATGGTTGGCCATGGGTGATTTTCATATTGAGACAATATTTTTTAGAATGTGACATTTGATTATGGATGATGTTGATCAATTATTCATATTATAAACCAAAAGAACTAATAAACCCAAGGGTTTAATATTATAAACCAAAGGAATTGGTGAACCCAAGGGAAATCCATTACCCAACAACTTATAAACCAAAGGAATTGGTGAACCCAAGGGAATTGATTTAAACATTGAGACAATTGTTGTCACAATGCGACGGTGGACCAACTACGACCATGGTTGGCCATGGGTGATTTTCATATTGAGACAATATTTGTCAGAATGTGAGATTTGATCATGCATGACATTGTTCGATTATTCATATTATAAACCAAAAGAACTAATAAACCGAAGGGTTTAATATTATAAACCAAAGGAATTGGTGAACCCAAAATAAATCCATTACCCAACAAATTATAAACCAAAGGAATTGGCGAACCCAAGGGAATTGATTTAAACATTGAGACAATTGTTGTCACAATGCGACGGTGGACCAAATACGACCATGGTTGGCCATGGGTGATTTTCATATTGAGACAATATTTGTCAGAATGTGAGATTTGATCATGCATGACATTGATCGATTATTCATATTATAAACCAAAAGAACTAATAAACCCAAGGGTTTAATATTATAAACCAAAGGAATTGGTGAACCCAAGGGAATTGATTTAAATTATTTGTTTTGTTTAGGGAATGAAACATTTTAGAATAATATATATATATATATACTTTAAATTAGAAATATAAGTTTTTTTTCTCTTCTTCCATCAAAATATGTTATTGATTGAGCAGAAAAGGAATTAGATATCTCTATCAGATAGGGTTTTCTAATGCATCTATTGGTCCAATAACGTTTTTAATTAAAATGAACCAAACATATGTAATTTTTTTTGTTCTCATTATAGTTGACATTATTTCTTAATTTAGTGAACATTTTATTTTTATTTTAGGAGAGATGTGTGAAAGCTAGAGTAAGCATAAAAAAAATTACACATCTCATACACTTTTAATAAAAAAATAATAAAGATTGTATTACTTATACTACCAAATTTATATTTTTAAACCTTTTTAATATTTTATTTTCCTAAATTAATATTTAAAACATATGATATAAAAAACTTAATTTTTTAAAGTAAACTTTAAGTTTTATTTATATTATTAATTTCATTTTTTTTATTATAAAAAAATTAATAATGATAATTAATAATAATGATTAGTGTTTATTAAAATTTATCCTGAAATTAAAAGAAATAGAATTCGTTTAAATTTTGTATGTTAAAAATAAAAAACACTCCAAATTATTATATAAAAAAATTAATAATAAAATTAATATTTCCTAAATAAAATCTAATATAAAAAATTATTTATTAAATTTATATTTATAATTTATTTGAATGACTTTCAAATGTAAAACTATATTTTGTGGTTTTCAAATCATATGGTACGTTCGGGTTAGTGTGGTTTGTTCCAATCTATATTTTTTAAATACATAGTTATTTAAAAAAATGTTAATAAATGGATATTAATCATTAAAATAATATTGAGACAAAAACAAGTATTATTAGTAATAACTTTATCCTATTATATTATTATATTTGGTTAATTTTGTTATATATATATATATATAGTCAATCTTTGATGGCCACATTAACAATATACATCACATTTTAATAAAAAAATAATAACGATTGTATTACTTATACTACCAAATTTATATTTTTAAACCTTTTTAATATTTTATTTTCCTAAATTAATATTTAAAACATATGATATAAAAAACTTAATTTTTTAAAGTAAACTTTAAGTTTTATTTATATTATTAATTTCATTTTTCTGTTGATTTAGCACCGTGTTGTGACACACAGGCCCATGTGTCGCAGAAAATACCACGCGCTTCGTCCTGCAACCGTTAGTTCTATTCCACCAGCGTGACAACATGATACCGACCGCTTGTTTTTACTTAACTAACTATTTCTAAATCTTCATTCAAACATATTATACTCAGTATTAAGTGAAAAATACGGACAATTATTATTTTGAAAAACATTAAAAGTAGGAGAAACTTTTTATTGGTAGATATTTTAAGACTTTTTAAATAACCTGTAAACTTTATTGGTAGATCTATTAAGACACCCAATAACCTGTAAATTGAATGACTTGCATTGTATTTTTCATCTTAATGAGATAATATTGTGAATTTTACTGGTTTAAAACATTTTTTTGACTGTAATTCTAGCATACTGGAAACATATTATATTGAATGAATATTACTGTATTTTTCTTCTGAATAAGATATTATCATTTTTTTTTTTTAAATTCAACATATTAATTTTTTTTTAAATATTTAAATTATATTTTGATTAGATTGTGAATTTTAGTGGTTTAAAATAAGATTTTGAATGTAAATTTAATTTTTTTGAAAAAAATAAAATTATAAATTATATAATTGAAACTTAAAATTTCTAGAATTCTCTATGAAGTAGAATTAACTCAAAAATGTCACAATTTGACTTAGATCCAAATTTTTTGCTGAATTGGGCTAGGAAATTAAAAAAAAAAAAAGATTGAATGTTTGAATCCTTTTTTGATAGAGAAAATGGATTCAGTACTATCAGGAAAGCAGAAATTTCTGCTGGAATTTTTCATAATCTTGCAAAAATTTCTGAGTTATTTTATGAGCTTTTTAGACTAAGCGTTTAAAAAATATGACTGTCAGAATGTTTGAATCCTTTTTTAGATAGTGGAAATGAATTCACAATCATTAAAAAAAACTGTCTAAGACACCTTTAATTAGAATTTCCAAAAATTTCAACATATTTTGTAAAAATCTTACTAAAATTTCCATTATTTTTCAAACAAAATTGTAACTTACTTTAGAAAAAAAGCACGGAAAATGGCAATTTTTTTTAACAATTAGCATACGGGGTTGTATAGTGCCACATCCTCATGTTTTGCTGAGAACTTCAGAGTTCAGATGATTATAAGTCCAACGGAAAAAAAACTGTACGAAGAAGCTATGTATAAAAAAATTGAGCCAGACAATTTGGCCGATCTGTGGTTTAATTGATATATGGACAAATGCCAAGAAAACGAAATAATGTACATTTAGCTGATCAAACAGATCAAGGGCTTTTAATCGGAATCGATCTCTTAATTTTCAAGAATATCCTATGGCCAACCTTCTCCTCCTTTTCCCTGATATTCTCAAGCTTTGGTTTCCAACACTGCCCTCTGGATTTCACCAACTGCTTATAATGTTTCTGCAATTCAGGAGTATTGCAGAGCCTATAAGGCTCATCAACTGTGAAATCCTTGGGGACTGGAACCTTGCGTTCATCAACGTTCACCCTCCCATCTTCCATCAGTTTTGTAATAAACTGCGGGCAGACTCTGATCCGAAGGCCTCCGCTAGCATCGCTTTTCTGTATCTCAAACGGCTGGCAGAGAGCAGACGCGCGTGCGATGCTGCGGAGAGCCGGAGTTGCACGGGTAGCCGGCGAAAGAGCAACTTTTGTAGGCGGCGGCGGCGATATTAAGGAAGCCAGCAATAGCAGCGATAGAGGAGACTGAAAGAAATGGTTGGGCAGAATGAAGTAGATGTTGCCCGCCTTCAGCTGATCGTCTGGAGAAAACGCGGGCGTCTTCTGCCCGATGTACAATGAGTCGGAATTACACACTAAATTTTGAGGGAATTGCTGCATGATTTGGCTCGCCTTGACGGATTGTGGAAGGATTCTAATGCTGCCGTCTGAGCGAACCAGCTGGATGGTTTCCCTGTTATTTCCCACCATCATGCAGCAGGATGTATGGTTTCCCATAATTGATCTGTTATGAGCAAACAAATGGAAGCAAGCATGAAGATGCAAGGAAGGATCGCAGCAGTGGCGTTTTATACAAACTGTAAAAGCAGAGTCATAGAGAAGAGAGACGTGGTGGAATAGAGTAGATCGAGTCAACCAGGCCGCCATCCATGGTACTTTAGTTACCTCATTGCGAACTATCTTTAATTAATTTTAGTTTTGCCTAGGGAGGTGCGATAGGGTCGGCTTTGACCATAAATTAGAAGACTTAGTTTTGATTTTGCCTGGGGAGGTGCGATCGGGTCGGCTTTGACCATAAATTAGAAGATTTAGTTTTGATTTTGTCTGGGGAGGTGATAGGGTCGGCTTTAAATTAGAAGAGTTCTCTGGTCTCAATTTTGGAATGTTTTTATCTAAAGAGGCAACCAGGTAACATTTTTTATTTTTTGTTTTTGGTGTTTAGAGGAATTGGTAATGGAGGAGGTATTAATATAAGGCTTGTTTATTGATCTAAGTTTAGGATTGAACTAGATCTGTTTAACAACACTGACTTCTCAACATAAAGTTCTCTGACCACTAGACCAAGCCCTACTTACACAACAATTTTATTTGGTGAAAAAAAATTATTTTTTATTTTAATTTGACAATTATTTTTTAATGATAAAAATAGATTTAATATCATTTTCTTATTTTAATTTTGCAATTTTTTTTAATAATAGAAATAAATTCAGCACTATTTTTTATTTAAATTTCTTAATCATTAAAAATAAATTCACCACCCAAAAAAACAATTGACACCCAAAAAAAATCCTAAAACATGTAACCAAAAATTCCAAAAATTTTAGCTTATTTAAGAAATTGTGAAACTACGGCCTTTTTTTAATAATTCTATTCAAAGTTTTAATGCAGAATTCCCCGTTTGCTGCATCCACTCCATTAAAACATGGCGTGGTCCCAGGAAAAAAACACGCGGCGTGTAAAGGTGAGCATTGTAAGGCATGGTCCAGGGCAATACCACGGCGTGGAAAGGTATTTGTATGGAGATTGCATCAGTGAAGTCAATGGTTGATTTTGTTGTTTTTCAGTTAAGTTTTCATCATCAGTTAAATGGATTTCAAAAATATTTAAGATTTTTTGTTAGGTAATGTGAGAACAGATGATTGGTATAGTTAATCTGTGGTTTGATTAGTGGAGATGGGTATTTAATTTGTCAATGGAGATTTAGAAGTATTTAATTTGTCAAAATTATCAGGAACTTATTTGATTTGGGTTTTAGTATAAGATTTATAATCTCACTTAACTCTTAAAATGGTTTGATTTGGCTTGATTTTTGCTCACTAAATTTAAAATGAATAACCTTTTCACTATAAACAGTATTTTAACAAAAAGACCTTATTACCTTTTATTTCATGTTTTTAAATTAAAAAAAAATTAATAATTTGATTTTAATTCTATTTATTCATTTCCAAAATATTTTTGAACTCTACAATCTACATAATCATAGGGTAAGCATAACTCTAGCCATCCAAATGCAATGAGTGCTTGGAATCTAATGTAGCATAATTGTAACCATAAAAATGCAATGAGTGGTTTCTGATTCAAGCTCTGCTCCAATACACCTGCACGCCCTAAGTAAAACCATCTGCACAAGCGGCTTAATCTGTCATATTCTGTTTTGTATGTTTGCAATAAACTTCATGAAGGTTAAAACATGAAATCTTCGTGACCGAAATTAAATCTACACATTCTTCGTAATATATATTGGGTGTATATATATTTTTTTGGCTATAGGATGATAAATGTGGTTGGGTAGTATATGCTTACTCTTAAATTTAAATCTGTTTAAATTTAATGGTGGGCATTTATTATCCTATAGATCAATGAATAAAGCTGGCCTATATATTGTACATATTTTATTCAATAAATGAAGTTATCTAACTTAAAATCAAATTACTATATAAAGAATTACAAATTTTTGTAATTGGAAAATCAAAAGTTTAAATTATAACTATTTATAAATTTTTTGAGAAATCACATAGGAAGTAGTTTATTGTCAAGAGAATGATGAACTTCACTTGCTAGTTCTAAATGGGTAGGCTTTATAATTTCCTATGTGATTTCCCAAAAAAATTATAAATAATTAAAATAAAATGTTTATGTTTAATGAGGAAGTGTTTTTTTTTTAAGAATTAAAATAATCCAAATTCCACCACACAATTTTGATGATAAATTGTAAATTTATCTAACCTAATTTTGATGGTAAATTGTAAAGTTATCTAACTTAATCTAACTTGTAGACTTACCTAACCTAAATTCAACTTAGTAATAACAAAAAAAATTATAATTATTTTTCAAATTCTAATAAAGCAAATTAAATTTTTAAAATAAAATATTTATTATTTAAAATGAAAATTATGAAATTGTAGATAATTAGGAGCATAAATAATATATAATAAATTATGACACTGAATAATATATACACATTATTTTTTTTTTATCACTATAAATCCACATATACTATTATAAGATATTAAAGGTTAATTTTAAAATATGAAACAAATATGAAATGTCACATTTAACCATATTTCCACTTGAAACATATATAAATCTCTGTGTTTGATGTTTATTTATATAAAGCTTCAACACTTACAATACTTTGAGCAAAAAATTTCGACATAATTATGAAATTTAAATATATTTTTGTAAATATAATATATATATATATATAACACTTTTTACTTTCTGAAAGTAATCTTAAAACATAGTATAGGAACATTGGTTTTCGGGTGCAGGAATCTCTATTTCGGTACAATAACTGATATCCTAGTACATGAACAGAGTGCTCTAGCCCAGAGACTTAGAGATCGTATATGAAGGTCAAAATCTTCAGTACAGGTACAAAACATACTTTTGGTATATAAACTTCATCCCAATACAGACACAACGTTCTGGTACAGGAACACTGTTGTAGTACAAGAATGCCAGTTTAGTGCACGAAGGAATACCTTTAAAGAAGATTGACATCCCAAAGAGTTTAATTATTCCTATATATTATGAACACACTAAATATAATCTCAAATATTTATTCTATTGATGAGGATTGTTCACAATAAAATGAGAGTTCCTTTTATTTAAATTTTTGCAAAGTACTTTCTTTTTTTCCAGTTTCCAGAATGGTGTGGTTGTATTAACTAGCGCAGGTTGTTGAAGTCCTTCTCTTTCATTTCCAGTGTTGCGCCTCTAAGTTTACTAACTCTCGGATTGATAATTAAATGTTAGGCTGTTTATTACGCTCAACATTTTGGCACCTTTCCTGGGGAGGCGCCTAGGGGATTGACCTTGCTAACCTGTTGCATTTTGGTTTTCTCTTTACATATTTTTTCTTGAAAATTTTATCTCCTTAGAATTGATTCTTTGAATTTGTTTATTTCCACATTATTTTTAAGTTTTTTCATTTCTTGGGTGTTGTAAGAACCTCCCAATCTATTCAACCATGTGCTAACAAGATATACCAACTAGCTTGTTGAAAATGGAGAAATGGTATTTCAAGGCAATTTTCAATGAGGATTTTTTAGGCTAATATCAACCATCCATTGCACCTATTTCACTGATCAACTGGTAATAAAATTCAAAGGAGTCTCAATGTAGTACATGGAGAACCTCTTTTAATTTGGTATGAAATGGCAAATATTGTTACTTTTGAATTCCCTATCAAAGATCGAGGAGTAGCACAAATGCATGGTATTTCCCCATCTGCACTACCAAAATTTCATGGTTTGGAAAATGAAGATCTAGATAGATTCTTATTTGAGTTTGAAGTACTTTGTAGAGGATATGATTATTTTACTAATGCTCAAAGGTTGCAAGTGTTTCCTCTTACTCTAAAAGTAGCAGTGCTTCGATGGTTCATGAGCCTTGGAGGGAACTTCATTCAAACATGGAAAGACATGAAGAATGTATTCTTGAAGAAATACCAAGACTACTACTAGGCCGATGAATATATTTTCGGAATAACACAAGGGGAAAATGAAATTTTGGAGGAATATGTTGAGCGATTTAGATACAACCTTCAAAAATCAAAACATAAACATAATTTGGAAAAAAGAGACCTTGAAAATAGTCATATTCAAAGGAATGAAAGATTAATTTTTTAAAACCTTTAAATATGATAGGAGCAGGTGATTTTTTTCACTTACCATACGATGATGTTTGTGAATTATGCATTAAGTATTCAAGGGGAATCTCCAATATCGGTAAGAATTCTCGATAAATTTCTTTTCAATTTTTGGAATCTGCTACAAAAATAGGAGTTACAAATTCTTCTCCAAATTTACAATTGGATGATTTGCAAGAAGAACAAAAGTAGTGCAAGGAGGATCACTAAATAAATTTAGGGTTACAACAAGTATTTCAGGAATCAGGGAAATAAATTGACAACCAAGTATAATTCAAAACTCGCCATCATTTAATACTTGGAATAATATTTATTGTCCTTAACAAGTTCCTCAGAAGATCTATAACCCAATTGTTTCATGGAATACTTATAATCCTCATCTAATTCAATACCCCACCTTATGGCCACATTGGACCTCTCCGTCGAGCAATATATTCTCAAAACCTTAAGGATGGTTTGGAGCCTCCTCTCTAGGGAAATTCCCCATGAAAACTCCATTACCTATGCCAAAACAACTATGATTCGTTAACTAGTGGGGTTAACAAGGCATCCCTGTTGAGGTTATTGACACCTGCTGGCAGCATGGCCATGTCTGTGATATTAAAATTAAATTTACACTATGATTTACTTAGTTTTTCTTGTCTTTCCTGAATTCATTATCATGTCTCTTTGAGAATGGTTTTAATATCCTTCTGGTGTTATTCCTTGGAGTTCTATATTTTTGGAATAATTTGTTTTTATGGATGTGGGACCCTTAGTGTAGGTACTTCACCTTGCCTAAGAAAGAGGAGCTTCAAATATATGTGGATAATGGTAAGATGGTCACTGTGGGAAAGTATTATGATTACTTTTAACACCATGGCTTTCAAATCATGTCATGCATATTACAATGAGGATATTAAATTGAAACTTCTGATCAATGATGCTCCACAAATTTTTATGGAAATTTTAATAGTTGGCTATTTTAATAAAACCATCCTTGCAATTTGGTATTCCTATGATAGCTTTTGTGTTAAATTTTCTTGAAATCAGTCTAAATAATCAAAGAGTCCAGTAGACACTCTATTTTTGGAACAAATGTTATATCTAGTGAAGGAAATATTGATCACACTAAATTGCAGGAACATTATTACAAGTATTCATAAATTTTCTGATCTTGTTTTTTTGCAAGGGATTGAAAATACTAGAATTGATTTCCTTGCATGAGGACATGCAAGAAGGTCAACATGGGGGGATGTTGGGCCTCTATTTTCCTTGCTTTATATCACCTTTTACTCAAAATCCCTCATACTTTTGTTTAGCTTGAACAGTTATTGTCGTAGTTTTGTGGATTCTCGGAGATAATAAGTAATTATTTGCTATTCCTTTGTTTTAATGAGATTTAAACATTAAAAGAATCATTAATAATAGTTTGTGTTTTTGCAGTTTTACAGAGTTGATTATATGCCTACTCTAATAGAGGCCAAGTTCCTACACCACACATTCTTGTACCACGCACTAATTCCTGCACCACGCATTCTTGCACCACGTACTCTCGCATCACACGTCAATTCCTACACCACACATTCCTACACTTTTCTAGTAGGATTCCTGCACCACACATTCCTGCACTTTTCCCTGTAGGATTCCTACACCAGCTAGTGGTTCCTACACTCCCGTGACAATGCACGAACCATGTGGATATTTCATAAAAGTTCAATTCATCACGAGTTGGGCTCGAAGTGGGAGAGAAATCAATGGATATTAAAGATCGGGATTTCGGCCATATGCCTTAGATTAACATTTTGTAACAGCCTAAAGTCTTAGTTTAAACTTTTTTTATGTTTTTGTTATGACCGTAAGCTTAAGGGCTTGTAATTAATGTAGAACTCTGATAGGAAATGGGGAGTGATGCTAGAAATTTTTTACGATTATAATTATTTTGGTATCGCCCTCTTTCTGGGTTGGATGTACATTTTCTCATTTGGAATATAATACAAAGGACTATGCCATGCTATTTTATTTTCGTGTTTCAATTTTATGGTGATGCGTCATTGAGAGGCCGAGTTTTTAGATTTCGTAATAGGGAAACGAGCTGGCTGGCTACGACCTAGCCAACCCAGCTCGTTCTCCCTTTTTTAAAGGTGTTTTAATTTAATTCAAATGCAAATTGTGAATTAATTAATTATTTCAATTCTTTCACAAGTAGCTGGTTTGATTCCGTTGCAATTTTTGAGTTACAGATCTGTGGTCTGCATGCTTAGTTCTGTTTGATTTTAACTTCCATAATTTTTACCTTTTGATGCTTTATTTATTTCTGTGAGAATAGTACAATTATGTTGCATGTACCAGTGTGTTCTCAATTCTACAAGTCAATTTCCTTGGTCCATTTCTGCAAGTATTTTTACTTCTTTCCTTTTGCAAGATCTTTATTTATTTTTGCAAGTAGGTGTTTATTTATGAAACAAAGGAATTCTTAATATCTATATTTTAGCTTAAGGATTAATTGTGCTTTAATGAATATGGAATAAACGATGTCATAACATAAGGATGTGTGCTTGCACTTAACACTTTCAAGGAAAGGATTGAATCTCATGTTAAATTATTGAATGAAACTTTTGAGTTAAAGCATTTAAGAAGCATATTCGAATCATATGAACAGTCATCTCACAAAGAAGCCTGTTGTCACAATCAAATAATTTCCTTAATTTCATGAAAGAAGTTTTATGTTTTAGGAAAGATTTAATTTGACTTTTGAAATCATTTCTCATTTCGAGTATAATTTTAGTTGAAGCATATTTCTACTTGTGAAAGTTATTTTCAAAGTTTTGTTCACTTCTAAATTTATTTCACTAGTTAACATGCTTTTTACTTTCCGAAAGTAATATGAAAACTTAGTACAGGAACACTGGTTTTCTGGTGCAGTAACCTCTACTTCGATACAGAACTGATATCCTGGTACAGGAAAAGAGTACTCTAACCCAAAGACTTGGAGCTCCTCTATGAAGGTAAAAATATTTAGTACAGGTACATAACATACTTTTGGTATACAAACTTCATCCTAGTACAGGCACAACGTTCTAGTACAAGAACATTGTTGTAGTATAGGAATGACAGGTTATTGCAGGAAGGAATATCTTTAAAGAAGACAAACATATTGAATAATTTAATTATTCCTCTGTCTTATGACCACACTGAATATAATCTCAAATATTTATTCTATTGATCAAGATTGTTCACAATGAATTGAGAGTTCCTTTTATTTAAATTTTTGCAAAGTACTATCTATTTTTCTAGTTTCTAGAATGGTGTGCTTTATTAAATAACGCAGGTTGTTGAAGTCCTTCTCTGGCATTTCCAGTGTTGCGCCTCTCAGTTTATGAACTCCCAGATTGAAAATTAAATGTTAGGTTTTTTATTATGCCCAACAATTTCATCATATTGTCTTAATTTGGGTATCATATTTTACATCTGCTTCTTTCTCCCATTTAATTGGTAAATTTCAAAACTGACCTTTGAAGTAGTCACTTCTTCAAGTGTTAAAATATTTCTTATATTCAGAGAGATGGCATGAAAAATATCTCTTCCAACTCTGATTTATTATGGGTTGTGATGTGGAAGTTTCCTTTCTTCTATTCAAATATTAAGGGAACAATTCCCTTTGAGCTTTTCCTAAAATAATATTAAGGACTACATTGCTTTGCATCATATTTTCTTTAATTTCTTGGGCCTTTATAATAGATTATTTCAAAGTTTATTTATGGGAATATTTTATAACATACTTGACTTTTGAATGGGTTACATTCATATAACTTCCAAAGATCACATGCTTATTTTTTTCAGGAATTTTGGGGCATTAGCAGCAGGGTTTTGAAGAAAATGAAATTAAAATCCCTAATTTTCTCATTTCATTGGAGTTGGATTTATGTGAGCTAAGTAAGAAATGTATGATAACTTACATATTGAGAATATTTCCCTATACAAGAATTTTATATATCATCAAAATAGGTGATTAAATAAATAGACAAATATAAGTAGCAATCATAACTAGGTCCCACCAAGGTCTGAAGAAATACTCTTACCATTATATCGTCATGTAGAATCCCATGGATATCACAAATCACCAAAAAATTGTTGATGCATTTATCAGGATCCATGACACCATCTCCATTAAAAACATGTATAACACTAGCTAGTAATGTGGGGAGGGGATGTTGTTCTCCCTATAAGGAAAGTGAATTTACTCTATGTATTCTCCTCTTATTTCTTCCTTCTAGTTGATCTAACTTTTCATCTCTTCTTTATTGTTGTCTTTCTTCCATTTTGTCCTCACTAGGAGGAGAAAAAAATAATACTCCTTTATCTGCAGAAGGATGTGTTTCCTCAATCAATTTATTATTTTATTTCTTATTATTGGGCCTCGAGATGTCCTATACTACTCCAATTTATCCTTTTTTTATTGGAGTCACCTATTTGGTTTCCATTGTGCAAGTTCTTCTTGTTGAACTAGAATATTCCAAGATATTTCCAACTCTTCTCTTGTCCTCGTTGTTTGTAAAAAAAATATGATATAATGGATGCAAGATACTTCTTTGTTCATTCAATGCAACAAAAATATGTGGTCGAATTCGGTCTGGAAAGTGATGTATTGGGAAATGAATATCAAATTGGTCAAAACATAGTGTGGTCACCAAAAATATTAATATTTTTCCCCATCAAGGAAAAAGGCCAACCTCATAGAGCCTAGATATAGGTCCCTGTTCATTTTTAGAAATGAGATACATTCAAATCATATGTCTTGAGTGGACGAGGCATGGTAACCAAAAAAACACATAAAGAGATTTAATTACTCATGTCCATTCCATTCATAGTTTTTGAGCTAAGCAACAATAAAATGGATAAAAACAAAAGAATAATTGTCCAGAAATTTCAGAGTGCTATAGAATAGTTTCATCCATGGAAATAATAAATGGAAAAGGAAAATTTTCACAAGATTCATACTTCTTTAAATAAGTCTGAGAATCATAAATGAATAGCTTTCTTGTAAGGGAGTTCTCCGTGAGAGTCAAAAAATAATTTTACAACTTTAAAGTCTTGGAGAAGTCGGGTGCATACTAACACTCTTCAAAATATTGATACTTAAATATGTAAACGTAAATGCATTCATCCCATAAGGGGACTAGTATTGGGCTCTGGTGTGGACTGATAAATATTTAAGGTACCTGAATGAAATAAAGAGTTGCAATAAGGGATTGGCTTAAATTATGTAAAGAAATATTCAAGAAATATGGACGACCAAAGACTGGGAAGAAAGAATGGAAATGCTTCAAGGGATTTCGCTACCCACAAAAATGATGTAGAAGGACCTCTATGTGTTGAAGAAGAACCTCCATTATATGACTTGGAGGATGTCATTAATCTGTATTTTTGATAGATAATAAAAATTAACGATATACTGCAGTGATTTATTTAGCCATTCTTAGATATACTCTTTCATTGAAGTAATTCTTATGCCCTGCTCAACATGCAAGTCAAATATTTTCTCAATATCTTGGGAATCTTCTTGCAATTGTGTAGTTGTAGCTAGTAGATCTTCATTATATTTTACAAATCTAACAACCCACATTTCAACCTCATCTTCTACGAAATTATTCAAGCCATCGAATTCAATACCCGTTGAAGTATTAATAACCACTATCTCTTAATGTAATATGTCTTAGAGATGAGAATAGAGTCTATGATCATGCAAAGTCCCTTGAAGTCATCAACAACTTGAATGGATTTAAAAAAGGCATTTCTCCTTTTACCATCAAATTTTGCACAATCAACAATATCCTCCTCTAACATCTTAATTATAGCATACTGGCTAGCTTTGATTTTCTTTAGTCTTTTGGGTTGTGGGAGGTTATATTGTGTCCTTTTGGATTTTCTAGGTTGATATTGGTCACAAAGGTTTACAATTAATTATCAAGATTTTTTTATCATTTTCAAGATCCCTTTTAAGATAACCAATGAATGAACAAAATCTTTGCGCCAAAATCTTCACATGTAGAGAAAATTCCCATAGTTATTCAATGTTTTACATTCTCTTATTAATGTTAGTTACAATGTAGGACCTCATTCCTATGAGTAGGTGTGCCTCTTTCTTTATGTGATGAGGTGTCTTTGGTATATTTATCGTAGAATCGGGTGCTTCACTGGCTAAGGGGGTCATGAATAGTGGCGTTGGATTAAGTGCCTCTTTAAACATGTTTATTCTCCTTCTTAATCTCATATTTTCAGTTTTTCGTTCTATAAATGAGTGGTCGTGAGCTTCACCAATAGTCTAGTGTAGCTCCAAGAGTCTAGTTTCTCAAATTTTACAAGCTTCTACTTCTCTTTTTGACTCGTTAATGACATTTTTATTCTAATTTTTTACCCTTTCAATCCTTATCCTTTTATTACTTCAATAATAGCATGCATCTTGCATGGTTTATGGATGGTAATGAAAGATGGTGGTCTCTTCTAGTATTGCTTGAATAATTCTTTAGGTTTCATCCATGCAGGTTGTAGCCCAATTAGGTAGTGGGGTAGTGTCAAATTCCATATCTATTGGCTCTTTCATAGGTTGATCTTATTTATATATTTTTCTCTTGGATAGTTCAATAATATGTGATATTTTGAACACCACATTGGGAGGTGGTTCCTATCCATATCTTCCACCAGAGTTCCTATCATTACTCACCCCTCTAACCACATGGGAATCCTTACTTATGTGACTAGATGACGAACTTGGGTGAGCCTAAGTTGCAGAAGGTGGAGGGGAATTTGTAGGATTTTTGCAACTTTCCTTATTTTTCCCTCCCAAATTAATAATAGTTTCTTCGACAATTGCTTCAATAAGGGTGGGTTTCTTTATTTCCTTTTATGTGTCAATGTCACTTTCTCTACTTTATTTAGTCGTTCCAGTAAATAAATTTTCATACCTAAATAAGGAAAGGTGCCTTGAAAATTATCCTTCTGGATTGAAACCTTGCATTGGCTCTACTTTAGTTAAATTGAAAACTTTCAATGGCTCCAAGAATTCCCCCAAGTGGGAAGTGTATTTTATAGTTACTTCTCCCACAGTAAAGGGAATGGAAATAAATTTCTTTATTTTCTAGTTTTCTACCATATCCCATCTCTACTACCTCGTCCTCTCACACGCTGCCACCCACCTCCTCTCGGCCTCTCCTGTTGAGGCACTCCCCTCGGCCTCTCTTGTTGAGGCACTCCCCTCGGCCTCCCGCAACTTACCTATGCCCTCCCTCACAGCTACCTCAACGCTCCTTCCATACAGCCCCACTCCCCATCTTGTCCCCCTCACCGAACAGTTCCCCCGCAGGTCCAACTGCCTCCCCCTCCACCTCCCCACTCCCCTCCACCCGCACCTCCACCCGCAACTCGTCGCTGCTCTCACCACCCCCATCCTGCTCTCCCCACAGATCCCCCTTGCCTGCACTCTCCACCCAACCCGCTCACCTCACCTCCCTCTCCCTCTCCTCCCTATGCTCTCCCGTCCCTTTCGCTACCCTCCCCATGATCCTTATGCTCTCCTGTCCCTTCCACTACCCTCCCCGCTCACCTTACACCTCTCCTCTCCCTCGTCTGGCACTCCATCACTGGTCGGCTCCACAGCTCCCCTCCCCTCACCTACTCCCACTCATATGACAACTCACCCTCCTGCTTCCCACCATCCCGCAACACCCTCCCCTCTACACTTCCCATAGCCCGCTACCACCTCCCTTCCACGCTTCCATCACCGTTCGACCCCTCTACACACACACGACGTCTCACCTCTGCTTCCTCCTCCTGCATGGCCTCCCTCCAACACCGGTTCCCTCCACTACGTAGCTACCTCTCTCCACCTTCCAACATCGTGCTCTTAAATACTAGCAATGCAATTATTAAATTGATTTGTTGCCCATAGTGTAGTTGCTACATTGTCACTTCCACCACCCAGTCTAGCTCATATCAGGGTGGTCCGATGCGTGGAGCTCAGAGGAGGGAGCATCCGACCACATACAAATTTGTGGGTTTTTATGTTGGTTCAACAGTGTCAACAAGTTGCCAAAATGAGCCCAACGTGAAGTGAAAAAGCAACCTTCGTTGAAAGATATCTTGAAGCATTCACAAACGAAATATCTGGTAAGCTCCTGTGATCGAGTCTTATTTTCCAGATTTTCGATAATCTTGCAGCATAGGTTATCAGTGTTCAAAAGGAAGGTTCCATGCTATAAAGAAATACTCGAAATTGTCATGCAATCATTTGAGGAAGAATAAACATTATATGTAAACTGCAACCACATGCTCAAGAAAACTGTGACAATGGTAGCGACTGCTACAGTTTTCTGAGACACCATCTTTCTTGTAGCATTTGATGAAATCTGAAGTAGAATTTGTAAACCTTTAAAGGTGTCTCTCGACCTGACTTGCTGACAGAGAAAAAATTGAGGTATTGGCTTTCAGAGACTATTATTGAATGCCTAAAGTTTCAGACTTAACACCCATTGTTGTTACCACCTTTAAAATCTTTGCTTCTCATCGATATCATATGACTTAAAAGAAAAAAAAAATGGTTTTGAAAAAAACATATGGTTTAGCTTTAAGGAAAACCTAGAGTAATTAATTTGTGAATTGAGCCATGTGGTATGATAGAGTTTTGAAGGCCACGTGATATATGGAGGCACATTTGAAGATGTAGACATAACCAATGATTATTTATCTTCCTCATTCTTTTGTGACTCGTTTATTGTTGAAGCATGGGGTTAGAAAGAATTTTTTGAAGTTTAAATGGCTCAGATTGACCCCTTGTTAGAGTTATTAAAAACTCTAATCATGTGTACTATTGAAAGCACAGTTAAAGTGAGCAAAGACACTCACAAATATTCAAATCTATCTACAAGATGCACAAGACAAGATTGAATTTTTGCAGCTTGAAACTCAATTCTAGCAAGAATTACAGCAGCAGGGTCATCATTATAAACATGTTTCTGTTCATAACATTGAAAGAGACTCTCAAAGCAGCAAGCCAATAATGTTTCGGTTGATTCACATTCAATGCCCAATATAAGAGCAGATTTGCACGCAGAAGCAAACATCCAGCCTGCACTTCCCAAGCCCATTATCAGACCTTGGGAAGAGCTTGTCCATAACAAGCACATAACAAGTCTTGAATATGACAAGGAGTTGTCCTTTCATATTTTGGACTACTCCAAGCCCATCAAATTTTAGAGTTCGGGATTTCTTTATGACAGTTCACCTTCAACTGTTCCAGATATTGATCCTCTTCCACAGCAACAACAACAAATTGTAAAATGCCAACATTGTGATCGCATTGGCCATATGAAAGATCATTGTTTCGATCTTCACCCATGAAAGGACTGTGGTTGGCACACCCATTCTTCACACAGATGCTTTAGAAACAAGTTTAAAATAAGTTTCTGGATGTGAATCTAACCCTTATTGAAAACTTCAAAAAAAAATTTAAATTTTATAAATGATAACTGAAACTTAAGATTTATGGAATTCTCTATGAAGTAGAATTAACCGAAAGAAAGGACACTGTCTAGGGAGGCCACAATTTGGCCTAGACCCAAATTTCTTACTGAATTCGGCCAGGAAATTTAAAAAAAATAAGATTGCCCAAATATTTGAATCCCTTTTAGATAGAGAAAATGGATTCAGCATCATCAAGCACTATCAAGAACAGAAATTTCTGCTGGATTTTTTTCATAATTTTGCAGAAATTTCTTGGTTATTTTGTGGGCTTTTAGACAAAGATTTTAAAAACTATGAGTGTTCACCACATAGAAGAGGAACAAAAAAGATCATTTGCTAAACTGAAGCTAGAGGGTCATGCTCTGTCAGAATGTTTGAATAGCTTTTTTGATATTGGAAATGAATTCAAAACCATTAAAAAAGCTCTATGAGACTCCCAAAATCCTGAAGCTTTTTAGGATTTCCAAAAAATTCAGCACATTTTATAAAAATCTTACCAGAATTTCCATTATTTCTCAGGCAAAATTGGAAAAAAGAAACACCGAAAATGGCAATTTTTTTTTAATAATTAGCATACGGGGTTGTATAGTGCCACAATCTCATTTTTTGCTGAGAACTTCAGAGTTCAAATGATTATAAGTCCAATGGAAAAAAAAACTGTACGAAGAAGATATGTACTAAAAAATTTGAGCCAGACAATTTGGCCTATCTGTGGTTTAATTGATATATGGACAAATGCCAAGAAAACGAAATAATGTACATTTAGCTGATCAAACAGATCAAGGGCTTTTAATCGGAATCGATCTCTTAATTTTCAAGAATATCCTATGGCCAACCTTCTCCTCCTTTTCCCTGATATTCTCAAGCTTTGGTTTCCAACACTGCCCTCTGGATTTCACCAACTGCTTATAATGTTTCTGCAATTCAGGAGTATTGCAGAGCCTATAAGGCTCATCAACTGTGAAATCCTTGGGGACTGGAACCTTGCGTTCATCAACGTTCACCCTCCCATCTTCCATCAGTTTTGTAATAAACTGCGGGCAGACTCTGATCCGAAGGCCTCCGCTAGCATCGCTTTTCTGTATCTCAAACGGCTGGCAGAGAGCAGACGCGCGTGCGATGCTGCGGAGAGCCGGAGTTGCACGGGTAGCCGGCGAAAGAGCAACTTTTGTAGGCGGCGGCGGCGATATTAAGGAAGCCAGCAATAGCAGCGATAGAGGAGACTGAAAGAAATGGTTGGGCAGAATGAAGTAGATGTTGCCCGCCTTCAGCTGATCGTCTGGAGAAAGCGCGGGCGTCTTCTGCCCGATGTACAATGAGTCGGAATTACACACTAAATTTTGAGGGAATTGCTGCATGATTTGGCTCGCCTTGACGGATTGTGGAAGGATTCTAATGCTGCCGTCTGAGCGAACCAGCTGGATGGTTTCCCTGTTATTTCCCACCATCATGCAGCAGGATGTATGGTTTCCCATAATTGATCTGTTATGAGCAAACAAATGGAAGCAAGCATGAAGATGCAAGGAAGGATCGCAGCAGTGGCGTTTTATACAAACTGTAAAAGCAGAGTCATAGAGAAGAGAGACGTGGACGTCGAGTCAACCAGGCCGCCATCCATGGTATTTTAGTTACCATATACATCTTAGCTCATTGCGAACGATCTTTAATTAGTTTTGGTTTTGGTTTTGCCTAGGGAGGGTCGCTTTGACCATAAATTAGAAGATTTAGTTTTGATGTTGCCTGGGGAGGTGCGACAGTGTCGGCTTTGACCATAAATTAGAAGACTTAGTTTTGATTTTGTCTGGGGAGGTTCGATATGGTCGGCTTTAAATTAGAAGAGTTCTGTGGTTTGAATTTTGGAATGGGTTTCTCTGATTGATTTTGCCTGGGAAGGTGCGATAGTGTCGGCTTTAAATGAGAAGATTTCTCTGGTTTGAGTTTTTGAATGGGTTTGTCTATTTGAGCCAATAATTTTATTTGGTGAGAAATTCTCATTTTCAAGTTTTTATTTTAATTTTGAAATTATTTTATTTTAATAATAAAAATGGATTTAATATATATTTTTTATTTAATTTTACAATTATTTTTTTAACACTGAAAATTCACTTTTTTGCTTTACTTTCGCAATCATTTTTTTTAATGGTATTGAATAGATTCAATACCATAAAAACAATTAACATCCAAAATAGTAAAACATCAACTGAAAATTCCAAAAATTATAGAAACAACTGCTTTTTTAAAAATTCTATTCAAAGTTTTATTGCAGAATTCCCTGTTTGTTGCATCCACTCAATTAAAACATGGCGTGGTCGAAGGAAAAAAACACGCGGCGTGTAAAGGTAATATATGTTGTGAGCATTGTAAGGCGTGGTCCACGGAAATACAAAGGAGGGGAAAGGTATTTGTATGGAGAGTGCATCACTGAAGTCAATGGTTGATTTTGTTGTTTCTCAGGTCAGTTTTCACCATCAGTTAAAGGGATTTCAAAAATATTTAAGATTTTTTTTAGGTAATGTCATAATATATGATCGGTACACTTAATCTGTAGTTTGATTAATAGAGATTTAGGTGTATGTAGTTTGATTAATAGAGATTTAGGTGTATTTAATTTGTCAATAGAGATTTAAACTATTTAATTAGTCAAAATTATCAGGAACTTACTTGTACTTGATTTGGGTTTTAGCATGGTTTGATTTTTGCCTATAAGATTTAGAATTTCACAAGATGTAGAATGTTTTTTTTCCCTACTAGATTTCAAATGGATAACCTTTTCACCCTTAATAGCATTTTAACAAAAACACCTTATTACTCTTTATTCCATAACAAGTCCACAAAAAAAATATTTTACAATTTAAAAAATTATGAAGAAAGTAAATAATTTGATTTCAATTCTATGTATTCATTTCCAAAATATTTTTGGACTCTACAATCCAGATAATCCAGACATAATCATAGAGTAAGCATAACCCTAGCAACCCAAATGCAATGAGTGCCTGGAATCTAATCTAGAATAATTGTAACCATACAAATGCAATGAGTGGTTTCTGGTTGAAGCTCTATGTGGGCTATGGTGTTGCAGCTAAATCCAATATTCTGTAAAAACCATCTGCACAAGTTGCATAATCTGCCATATTCTGTTTTGTATGTTTTAAAACCATCTGCACAAGCTGCATAATTTGCAATATTTTGTTTTGTATGCTTGCAATAAACTTCATGAAGGTTTATACGTGAAAACTTTGTAATGGAAATATAATGTGTCATATTCTGTTTTGTAAAGGTTTAAACGTGAAAACTTCGTAACGGAAATATATGAGGTGACGTGAAGGTTTAAGTTTAACACACGTGAAAACGACAATCTTCGTCACATATATTGTACATATTTTATTCAATAAATAAAGTTATCTAACCTAAACTCAAATTAGTATATAAAGAATTGCAATTTTTGAAAAATCTTTTATTTATTTATTTAAATTTGGTAGTATTTCTCTATTCATTTATATAAATAAAAAAACAGGTTATATTATTAGATTATATGCTTGGAAGTTTCAACTTGCTCAAAAGAAATCACTTTTGTTGGCCACATTACAAAGTTAAAAGCTAACCAAAATTGGAAGAGTTTAATCTTGTCTCTAGATACCTTATAAAGTATATTATCTACTATATCTTTTGATATATTACTAAAAAAGTAAATGTTATCAGCCCCTTTCATTTTTAAACAAAAAACAGTAGACCTCTGGAGTTACTCAAGTTACTCATCTGACAATTTAATAGGTGCTAGATCCTTGACACTTGACCCAAGCATATCAATTTGATGCATACTTGGAGTTAACGTTCCATTCGACCTAGATGCACATTCTGATGATGTAGCCGAAGGTGAATTTCCTTAATATCTCGGTGTATTTCAGCCAATATGGAAGTTGCTTTGGGTCTCCTCCTACCTCTTGAACTGCTACAATGGCATTTTCCATTAAACACTTCACTGTCAATAGAGATGGATAGACTCCTTAAATAGGGGCGGTCTTCCTCTTGTGTTCCCGGGATCAGTCACCATAGGTTCCATTTCGTCATCTGGAATGTCTTCCTCCACTTTGGTTTTGAGGTCGTGCTTCCATCATGAAATTAAGTCCTTTACTTGTCTGGGTGTCCCTACTAAATATGCATGCAATAAGTTTTGCATGATTTCCTTACCAGGTTTTCTTCCTCGTTCACTAGGTCCCACCTTCTCCTTGTCGTTGTCCTTACCTGTACTGCTCGCTGAGCCTCTATTTCCAGCATTTATTTTTCCTATTTGCGCTTTCACCACTTTCATTTTTGTGGGTCTCCTAGCAGCTGTACCTTCACCCAAATCCACCATAGGGTTCTCACCTAACATGCAAAGACCTGACGGTGAAAGATTCTAGGAGGACCTATACAAGGAAACAAAGGAAAATCATTGCTTTTAGTCATACTAGATAAAATCCCCTCCTGTTTATTGAGGGTCAAATGTTTCCTTCCCACCCACCACCTCAGCCTTATTACTTTTCACTTGCGTGTTTGTCCATATTCTCGTATCTCTGTGAGAGGGAAGTATTAATGTGGAACGAAATTCACACAAACGAGAATATGCCATTGTTTTATTCAGGACTGAAGCATCATAAAGGGAACCGAGGCACGGGGGACAAACACCATTGTCACGACATCGACACTAGATGTTAGTAGAACACCAAGAGCAAACCTCCACCATGTGACCCCAAGGGCTGCCTCCGTTGGCAAATGGTTTGGTGAGTGAAGGGCTTAATGAACCACCCAATCCATAAGGTTGCTCTTCACAACTAGCGTCACCCTCAGAGAATGATAGTACAAAGTCATGCATTGCGCATACCCAATAGGCCACAAGAAAGAGCACTATGAGAATGCCTCTGTATTCTGAATTTTACAATAACTCATTTTCATAATAAGAACCCAACTCATGGATTTACCATGCAGAAGAAATAGATTAACACCCACAACAGAGAACAAAACAGAGTTCAAATAATTACTAAAAATGTAGAGTTGTTGGACAGAGTCCATGAATCCCATAAAAACATAATAAATATTATAGAGGGTCATAGATTCGATGCCCCCGATACACAACAACCTAGAACCCACCATATATATCAAATTTCCCCTGGCCCCAGCCAAATAACTATGATATCTACCTAAAATCAAAGCTTGGTTTGGACCCGAGTTGACGATATTGAGAAAACCCTTAAACCCCAAATAATCATTATAAGACATGCATGCAAGTTCATATAAATGACATGCACAACTGTATAGACAATTTTGTTGATAGAAGGAGTCAGGATGCAGGGTTTCATGAGGCAATTGAGGGAGAGGTCGTGCCATGCTTCTCCAAGCACCATCGCCCACCACCTCTCCTACATTTCTCATGCTTGAAGAACAAAGACTCCTGTTTTGTAAGACAAAATCAACATGACTGACCATGTGACAGACTGTGAGGGAATCCTTAGGGAAAACCAAGGAAGACTCTTTCATGGAGATAGAATGACAAAGACTAGACTGGTAAAACTAGTGAACCTTGGAAAACATTGTAGAAACCATCCCAAACAAAGCATCCTCCCAAATGAACAACATAACATAATGAGGACAAGGATGTTTCCCATTCTATTCAATTACATGACAGGGATTCATTTCATACGGGATATGCGTCCCTCCCATCTCAATGACGCATATGATTTCCATGTTCGGAAAAAGATAGTAGAAGGAAACATGCCCGGAAAACCATTGCGCAATGGTTGCAGAACTCGTCCTTTGTGACAATTCCACTACTGACTGCTCCTTAGACGTTTGTGTAGTGACTTCCCTAAACCGATGAACCAACCTTTTCTCCCTCCAACCGTGGCAAGCATCCCAAAAATGGTCTGACAAAAACTACTTTCTTCTGCCCTTATTGAATGTTGGTTTAAGTTGGCATGGGACGAGCCACCCACCACCTCTGACTTGTGTCCTCGCCATTCTACCGTGTGGACCGTGTGGCTCGCTGCTACCTCGCAGATCCTTTGGCGCCCTTGACACCTTGATTGGGGATGGAAAATTAAAGTTTTAAAATAAAATGTTTATATTTAATGGGGAGGTGTTTTTCGTTTTAAGAATTAAAATATTTCAATGGAAATCCAAAATCCACCACGCAATTTTGATGATAAATTGCAGACTTATCTAACCTAAGTTGTAGAATTGCCTAACCTAAATTCAACTTAGTAATAACAAAAGAAATTTAGAATTGTTTTTCAATTTCTAATAAGGAAAATTAAAGTTTTATTATTTAAAAAGAGAATTATGAAATTGTAAAACATGTAGAAATTTATAAACACAATAATGTATTTCTGGATTCTCGTGATCTAACATTTGAATCTTATGTTAAAAACATAATCCTTCCACTTAACTCTTTGTGGAAATTAAATCGCCAATTGCAAACATATGAAGAAAAATCAATTGCACATAACAAGATGTTTACTCGGAAAGCTTAAAGCTAAAAATGCCAACTATCATATGTTATGTATATCATGGATCTGAAACAATCTCATACAAAGCTCTAGCTCCAAGAGCTCTCAGTACGATATACAATCGTCACACATTGTCATGGAGAAATTTGCATATCTATGCACCAATTTCTTGCCTCGTGACAACCTGCCTCCATCGCGTAATCCCTGCTGAAGAAGATCCCTGAATGAATTTGATCTTTCCTTGCTTGCACTGCGCAATCCTCATTGGCATCTCCAATTTCTATGTAGATGCATTAAATGCATCATACAGTCACAACTGATAGTCAAACACACCCCTTCACCTATCTCTCCGCTCGGTCTCCAATGGATCTAACATGCAAGTAGTTAACTACTGTATTTGTTCAGTTGCAAGTAAGACACTACTTGTGAATTAATTAAATAATTAATTCACTCATCTTTCATTAGTGTATCTTTAGTTACAACTAGCACAAATGAGTTTAACTCACTTAACTGAGTTAAACTAAATATCAACTCACATAACTACTCTTCCAACTCTATTACAACTTGCCACTATCAATTATAACAAAGTCCTCCATGCATGAGTCACCAACCACCCTAGGAGTTGCATAATTCCTTCAGCCCACTGATGTGCCACATTTTTTCACTGAGATAAAGTGCTCGAGGAGAATAAGTTACTATTTATTGTCTGATTATTATTAAGGGCTAATAATAATCGACATGCATTCTATTTTTAGTTTATCGATCTATAAATAGACTTTGCCCATCTTCTAAAAATAGAAATTCATCCAAACATGGAATTTTATCAACCATCTAGAATCAACATCCTGCTAATTTTAGAATATGCTCACCATTCTAACAATAGACATACACTTAAAAATAGCCTACGAGCCCCACCTGGTGAAGGTGCTTAATTTTCACTAGGCTCATCATCTTGTTGAATCTCAACACTCCCTCTCAACAAGATAGGGATTATCCTGCACCCCGATCCTGTCTCTATGGTATTCGAATTTTCTCCTGGTGAGCGCCTTCGTCAGAATATCTGCATACTGATCTTCTGTAGGAATGTACTAAAGCAACATGATCTTCTGATGCACACAATCTCTGATATGATGATACCAGATATCTATATGCTTAGATATATCATGAAACACAGGATTAATCGAGAGTTTAATGCAACTCTGCTTATCATAATGAATCACTGTAGGATCTAAATGAGAACCGAACAATTCGACCAGGGTCTTCCTCATCCAGATAGCCTCACATGTAGCTTGACTTGCTGCCATGTATTCCGCTTCCACTGAACTGAGTGCCACAAATATATGTTTCCTATTGTACCATGACACAGCTCTAGATCTGATATTGGAAACCCATCTCGATGTGATCTTTTTGTCCGTTGGGCTACCTGCCCAATCTGCATTTGTGAAGCCATGCAACTTCACCTCATTCGTATGTCTGTACCATAAGCCATACTCAGATTTTCCCCTAAGATATCTCAAGAGATGCTTGCCCGCCTTCCAAAAGAGCTTGGTAGGCTTAACCATCACTTGACTAAGTTAGTTCACCACATAGCATATGTCCAGTCTTGTATTAACTAAATACATGAGTGAACTCACCAACTGTCGATAGACAGCAGCATCCACCACCTCTGTCGATGTAGCATCCTCTTTCCTCCAGTTTCGTGGAAGAGAAGTATCCATGGGTTTGTAGTCCTCTATGTGAAACTTACCGAGTATCTCCCGAGCATACTTGCCTTGAGACACAAACAGTTCACCTTCTCGCTGCTATATTTCCAATCCAAGGAAATAATGAAGGAGACCCATATCCTTCATCTCGAACTCCTTTGCAAGGTCCTCCTTGCATGAGTGTATTAGCTGCTCATCACCTGTCAATATTAAATCATCAACATAAAGAACAATGATTAAAAGCTTACCCTCCACCACAATTTGGTATTGGATTGCATCCGCCGCACTTTGGTGAAGCCAAGTTCAATGAAATAGTTGTCGATCCAAGTGTACCAAGCACGGGGTGCTTGCTTCAGCCATACAGTGCTCTTTTGAGTCTGCACACATGTGAATCGCCACTGAAGATCTCAAATCCTTCAGGCTACTCAATGTACACTTTTTCCTCAATGATCCCATTAAGGAACGTATTCTTCAAATCCATTTGATGAATGTGCCAACCCATCTGCGTTGAGAGAGCAAGGATTTTCCTTATGGAAGAATATCGTGCGACAGGTGCAAAGGTTTCTTCATAATAAATCCCTTTGATCTCTGAGAAGCCCTAGGAAACAAATATTGCCTTATACTTCTCAACACTCCTATCAGTAGCTTGCTTTACCTTGTAGATCCATCTTGAACCTACCACTGATTTACCAACCGGCCTTGGAACAATCTCCCAAGCACTATTTCTGACAATGGAGTCATACTCCTCCACCATGGCATCTACCCATGTGGGCCCTTGCACTGATTCCTGAAAGGAATATGGCTCAGTCAAAATACATTTGATCATGAGAGCCATGTATCCAGTATATCGATCAGGAGATTGTCTTTGTCTGCACTATGAAGTAGGGACTCCTACATTCTGTGTCACATCAAGCTTCATCCTCTCAGTTTCGGTGGTACGCCTTCTGCTAGTTCTGATGTTTGACTCTGCGTGAGTGGACTACTCCACTCCATGATCCTCCTCCCGTGGCTGATCCACATCTTGAGGCTCATCTTTGGGAACAAGCATTTCCTCCTCTGCATGCAAGTGTAGCTCCCTCTCAAGCGACAACTTCATGGATTTCTCCTCATTGAATTTTATATCCCATCGCACCACATTCATCCGAATGTTTTTCAAATACACACGATAATTATGGGGTGTTTCTTTGTACCCCAAAAATATCCCAACTTCAACAGTCGGCTCTAGATTCTTCCTGGCATTCTTGGTCACATGAACATAAATAGATGAGCCAAAAATCTTAAAGTGAGAAACATATAGTTTCTTACCAGTAAAATATTCTTCAGGTATAGTCATGCCAAGTACTCTATGAGGACAATGGTTTTGCACATAAACCACAATGTTGCATGCTTCCACCCACTAGTGCATTGGTAGGCCCTGATCATGCAGCATAGCTCGAGCAACACCCCTGATCGTTCTGTTCTTCCTCTCCGTGACCCCATTCTACTGTGGGTTATGAGGCATTATGAGTTCCCTTCAAATTCCTTCTTTGCTACATAAGTATTTGAATTCATTCAAGATATATTCACCACCATTATCACTCCACAGAGCCTTCACTTGCTTCCCCAACTCTTTCTCCACTAATTCTTTAAACTCACAGAACTTTGAGAATGTTTGATCCTTCTTTTGCATGAAAACGATCCAGCATCTACGAGAATATTCATCAATAAAAATAACATAATACCTATGTTTTTCTATTGAAGCAACCGAGAATGATCCACACACGTCTGTGTGAACTCTCTCCAGGATCACCAAAGCACAGTTCTCCTTTTCATGAAAGGTGGTCTTCACAAACTTACTCATAGTACATCCCTTGCACTAATCTATTTGCACAAGTCTACCCTTATAAATCTGCTGCAAAATATTCAGGGCACCATGGTGAAGATGGCCCAATCGCTTGTGCCATGATTCACCCTCATCTCGACTCACGAATTCTTCTTCTTTTCTCACCATTGCAGCACAACCATCTACCTCCATCTTGTAGAGATTATTGACTCGAATCCCTATCCTCTTGGTTTGACCCATTGTTTTATGTCGCAGGAAGGCTTTTCCATTGCTGAAAAAAACACCATAACCTATGTCCTCCAACATCGTGACTGAGACCAAGTTCTTCTTTAGACCAGGAACATGCATAACATCTTTCAACATAAATGTTTTACCTGACTCCCTCTCAAAGCTAATGGTACCAATTCCAGTCGCATTGTATCGTCCATTTTCACCCATATCTATATGAATTTGGAGATATTTCTCCTCCAAGTCACTGAACAACTCCTTATCTCCCGTCATGTGGAAGGAAGCACCACTATCAAGATACTACACTGATCCCATTGCGCTTGAAACCAAGCATGCGATCAAAGAGAAAGCAAGTTCAAATTGCGAGGCAAGGGCTTCACCAGTTGCAACTCCATCAACCTTCATGTTCTTCTTTTTATGTGGGTTAGTGGCAAGATGTCCATGTTCGTGACAGTGAAAACACTTCACTTTGGACAAATATAGCTTCTTGCCTTTAGGCTCAGATTTTGGATGGGATTTCTTCCCCTTCCCTTTCCTCGCTTTGGTAGCCAAAGCACAATCCTCTTCATCATCATGTTTTGATGAAGAGCCATCCCTAGTACTCTGCCTTATCTCCTCCTGCAATAGATCCAACCAAAGTCGCTCCCAATCCGGCAGTTTCTCCCGCCCATTGACAGAATCTTGATAACTATGCCAACTCTTCGGAAGTCGAAGGAGAGCCAAGCTCACCAAGTCATCATCAGCAACTGTAATTCCCACACTCCCCATCTCATCCCTACATTGGAAAAACTTCGTGAGATACTTTGGAATATTGTTGCCCTTCTCCATTTTGATTTTTCTGAGTTTATCTTCTAGTGCCAACTTCCTATGGTCACTGCTGCTTTGGAAAATATCTATCAAAGCCTTCCACATTGCAAATGGAGTGGCTTTCCTGTGAAGTCTTGACACAATATGGTATGTCACACCTTCCAACAAAATTCTTCTTGTCTTCGCTACTTTCTTTTTTTAGGCGTCAAGTAATACAACATCTGTCAAAGTGGGCTTAGGAACATTGCTATCGATGAACTCCTTCAAGCCATTATGTTCAAGCACCGCCTCCATTTGGTCCTTCCAGGCTATGTAGTTCGAGTTTCCCTCAAGTGCATACTCCAACCACAACCCATTGAAAACCATTTCAATGTTTACTCAACTGTTGCACCAAGAAATTCTTGCAGCAAATTCAAATTGTCCACCAGCACAAAACTCAACACCGCTTCAATATTTCAATCTCCAGCGATTAACACTGCTCTGATGCCATGTAGAAATTTATAAACACAATAATGTATTTCCGGATTCTCCTGATCTAAAAATTTAATCTTATGTTAAATACATAATCCTTCAACTTAATTCTTTGCAGAAATTAAATCACCAATTGTAAACATATGAAGAAAAATCAATCGCACATAACAAAATATTTTACCGGGAAAGCTTAAAGCTAAAATCCCCAACTATTATATATTATGTATATCATGGATCATGAAACAATCTCATAAAAATCTCTAGCTCCAAGAGCTCTTAGTACGATATACAATTTTCACACACTGTCATGCAAAAATTTGCATATCTATGCACCAATTTCTTGCCTTCTGATAGCTTGCCTCCATTGCACAATCCCTGCTGAAGAAGATCCCTAAATGAATTCGATATTTCCTTGCTTGCACTGCACAATCTTCATTAGCATCTCCAATGTTTGTGTAGATGTATTGAATGCATCACTATAGTCACAACTGATAATCAAACACACCCCTTCACCTATCTCTCCACTTGGTCTCCACTGGATCTAACATGAAAGTAGTTAACTGTTGTATTTGTTCAGTTGCAAGTAAGACACTAATTGTGAATTAATTAAATAATTAATTCACTCATCTTTCACTAGTGTATCTTTAGTTACAACTAGAAAAACTGATTTTAACTCACTTAACTGAGTTAAACTAAATAATTACTCACATAACTGCTCTTCCAACTTTGTTACAACTTGCCATTATCAATTATAACGAAGTCCTCCATGCATGAGTGACCAACCACCCTAGGAATTGCGTAGTTTCTTCAGCCCACTGATGTGCCACATCTGTTCACTGAAATAAAGTGCTCCAAGAGAATAAGTTACTATTTATTGTCTGATTATTATTAAGGGCTAATAATAATCAACATGCATTCTATTTTTAGATTATCGATCTATAAATAGACTTCGCCCATCTTCTAAAAATAGAAATTCAAAGACAGAATTTTCTCAACCATCTAGAATTAGCATCCTACTAATTTTAGAATATGCTCACCATTCTAAAAATAGACATACACCTAAAAATAGCCTGCGGGCCCCACCTAGTGAAGGTGCTTAATTTTCACTAGGCTCATCATCTTGTTGAATCTCAACATTATGACCATAAATAATATATAATAGATTATGACCCTGAATAATATATACACATTATTTTATTTGTCGCTATAAATATGCATATACTAGTATAATAGTTTTCTAAAAATATTAAAGGTTAATTTTCAAATATGAAACAAATATTAAATGTCACTTTTAACCATATTTCCACTCGAAACATATATATATATATATATATATATATATACCTTTGTTTTTTTATGTTTACTTGTATACAACTTTAACAGTTACAATACTTTGAGCACAATTTTTCGACATAATTATGAAATTTAAAGATATTTTTGCAAATATAAAAATAAATATTTATAAATTAAAAAATATATATTTATCTATACAATATATGAAGATTTTTCTACTTATAATAATAAAGGAGATATAGTTGTAAGTAAAAACAATTATGATAATTAGGAAAATAAGGAATTTATGTGAGCTTATAACCCATAAAAATTGGCTTATTGGAAAATGGAGCATTGGAAAATACCAATAATATTACACCCTTAAGTGAAACATAAGGAGTAGACATTAGGAAAAAAAATTTCCTCGTAACAAGGCATGATAATGTACTCAAATACACACTCTCATAAGCAAAGAAAGAGAAAAACATATATGGAAAAAATGATCTCCAAAAGAGAGAAAGATGGTATGCTAAGATAAATATGGATGTTAAAACCCTAGATCCCACAAAGGTCCATTGAGTGGAAAAAAAAAAAAACACTCTCCAATCAAGCAGAACCAAATTTTTTTGAAGATGAGAACCAAGAAATCTTTATGAACTTGGTTGATATGTAAAGTAGAAGATGTTGCAGAGGCACAATAAAGGAAAGCACTGACAACCACCTCATAAAATATGTATAATATATTGGTGTTGGTAAAGAACCAACACAAAGGATTCAAATAGAAGCAACCACCATCAACATTCAACTTTAACAACGAGTCATGCAAACACTAAAATGTCCAAACAAGAAGTATGGAAAACTCGTAAACTCAACTTAGAGGCAAAAAAATTAAATAGCATAACTTCCATCTTAATTTGTTGTGACTACAAAAGTTTATCAAAACATGGTATAACCACTCCTAAATAATTTTGATCATTCTCACCATCAACAATAATCAAACACTAGTAAAGTTCTAATAAATTAAAGAAAACAAAGAAACAAAAATAGGTGTTTTCTATCATAAATACAGTCTCTATTATCATCAAACACCCCCTCCCCCACTTTAAACATGGTTGAGGTAGGAATTGTGATCAACAACAAATAAGAGGAACTTTATATGAGTACAAAACTAACGATACACAGTGATATGAAGTTTGCAAACACATATTCAAATTATTCCATGACCATCCCTCAACCCAACCACAATCGATCCTAATGGTCGACACTAATCCACAATCTATACTTTCATGTCATTTCTACAATGATTTGAATGTATAGTTACCAATTTTCTAACTCGTAGGAGATGTCTTCTCTTTCATATGAGGGTGTTGATGTTGCTAAGATTTATGTTCTACAAGATCATATCTCGATGCAACAACATGTTCATTTGCAATAGCACTTTCATCAATATTATCAATTTGTGCAGCCATTAGGGGAATTTTGAGGTCTAAAATTGGCCTCTTAAGGAAATTATAAAATAATAGTGGAAATAATAAAATAAGATTTGATTACGTCATCAAATTTTAGAGGGAAAAAAATTAAAAACTACTTTTTCAACTTATCTCCCAAAATGTTTACTCAAATTTCAAGTGGGGGTACCTGTTGGATGCAAAATTTAATTCCTCATCCAAGGAGTACCCATGTTGCATACTTTCTATGGACCCTACAATGGGAAAAATGAGAAATATATGAAAAACGTGGTTGCAATCACGCTTTTTCATGTATTTCTTATTTTTCCTGTAGTAGGGTCTATCAAAAGTATGCAACATGGGTATTCATATTTTTACCCTTTGACTTAAAAAATGGTGAACCATCCCCCATGGTTGACATCATCATCTTGAATCCTATTGTTTCTTATAGAGTTTATTTGAGTTGCACACTTTTCTTTGGAGAGACATTTTAGACCTCAAAATCCCCCTAATGCATAATAAAAAAGAACCTTCTCTTAGAACAACTTAGCCTGAACTCCACTTGCAACAAATGATGCCTTCTTAGATTCAACATGACTATTGGTAGGCAGTGAGTTAGTATCAACAACATATACAATAGTTTCTCGAGATGTCTGCATTTTAAAGGAAATAATAACTATAATGCCCTCTCCATTTTTCCTAAGTTATTTGGTATATCCCATTTTTCTTGGTAGTTAAGATCAAATATTACTGGTGTAATTTACAAAGCCAGGCGTAGCAAAAACATGTGATGAAACATCAATATCAACATCACAACTACAATCAAGTCCATTCAAGGTGGAGGAAGGAAGAGGTGAGCCGAGTAGCTCAACTCAATGGTCTCCTTCTCAAACTTCCATAGGTTACTTTCTAGTTAAAGCTTCTATTTACAGCTGTGCAAGCCCTAAATGATCTCATTCTTCTAAGTCAACTATAACAACAATGGATTGTAATATTCTTTCAAGGTTTGATACTGATAAGACAATCCATTATTATTTTCTTGAGAATGCACAACTTATTCAAAAAACATTTCTAGTGAGTCTTTCAAGAAGCAATGATTAGTAGATAGTGAAACATTAATCTCCTATGGCCTATGAATTTCCTTCTTCAAGGAAACATTTTCTAAATGAAAGACATTCTCAACTTCCTCCTACAAATCATCAATATAGTCAACCTTAGTTTGAAATTCATATAGCATAATATAGATAAAACATACCATTTCTGTCCCCAAACTATCAAGCATATTATTTTCTTAGCAGTAGTAGTCTGGTCCAATCAATTATTGAGTGTTGTATTTTTTTTTCAAGAATTCAATGATGTCTTGTGAAATAATTTCAAAAAATTGGTTGCAAATTAAATTCTCTCCTTCTTCACCTTATCTCAGAGAACTAAGATGGATTTATTGTTGGAAACAATGTTAATATTGAAAGGGGGGTGAATCAGTATTAAGTCTAATTTAACTTTTATGCCAATTCTTTTTTCTTGTTCAAAATTGGCATTCATTATATGAGTGCAACCATTAACAACCATAACAACACCCACATAAACCAACAAAAGCATATACATCATGAGCAAAAAACACATGAGACAAAGAGGTTTTATGTGGAAACCCTTTCAAGAACAAACCACCAAAGTGCGTTGTTGTGATTGATGTAAAATAAGAGCACCTACTCTATTACATCAATTTTGTTTGTGAGTCACCACTCACACAAAGCACCAACTCCCCTTGAGTGTTTGTTACCACGCACTAGCAGTAAGCAAAAACCCCCTTCTTTTTTATATACATGTCCAGCTTACTAGAAGCACCATGTGAAGCACCAAATTCACAGATTTTTTTCAAGAACTAACTTGCAGCTCCCTAGATTTATGTAAGCACCAACTTGTAGGAGGCACCAACCCCCAAGCCCTCTCAAGCACCCACTAGAGATGGAAGCACCAATTTCCTGTATGTAGGCTCCAAGCGACACTCAAATAGGAACACATGTTCTCTATCCATGACAACAACTCTGCATGATATCAACTTTGTACTTCACAACCATTGGCCCACGCAACACTCTCTGCACTTTCCTTTCTCTGCAAAAACTCGCTATTCTCCTCAACAACCCACACATCACTCTATTGTTCTCTTTTGTTCAACAACAGTCACTAAAAAACAACACCCTCTGTAATATACTCTTCAATTGCACAAACTCAGCTCTCAACCCCTTTTATTCAACTGGCTCGCTCGTCCTCACACAACAGCACTGATTCACCTAAGGGTCTCTTTTCTCTACTTAGGCAATCTCAGCCTTTTCTCAACAGAACATGCTCACTTGGCCTCGCACACAAAAACACACCCTCACACATATATTTCTCTTCTCATCTCCCAACAATGCTACTTTTCCCCCATATTTCTCAATGGAAATCACTAGTTTTGTTCCTCTGTTGCACACAAGTTGATGTTTCCTATTGTTTGTTTCCATACTTCTTGAGTGTACTTCTTTATGGTTCTCCAATCTGCTGTTGTGTCTGACTTGGCCACTGCAATTGAATTAAACATGGAGAATGGGAACTTGAGCAATCTCCATAGCTATAATTATTTCTCAATACAATGAGGCACTCTCCTTTATGTGAACAAATCTCTTATCCCCAAGGCTTTGCATGATTATTCATGGCTCACAAATCTTGAGAGGTACTTCGACATGGTTTCTTTGTTCTTCAATCAATAAGGCATGCATGAGAAGATCAAAGATAGCTTTCTCAGCTCAAGGCATACCTAACACTCTTCCTTGCAAATCATGGTCCTCTTTGTTCTTTGAGTCAGAAGTCTACTTTTGTCATAATTCTAGTGACCAACCACTCTTTAACTCTTTTAGCTATTGACTCAACTGTCCTTCATAAACCTCAATGCTTCCATTTCAGAGCCTTTTCATTTCGTAAATTTTATTAAAGTAAATCTTACCAAAACACGAAATTGCGAGGTTCCTAGCCCTTTTTTCTTTTCCCCCTTATTGTTTTCCTCCATGGGACTGCTGCATGTGACCGCCAGTATAATACTTAAGTGCTGTATTATCAGAGCCTTTCATATTGTAACTTTTATTAAAAAATTTTTTTATGAAGGAACAAGATTCCGAGCCCCTTTTGCTTAGCCTCTTTTCTGCCTTTCCACCATAAGACCAGGTGCCATGACCGATGGCATAGAAGTTCGGTGCTATGGCCTCCAAGCTCCTGTCAGGGGCCTATTTCCATTTGTTATTTATCTACACCTTTGATTCTTAAAGTTGCACGACCAAGCACCAATCAACATCATAAGCTCCCTATTTTGTAACTTTTTCAAATTGTAATTAGAACAAAGTTACGATGTTTCCTACCTCTAAAAAATTGGCCTCCAAAATACTTTCCACATGGCTTCTTTACAACAGTAGGTGCTAAGGCTTGCTCTATGCCCTTGTTCCTTTGGTTCTGCACCAAGCACTAGTCACATCGAAGCTCCACACATCAGATCCAAACTTTCCCATAAAACAATTAGATAGGAGTTATGAAAACTCCAACCTGCAAAATTATGACCTCCGAGATAATGTCATGCTGATGTCATCAATTGCATGTGGTGTCTGCTTAGAAGTGACACGTGTCACACATATTCTCCCCATTAAGCCACCCAAAATTGCTAAATTTTATTGCAATGTGTCCTCTGTACTACCACGTCATCAGCCTCACTAGCTTCTCAAGGCCAATCACATGCTGCCATGTGTCCTACCACAAGAGAGAGAAAAAAAGTCCCTTAGTCCCTGGTTTTTCAACGAATTCCTTTGTAATTAGTATTTCTCACAACTTCCAAGCTTTCAAAAGAATTTCAATTTATAAAGAACTTATGAGGTTCCGATATGCAGAGGATCTTACCTGCTCCTATATACAACCTTCCGATATCAGGTACTTTTCAAATAAACTTCCGAGCAAATGAACCGCTAAGGTCCCAAAGTTTGGGGTCCGAAATTTGACCGTACTGCCCTGGTTTCAGATCAGAACTGTATTAAAATGGAATTACATTGGTGTTACAAAATTCCAAGCTCCCAAGGTTCAAAAATGGCATTTTTTTAGTCCCACAATCTCATGTTTTGCTGAATTAGAGTACTTCAAAGTTCAAATGATTATAAGTCCAATGGAAAAAAAACTGTACGAAGAAGCTATGTACAAAAATATTGAGCCAGACAATTTGGCCAATCTGTTGTTTAATTGATATATTGGACAAATGCCAAGAAAACGAAATAATATACATTAACTGATCAAACAGATCAAGAGCTTTTAATCAGAATCGATCTCTTAATTTTCATGAATATCCTGTGGCCAACCCTCTCCTCCTTTTCCCTGATACTCTCAAGCTTTGGTTTCCAACACTGCCCTCTGGACTTCACCAACTGCTTATAATGTTTCTGCAATTCAGGAGTATTGCAGAGCCTATAAGGCTCATCTACTGCGAAATCCCTGGGCACTGGAACCTTGCGTTCATCAACGTTCACCCTCCCATCTTCCATAAGTTTTGTAATAAACTCAGGGCAGACTTTGATCCGAAGGCCTCCGCCAGCATCGCTTTTCTGTATCTCAAACGGCTGGCATAGAGCATACGCGCTTCCGATTGTTGGAATATTTAAAATTCCAGAAAAACAATGGAGAATAAAATTCCCCCTCTTCAACACATAGAAAATATAAAAAAATTCTTCACTGGAGACAGAGTTTTCACTGTAGAAACTATTTCATTAAACTTCAAAAACTTGGTTACAAAATCACCTCTGCCTGAGGGAATAAAAAAAAAAACTTTGACTGCTTCAAAACACAGTTCAAAACAACTCACACTCTCTAAAATTTTACTCTGGACAAATACTCTATCTCTCCAAAAAATGAAAGCACTGCTGTGCACTTCAAATTCTGTTACACTGCTGCTGTGTGTAAAAAAAAATAAAACTTACAATGCTGAACAATGCACTGCTGTGCTGTATATGCCTTTTTCACTGCTGTGTGAAAAATAAAAACTTACAATACGTTCTTAGTGCACACAGGCCTTTTTTTAACTCTATATTTGCCTCAACACTTTTTACAATATAAAAAAAACTATATTAAAATAAAACTATTTTAAAAAACTTTAAAATAAAATAAACTAAAATAAAACTCAATGTCACTATGGCCCACGGCCTCATTTTTTTTGAAACGTTTTATATGATATATATATGTAGAACATATATATACATATATGTGGGCTGTATGTACCAAAAGTTTTTTTAAAAAACATTAAAGAACTTTGACCGAATTGAACCGGACGCAAAACAGAAAATTAACCCTTTTTCATAAAAATTCCGCGTGCCAAAAAGTTGTTGCTGATGTCATCAATTTGTGATGCGGGATTTTTATTAAATCCGCTTCATAAGTTTCCCCGGGTCTGGTTTTTAGCAACGGTACGGCAAAAAAATGTGATGCGGAATTTTCTTTCAATTTGCTTCATTAAAATTCAAGTCCGGAGGTTGACTGCTCAACGGTTTTGGCAAGCGGCTCATCTGCACAGTTCTGCAAACAAAAATGGAAGGCGGCTTTAGTACTTTGAGCCGCTGTAAGTAATTTCAACACTCCCCCTTACTTTCAGCTGCTGGGTTATCAGTCATACCCAGACATTTCCTCAAAAACTCAAAACTTTTCTGCCCCAATGGCTTGGTCAGAATGTCTGCAAACTGCTCCTGAGTTCTGCAGTGTTCCAAAACAATTTCACCATTATTTACCAATTCTCTGATGTAATGAAACTTTGTGTCAATGTGTTTCATTCTCTTGTGAAACACATAATTCTTGGATAATGCAATAGCTGAGCTATTGTCACAATAAATCACTGTTCCTTTTATCTGCTCTTGGCACAAACTTCTTAACATCCTCCTCATCCAAATTGCTTGACAAGCTGCTGCTGTAGCTGCCACATATTCTGCCTCTGCTGTAGACAATGCTACAATGGGCTGTTTTTTAGAAGCCCATGAAATGGCTCCTGAACCCATGTGAAAAACATAACCGGAAGTGCTCTTCCGATCATCTACACTTCCAGCCCAATCACTGTCAGTGTATCCAACTAAATCTAAATTTTCTGAAGCAGTATATAAAATACCAAACCTTTTTGTACCTTTAACATACCTCAGAATTCTCTTCGCTGCCTGCCAATGTGCATCCTTCGGCTTCTCCATGAATCTGGAAATTAAGCTAACAGCATGCATTATGTCGGGCCTAGTTGCAGTCAAATACATGAGGCTGCCAACTATGCTCTTATACAAGCTAGGATCAAAATCCTTGCTGCTGTCCTCTCTGCTGAGTTTTAATCCCATCACTGTAGGAGTGATCGCTGCCTTGCTCTCCTACATATTAAATCTTTCCAGCACTTCATTAACATATTTTGCCTGTGAGATAAAAATCCCATTTTCATCTTGTTCTACTTCTATTCCTAAGAAGTATTTCAACAAACCCATATCAGTCATTTCAAATTATTCTTTCATGACTGTTTTAAAATTTTCAATAAGGTAATTATCATTACCTGTGAAAATAACATCATCAACATATAAAACTACAATCAACATTTTACCATCTTTTTCTTTGATGTAGAGGGTGGGTTCTCCCTCACACTTTTCAAATCCATTTTCCAGTAGATAGGAGTCTATCCTACTGTACCATGCTCTTGGTGCTTGCTTGAGCCCATAAAGAGCTTTCTTCAATTTGCACACTTTGTGCTCTTGGCCTTTCTTCTCATAGCCTAGAGGTTGTTCAATGTAAACCTCTTCCATTAACACTCCATTTAGGAATGTTGACTTCACATCCATTTGGTAAACTTTCCACTTGTTTTGTGCTGCTATGGACAGCACTACTCTCACGGTTTCCATTCTAGCAACCGGTGCGAAAGTTTCCTCATAATCTATCCCATGCTTTTGCTTATACCCTTTGACAACAAGCCTTGCCTTGTGTCTCTCTATTTTTCCTTCAGCATTACTCTTGGTCTTGTAGACCCATTTAACTCCAATGACATCTTTACCTTTTGGGAGTTCAACCAAATCCCAAGTCTTGTTTCTTTATATGGCATTGATCTCCTCATCCATAGCTTCTATCCATTTCTTTTCCTTAATAGCTTCTTCAAAGTGGATAGGGTCTTCAACATGACAATATAAAGCAAACAAAGAATTGATACCTTCATTTGCTTCCTCTTGTGCATAAATGTCATTCAAATTTCTGAACTTCTTACCTCTTTCACTTGATGTACAAATGCTTGAAGAAGCACTTGAATTTCCTCCTTGTGGTGTGCTTGGAGAAGCACTCTCATTTCTCCTCAAGGGTGTCTCTTGCTGCTCTTGTGTTTGTGCTGCTGTTTGGGGATGTATTTCAGCCAATTCATCATCATCTTCATCATGAGATAAACAGTGTTTAACATTCATTGTTTTCTCTATGCTTCCATCCCAAGCTTCCTCCTCAATAAATTGAACATCTCTGCTCACAATAAACTTCTTGGTGGATGGGTTGTATAACCTGTAGGCCTTGGATTCCTCACTGTATCCAATGAAAATACATTTCTCCCCCTTGCTGTCTAACTTCTTCCTTAGCTGATCCGGAATGTGTGCATAAGCCACACATCCAAAAACCTTCATATGTGTGACACCTTGCTTTGTGCCACTCCATGCCTCTTCCGGCACTTTGTTCATCACTGCTTTTGTAGGGCACCTATTCAAAATGTATGCTGCACAATGTACAGCTTCAACCCAATAATCATTAGGCAAATGCTTTGCCTTTAACGTACTCCTCACCATGTCCATTATGGTTATATTCTTCCTTTCGGCTACTCCATTTTGCTGCGGAGTATATCTAGTTGTAAACTGCTTTTGAATACCATTTTCTCTACAAAAACGTAGAAAATCTTTAGAGATATACTCACCTCCTCTATCGGTCCTTAGAACTTTGATGTGCAGCCCAATCTGGTTTTCCACAAGTGCTTTGAAATTACAAAATTTTTCAAACACTTCACTTTTATTTTTCAAAAATTAAACCCAAGTTTTTCTTGTAAAATCATCTATGAATGTTAACATGTAGTGGCTGCTAGCAAGCGATGGAGTTTGCATCGGTCCACACAAATCTGAGTGGACAATCTCTAAGGGTGCCTTTGCCCGTATGATTTTCCCTGAAGGAAAACTTTCTCTGTGTTGTTTCCCCAAGATACAACCTTCACAAAGGCTGTCCGGTTTCTCTATCAATGGTAAACCTCTTACCATTCCTTTTCTATTCAACAAGTTAAGACCTCCAAAGTTGAGATGTCCAAATCTCAAGTGCCACAACCAATTTTCATCTTTTGGTTCGCTTTGGATAGCCTCTTTTGCCACTGCTGCTATCTTTTCTTCATTCTTCAAATCTGCTCTCATTCTAAGAGGGAACATCCTGTTCCTTGTCATCTTCACTTCAGCAATACATTGTTTGCTAGGTGGTTTGTCCATGATGGTACAAACATCATCCTCAAAAAACACATTGTACCCCTTTTGAACAAGCTGTCCAATACTTAAGAGGTTACACTTCATCCCTGGAACATAATAGACATCTGCTATGGATTTCTTTGCACCTTTCCTTGTTAGAACATTTACATTCCCTTTTCCCATAACAAACACTTTGCTATCAGTTCCTAGTGTGACTTGTGACTTCACACTCTCATCTAGCATAGAAAACATTGCTAAGTTTCCTGTCATATGGTTACTGCAACCGGAGTCCAGAAACCATAAGTCTTCATTCTTTTCTTCAGCCATATTACAAGCCAAAAACAAATTATCTTGACTGATATTTTCTCTAGTGAAATTTGCACTAGTTCTACTTCCCATATCATGCTGCTTCTTTCTACATTCATTAGCATAATGACCATATTTTTTACAATAGTGACATTGGACATTGGACTTATCATACCTCTGTCCTTGAGCATTCTGCTGACCACTCTGCTGGCTGCTGCCTTGGCCTTGATGCTGATTTGGATTGCTGCCCCTTCCTTGAGCATTTGCTGGACTATTTCTTCCACCTCTGTTTTGGCTTCTGCCTCTTCCTCTTTTGTTTTCTCTGCCTTGCCCTCTTCCTCTTCCAAAAGACATCTGGGTCTTAAAGGCATGTTCCAGAGATGAGTTTTCACTTCTACCCAATCTCTGCTCATGAGTCATCAATGATGCATGTAGCTCATCCACTGTGAACTTTGTGAGATCCTTAGTCTCCTCTATGGTGGTGACAATCACATCGAATCTTGAGGGTAGACTCCTCAAGAGTTTTTCCACACTCCTCTTATCTTCAAGAGTCTCTCCATGAGATCTTATTTGTGTGACCATTCCAATCACATGAGTGAAGAATGAGTCAATAGTATCTGACTCTTTCATACAGAGAGTCTCAAAGTCTCTCCTCAGCAACTGAAGTTTTGTTGTCTTCACTTTTCCATGCCTTGATAGGCTGTCTTGAGAGTTTCCCATGCTTCTCTGGATCTCTTGGCTGCTGCTATCCTTGGAAACACACTCTCATGCACTGCTTGATACAATAAGAAGAGAGCCTTGGAGTCTTTCTTCTTATTGCTCTTCAGCAACTCTCTTTCTGCCTGAGTTAAATCTTCAAACTCTTCTTCATTTGCTAGCTCTTCAAAGCCATCCTCAACAAATTCCCATAAGTCTTGGGAGACAAATAGAGCTCTCATAGTTATTGACCAGTAGTCATAATTTTTCCCATTAAACATTGGGAGATGGACATTTCCCATACCCATACCAGTGCTGGCTCCAACCATTCTGCACTCTTAACTATGATTAAAAAAAACTTGACTGTGTATGTAAAACAGCTCACTGTTCTGCAACAGTGACTCAAAAACTGTATAGAGAAATACCTTGAAGTCTTTTTGGTTGAGTCTTCACACTGCTGGAGAAGCTGCTGCAACTAAGAACTCCTTTCCTTCAGCTTCTTTGATTTTCAAAGAGCCTGGACTAGCTCCGATACCATGTTGGAATATTTAAAATTCCAGAACAACAATGGAGAATAAAATTCCCCCTCTTCAACACAGAGAAAATATAAAAAAAATTCTTCACTGGAGACAGAGTTTTCACTGTAGAAACTATTTCATTAAACTTCAAAAACTTGGTTACAAAATCACCTCTGCCTGAGGGAATACAAAAAAAAACTTTGACTGCTTCAAAACACAGTTCAAAACAACTCACACTCTCTAAAATTTTACTCTGGAAAAATACTCTGTCTCTCCAAAAAATGAAAGCACTGCTGTGCACTTCAAATTCTGTTACACTGCTGCTGTGTGTAAAAAAAAATAAAACTTACAATGCTGAACAATGCACTGCTGTGCTGTATATGCCTTTTTCACTGCTGTGTGAAAAATAAAAACTTACAATACGTTCTTAGTGCACACAGGCCTTTTTTTAACTCTATATTTGCCTCAGCACTTTTTACAATATAAAAAAAACTATATTAAAATAAAACTATTTTAAAAAACTTTAAAATAAAAAAAACTAAAATAAAACTCAATGTCACTATGGCCCACGGCCTCATTTTTTTTGAAACGTTTTATATGATATATATATGTAGAACATATATATACATATATGTGGGCTGTATGTACCAAAATTTTTTTTAAAAAACATTAAAGAACTTTGACCGAATTGAACCGGACGCAAAACAGAAAATTAACCCTTTTTCATAAAAATTCCGCATGCCAAAAAGTTGTTGCTGATGTCATCAATTTGTGATGCGGGATTTTTATTAAATCCGCTTCATAAGTTTCCCCGGGTCCGGTTTTTAGCAACGGTACGGCAAAAAAATGTGATGCGGAATTTTCTTTCAATCTGCGTCATTAAAATTCAAGTCCGGAGGTTGACTGCTCAACGGTTTTGGCAAGCGGCTCATCTGCACAGTTCTGCAAACAAAAATGGAAGGCGGCTTCAGTGCTTTGAGCGGCTGTAAGTAATTTCAACACCGATGCTGCAGAGTGCCGGAGTTGTGCGGGCAGCGGGAGAAAGAGTAACTTTTGTAGGCGGCGGCGGCGGCGATATTAAGGAAGCCAGCAAAACGATCGATAGAGGAGACTGAAAGAAATGGTTGGGCAGAAGGAAGTAGATGTTGCCTGCCTTCAGCTTATCGTCTGGAGAAAGCACGGGCGTCTTCTGCCCGATGTAGAATGAGTCGGAATGACACACTAAATTTTGAGGGAATTCCTTCGTGATTTGGCTCGCCTTGACGGATTGAGGAAGGATTCTAATGCTGCCGTCTGAGCGAATCAGCTGGATGGTTTCCCTGTTATTTCCCACCATTATGCAGGATTATGAACAAACAAATGGAAGCAAGCATGAAAATGCAAGGAAGGATCGCAGCAGTGGCGTTTTATACAAACTGTAAAACCAGAGTCATAGAGAAGAGAGACTAATCAGTTTAGATTTTGCCTGGGGAGTTGCGATAGGGTTGGATTTGACCATAAATTAGAAGACTCAGTTTTAATTTTGTCTGGGGAGGTGCAATAGGGTCGGCTTTAAATTAGAAGAGTTCTCTGGTTTGAATTTTGGAATGGGTTTGTCTAATTGATTTTGCCTGGGGAGGTGCGATATGGTCGACTTTAAATTAGAAGAGTTTTCTGCTTTGAATTTTGGAATGGATGTGTCTAACGAGGTAACAATTTTTATTTTACTTCAGCACCTAAAAATAATTGATACTCAAAATCCTAAAACATCACAAATATAATTAAAAATTCCAAGATTTTTAACTTATTTAAGAAATTATAACCTCATTAAACTACTGCCTTTTTTTTTAAAATTCTATGTGGTAGAAATCGCTGCTTGTTGCATCCACTCAATTAAAACATGGCGTGGTCCAAGGAAAAAAACACGCGCCGTGTAAAGGTAATATATGCGGTGAGCATTGTAAGGCGTGGTCCACGGAAATACCAAGGCGTGGAAAGGTATTTGTATGGAGAGTTACCAATCAAGTCAATGGTTGATTTTGTTGTTTTTCAGTTCAGTTTTCACCATCAGTGAAATTTTAAAAAATATTTAATTTTTTTTTATAACGCAATGTGAGAATAGATGATTGGTACACTTATTCGGTAGTCAATAGAAATTTAGGTGCATCTAATTTTTTAATGGAAATTTAGGGGTATTTAATTGGTTAAAATCATCAAGAATTTATTTGATCTGGGCCTTGGCATGGTTTGATTTTTGCTTACAGGATTTAGAATCTCACACTAGGTCTAGACTCACTAATCCTTAAAATGATTTGACTTGTATCCAGCACTGGATTACCAATAACCTTTTCACCATAAACTGTCTTTTAACAAAAACACTCAATTACCCTTTATTCCATTCCCATGGCAAATCCCTCAAAATATTTCACAATTTAATAAACTATGAAAAAGTTAATAATTTGATTTCAATTCAATGTATTCATTTCCAAAATATTTTTGGACTCTGCAATCCAGACATAATCATAGAGTAAGCATAACTTTAGCCATCAAAATGCAATGAGTGGTTGGAATGTAATGTAGCATAATTGTAACCATACAAATGCAATGCGTGGTTTCAGGTTGAACATCTATGTGGGCGATGGTGTTGCAACTAAATCAAATACATCTGCACGCTAAGTAAAACCATCTCAGAAGCTGCATAATGTGTCATATTCTGTTCTGTAAAGGTTTAAACGTGAAAACTTCGTAAAGGAAATATATGAGGTGATGTGAAAGTTTAAGTTTAACAAACGTGAAAACCACAATCTTCGTCATATATATTGTACATGTTTTTTTCAATAAATAAAGTTACCTAACTTAAAATCAAATTAGTATATAAAGAATTATTTTTTTTTTAATTGAAAATTCAAAGTTTTAAAATAAGGAGTTTATATTTAATGGAGGTGTTTTTCTTTTTAAAAATTAAAATATTTTAATAAACATCTAAACTCCACCACACCATTTTGATGGTAAATTATAGACTTATCTAACCTAAGTTGTAGACCTACCTAACCTATATTGAAGTTTCAAGTTAGCAATTAAAAAAAAAAAAATAGAATTGTTTTTCAATTTCTAATAAAACAATTTTTTTTTTTTAATAAAATATATATATATTTTTTAATAAAATATTTATTATTTAAAATGAGAACTCTGAAATTTAGAAAATTATGATCATAAATAATATATATTAGATTATGAGAGCCACTAATATATACACATTATTTTATTTATCACTATAAATCTACATATACTGGTATAATAGTTTTCTAAAAATAAAGGTTAATTTTCAAATATGAAACAAATATTAAATGTCATTTTTAACCCTATTTCCCCTTGAAACATATATAATTTTTTTTGTGTTTGATGTTTACTTGTATAAAGTTTCAACACTTACAATATTTTGAGTAGAAATTTTAGACATAATTATGAAATTTAAACATATTTTTGCAAATATAAAAATAACTAGTAATTGCACAGAATGTTGCAAAAGAAAATCCCTAAGGAAATAGCTAGAAAGAAATCAAGTGTAAGTAATTTTATGTGGCCTTCTATTTATAGTTTAAAGTTATTGCATAAATATATAGAATGTATAATGTTTGTAATAGATATTGCATTTTCATATTTGAAAAGAAAGTTATTTGATATAGTGGACCTGTAAAACAATATTTTGTGCACAATATTATTATTTTATGAAATATGGAAATGAATAAATATTGAAGTGAATTATTGAAGTTGTATTATAATAGTATATTAATATGACATTGAAAAGAATACATAACTATATTTTTGAAATAGTTACAAGATGTAATGGAAAGGTAGAAGATGATGGAAATGGTTTTATATTATGTGACTTTTTAAGGATGTACAATGTTTGAAATTTACATTTGAAGAGTGTACAATGCTTGAAATTTACATTGCATTTTAATTTTTGGCAATAAAATTTTAATTTTATGTAAAAGATTACAAGTAGACCATTAACAAAATGATTGCTTTTGAGCTTGTTAAAGAGTTAGGAGATTTGCCGAAGTAATAAGCAACTTGCAAAGAAAAATTTTGTTTCGAAAAATTAGAAGAAATATTATTTTTTGAAAATTGTAAAGTATCTTGTTCAAATTGAATATCATGAGGTTGTATGTGAATTCTATCATAAAGAATGTGTATTCAATGAAATTGAAGTTACTTGTATTATGGGAAATTGAAAACGTTCAGTCGAAGATGTAGGTTGATCGATCGAAAAATGAACACCACTGGAGATTTATTCAAAATTGCAGATGCATATTTCTCGATTGCTAGTCTACTCTTATTTTTCGCATTTTATCTCGTTCGTGTATGTGGATCATACATTTTAGAGTAGATTTTATTTTCAGTAATAATTCTATTGTTGGTCGAAGTCTGTAAAGTGGTACGTTTGGATTGGCACTGAGAGGAATCTTTTGTGTATGTCGTGTAATGTATGAATTGTTGCATCTATTTCATTGCAGTAGTTTTGTATCTGTGATATCACTAAGTCCATGTGTTCTGTTTCAAAATAAATAAAATGTCGAAGCAATTAGTTAAGAATTATATCAAGAACGTAATATTTTCAACCATGTATTAAAATAAGTAAATTAGACTATTATTAATAGGAAGAACTGATATGCAATCAAAATATTTTGGACTTGATAATATGTGCAAACCTTTAGGAGATGTTAAGATATGGAATGGAGTTGAAGAATGTGTTTGAAAGTATATTTTAGTAATTTGTAGCTATAAAGGAAGATAATAAGATAAGTAACGTGTTGATAACAATGTGTTTGAGAGGATATTTAAGTGTTTTGGAGATGTATATGAAAATAATTGGATGTGTAATTCGTAAAGTTGCTTGATTTGTTACCAGAAAAGAAGTTAAAGCAATGTGAATTACCTTAAGTAAAATTACATACAATTAGATGTTGTGTTGGAAAACATATCAGAATAAAGAATAAGAGATATTTTCGGAAAGGAATACAAAAGAATGTGGTCTATAAATGTATTTTTAAATTAAAATAATAGAAATTAGGAATAAGGAAAGAGAACTTATAACGATATTTATCTATGATATTGAGATTTTATTGATTGCTTGAAGGATGTTGTTGCATTCTGTTGAGAATTGCAAGCTCTCTTCTTTGATGATAACAAATGTCAGGTGTGGTATGTCTCTAAATGTTTTTTTCTTCACTAATAGTGTGAAGATGTGATCTTTCCAGAGTGCTTTGGAGACAATTACCTTTATTAGATCATGATCCTCAAATAACAAATAGAAGTCCTTTGAATTAAATCCAAGAATTGTAGATGTTGCATCTTCGAAAGCAACTGTTGAAACCAACTAAACATTGTGATCTTGTGCATCAATATTTAGTAAGTATTTGTAATCACAGTGGGTAACTTCAGTGTTGCATTTAGGGAAATACCATGTGCTTGTATCTTTTGGAATAAGTTTTTTGATGCATTTTTTCTTATCAACAATAGATGGGCATAATAGGTAGTAAAAATTGTCCATCCATACTTTTTTTATTGTGCCCTGGACTTGGTAGAATGCAGGTATCTCTGAGTACTCGATATTGTAAATATAAACAATCGTTATTTTTTTGGGTTGATGGCCAAACGAATGTGAATATCTTGTTGCCAGTGGTGTAGAAGTTGTAGTGGAACCTTCTTTTTTAAACCATGAATTTAGCATATGGGCCTCTTTAATGTCAGGATCTATAAGAATAATCGATCTTGTTGTAGTACCGAAATTTTTTCCATTAAAATCAGCAACACGAGCGAACTTGATTGCTATGATGGGATTATTTCCTGTAGCACATAAGTTGGAAATTTCTTTTGATACTGCATCAAAATTACCTCCCTAAAATGTTGTAACCATGTTATATCCAAAAATGTCTTGAAGATTTATTGTTTGTTTCGTAACTTCTGAGCCGTCTTTTCTATCTATCGGGTATGGATTGGAAATGCTAGTAACAATACCAAGAACATCAACAATCGAGTTGACATTTATTTTTATGATATCATTGATGTTATGCGGATTAATCCCTCTTGCGGACAAGAGAAATCTCCCTAGTATCCTACAGATATCTAGAAACAAACATCCATTGGTAAATTGTTTTCTCTAGATTATATGTGATTCATAATTATTATAAAAAAAGAAAGAGGACAAGCCCCTACCTTGAAATCCGACGTTTGGTGCAGTCTTTTATCCAGTCACTCTAAAGACTCCAAAGAGGCTTCTTCAGTAAGTAGAATCTGCAATCAAAGACAGACAAAGAATTAAAAGCACCTGCAGCATATAATAATTGAGAACAACTAATCTAAATTAGTGATCAAGGAATCTAAGTATTGAATTATTCAAATAGACACAAGAACAACCAAATGAGAAAAGGAGATCCATATGTATTATCTTGAATGAAAAGAGTATCTTTACAATGTGATTCCTTGTTGTCGTACAAGTTCCTCCCGGGGTCCTGAACAATCATTCCTCCTTCAGATTGAGAAGCCTTCTTCTCTCTGAACTAGCATAAAGTTATGGATATGAGTGTGTGATCATTATCATACCAATAATGACTACTGTAGAGAGTATGCTCCCTTGGGAATTTATTCAGCAATTACCTTATACAAGCTAGGTACAATCTACCCTTGAGACTGAAAGATAAGCTCAATTTATAGGGAAATGGAGGTAGTTTTAGTTCCATGAAGAGGGGGATGGATTCATCTCATGAAGGGATTTGAGCTCCATATACCAAGGGATAAAATCCATGAGTCAAGGCATGGATCTCCATGAGTGGAGGGATAAAGCATGAACTGATCACACCTCTAGAAGCTTCCAGTTGGGAGAATATTTGTCCAACTGGGCTTCTAGAACTTACTCTTTCCTTTATTTGGTTGTTTACGAGGGTTCATAGGTTTTATAAGCAGAACGTGCACAATGTGCCACAGGCTATAGAGCAAATATCTGCGGGTCCGCAGGAAAGAGCTAGGAAAAGTGCAGAGTTAGAATTTTAAGGGTTTTAATGAGATTTTCTCTAATTCCAAGTCCTGGTTTAGGAACATTAGGGTTTTTGACCTCTAAGGGAGCACAATATAGGTAGTGATGAACCTATATAGACAATAAAATGTCATGGTGACAAAATAACATGGAATAGATTGCCCCCTAAAGTCCGAAGTCTGAGGTAGTTTTGAAGAGTGAAGTCCTTTATCATTCTGAGGATTGGATTGCGGACACAACGGTTGAAAACCTGTAAAAATATTCAATACAAGAATATATATATATATATATATATATCATCGCTGAGGTAGGAATTCCCATACTCAGATCAAAACTAACTAAATGTTCTAGTACATAAATTATTTTAAAATTACATCAATAGTAGACATAGTATGGACGCAGCCATCTGTCATAAGTAGTCTACTGTATCATGAATAATAAAACTCCTCGTAGCCTGGATGGTGGAAACTAGATCCAGGGTCTTGATTTGCGCTTCCCAAAATAGTACGATTCTATCCATGAGATTGATTGTGTCGAAGTCGAACATGGTAGAAACCACTTGATTACCAGTTAATGATGTGAACTATTAACAAGTGTGAGAGAAAACACCAATAACGACAATGGATATCAAAGTACTCAGTACAATCCATGAAGTGTGAATGAATGATTTGCGGCTGAACACTTCACGAAATCTTTCGATCAAAGGTCAATGATGCAACCTATCGTCGAAGGCGAGAAACCTGCCATTAGGGCATACAAATCCCAAGGTACTGATAGGATTCTAGACCAAATTTCTAGATGATGAGATGTCATCGATAGAAAGCGACCTGTCGTAGGAAAGCCCACAACATGAAACCATTAGATCAAGTTTTGAAGAAACTTTTGCAAGGATTGAATCAGAGATGGTAAACGCGAATGGAGACAAATGTTTGCAATGAATGGTTTATTTGAACTGTCTCTTGAATAGATAACGACACTGCAAATGGCTTGGTAAAAATTGACCTAAAGCTAATACACAGAAATCGGCTGAAGAATTTGAATGTGGTTTGATTAACTAAAGACAAAGGATTTTCCCAACCCAGGTACAAGTGTAAAAAAAGTGTCATGTTCAAGAGTGGTATATTTCTTTTAAAACAAGGGTAGACAACTAAATTCCTTTTCTCTTCCCCCCCCCACCATTATCGGCAAGTGCCTCCTTATTTTTGACAAGCTTGAGGAGGATAAAATTTGCTTGTTGTGTAAGCTCATCCATCGGATGAGTCCAACTTAGTATTAAAATTGAACCCTAAGAAGGAGTGGTTCGTTCCTGTTTGTAATCGACAGGTCCTTTACTGTTAAATTTTAACGAGTCCAGTATAGGAGAAACTCAGCGTTTTTCAGTTTTAGGGAGTTAAAAGAAAAACATAAGTAAACTCAGTGGTTGTACTTTTTCGTAAATTTAGTCTCTCAAGCCCAAAAAAGGATAAAATAATGCAGGAGAGAACTCTATCGACCATGATTATTCAACATATACCTTTTTCGTAAATAGTCCATTTCAATCTGGAAAAGGGGTAAACTTATACTGAAAGGACGAATGTTCATTTACTTTAACAAGTTTGAATAGTCTGAAAAGGGCTTAAAAGAGAACTCCAGGGTTTCGCTTTTTCATAATTTCAAGAGCCCAAAAAAGTGATAAAAGTATACTCATCATCAAAATAATTCTTTTTCACCAAAACACTGTAATCTGCACAAAATATCAAAAAATTAAAAATAATTGCTCCAAAGAAGTAAAAATATTGAAAAATATCCTTTTTAAGTGAAAAATAAATACAATATTTCATTCACTATAAAAGAGAGTTTAACAAAGTCATTTTCACCTTTTATCTTCAGAGCAGTAAATTGAGAGCTTTTGGCAAAAAATTTCAGGAGCCAATATCAAGAGAACCGTCCGTTCAATTCGTGATTCGTCAGAACCAAGTAATCCACATCACTTTACTCTTCATTTCTGTCCATTTCAATTCTCTTTTTCGTCTTTAATTTCATTTTTTATGGAGAAATTATGTTCAAAAATGTGCCCTTGGGGGTTCGCAGGTTATGCACGCGCTACCTGCGAACTGGGGTAATTTCCTAAAAGTAAACTTATCGGGCTATCACGGGTTTTTTGTAGAGCCCATGCGGACGTCTGCACTATCTCCTCACAAAAACTACGGAGGCATCGTGAGCATTTTAAAATCTACAAATTCTCCTAGAAATGGTTAAATTTTTTCATTCCAATGGTTTCTAACCTTCAAATGCGTCCATTTGCAGACTATTTCACCATGCTAGTGGAGAGAATGTGAGCATGAGGCTATAGAAAATGAAGCCATGAATGATCCTCACACAATGCGAGTGTTAAAAAATTGTGGTTTATATAAGTTCTGGGTGATTCAGGGTATGAAAGCACCGGTGGAGCTGATCACATGGTTAGTGAACACATGGGATGTTCAAGATCAGTGCTTTATCATTGGTGACCATCGGCTCGAAATTGAGGTCGAGGACATTTATTTTCTCACTGGATTGTCCCAAAGGGGAGGAAACATATCCTTGTTTGGGGCTAGGCAAGGTGGCCTACCCGTTGCTAGCTACAAACAATAATTTTGCAATGATGAGGCAGATCCAAAGGATAATCACATAGACATAAAAACTATCTTGCGATTAGATCTTAAAGTGATCGCATTCACGGTAACCAAGTTTTGTGGAAGTGTGGCTCCACATGTAGCCACTAAATCTCAAATGCAGACCACATTGGAGTGTTTCAGAGGCACCATATTCAACTAGTGTGAAGGGGTATTGGCCAATATGAAAGGCTAAATAACCAAAGCAAAGAACGCAAAGTTAAAAAAGTTTGGTTATGGCGCGATTTTGATTTCCTTTGCTTTGGAGAGAATTCCACTTCTTTCCACTCAGCTTATTCTAGTGGATCGTGGGGAGATTAGAGAACCTCAGATGATACATTGGGTTGCATTAATGTCTTGCCATGGTGGTGATGGAAATTCAATGGTTTGGTTCACTTCGGCGTACTTTATGTGGTTGTAGAATCAAGTCTTCACCATTGAATACTTCCCGTATGCAGGTATAGGTTTCAGAGGTGATCCTGAGATGTCCTTGCCCCCAGGGGCATAGTGGGACGAATTAGGTAAGTGAACCATTTTGATGTTTTTAAAATATATTTTTTATTTGTTTTTTATCGTCCAATACTAATAACAAAATTTTTAATGCAGATGTTGGTCCATGATGACCAGCTACACTCCATCACTTTGAAAGGCGGCAAGCAGAGCCTATAGTACCACCGTAGGATTAGGGAGCAAAGATCCTAACTGATATGGAACACAACCTGGAGAGGTTAACCATATATATTCCTGAGACAGGGACAGATGACATTCCTCTCCAGCTTCAAAGACATGTTATAGGTGTACCAGGACAATTTAGGATATTCTTGCACAAGGTGGCGCATGCCATAGTCTACTACCATGATCATAATAATGGATAGTGGATGATCATTCTGGATTGACATATTTTGTTTTTTTTGTATCAGTATCTATTAGATCATAAGGTGTTTAAATCTATTATCTTAGAAGATGTAATATTTTTTGAAAATAAACCTATCTATGATATTACTACTTTCTCTGAGTATCTTGTTCAACATGTATCGGATGTTGTTTTGGTTTACTATTTTAATGATGAAAATGTCTATTTTAGAACACGATTAGCTAATGCATCAGCCAATGTGTTTAAATTTCTTGAAATGTGTTGATATTCGATGTAATCAAACTATTGTTCTAAGAGACAAACCTTCAAAAATAATATCAATAACACTGGATTATTAATTGTGTATACTCTGTTTAAATGTAATACAATGAGTTCTGAATCTAACCTAATGATCAAACATCGAATACCAAATTAAATGGAATCAAATAATAACTCAATGACTATGGTATATTCTATAATATTTTTCGTTGTTTGACCAAGGCTACCCCATGCATAGAAACTAACTCATCAGTGGGTGAATAGATAACCCAAGCTACGGAAGAAATATTCCATGTACTACGACAGGCACCATCAACAAAACCAATGTACGTTTGAAGGGATGTCAACATCTGAAATATCAAGAGTAATCAAGATAAGCAGTGATAGTAGCAAAAACAAACTTAAACTAGGCACACTTATCTAATCTAAGGCACTCTATCTAAAGAAAAACTAATATACAAGTGAAATCTCCACATGAGAATCAAGCATAATATCTCTTCAGATAAAGACCATTTCCGGGCTTATCTAAAGAGACCCCGTCATAATTAGTCAATTCATAAGCCCCTTTGGCAAGCACTCGCTTAACAATGTAAGGACCATGCCACATTGGTTCGAATTTCCCAGCACCTAGCTTATCGTTAGCTTGATCATATACTAAGACTAGGTCACCTTCTGAAAAAACATGAGGTGTAACACTTCAATCATACTGAGATTTCACACGTTTCTTATGAGCCTCGGCAGCTAATGCAGCGGTGCGCCGAGTTTCATCTAATTGTTCTAAGTAAAAAAAGCATTTTTCCTCTTCATAGGTAGCTGGTAGTAACGCTATGGCTAATTGGAGTGACGACATTTTGCATTCAATGGGTAACACAGCTTCTAAACTGTAAACCAGTTGAAAAGGAGTGAACCCTATAGTAGTTTTCGCTGAGGTTTGATATGCCCATAGTGCTGAAAAAATCATGGTATGCCAATTCGATTTGTGAGTTCCGATAATCCGTTTATTATGGTGGTTAAAACTTTATTAACGGCTTCAACCTGACCATTAGCCTGTGGGTAATATGGAGTAGAGTTATCATGGCATAGACCAAGTTGATCGGAAAGTTTGGTCATCATTGTATTTCGAAGATGACTCCCATGGTCTGTGATAATAGCTTGGGGTACTCTGAAACGAGCAATCACATGATTGAATACAAACTTAGCTGTAGTTTTTCCATCTGTCGCGAATGTAGGCATCGCCTCGACCCATTTGGTAAAGTAATCGACAGCGAGAATAATATACCCATGCCCCCTGGCTGAGTGAGGGTTACATGTAATGAAATCAATGCCCCATTTCGCAAAAGGACTGACAGTAATTATTGGGTGAAGAGGAGCTAGTGGTGCATGCATCTTTCGATCAAATATTTGGTATTTGTGGCATTTTCGGACTATAATAATACAATCTTTGAATAATGATGGCCAAAAATAGCTAGCGCGCAATATCTTTTGGGTTGTGGCATACCCAGACATATGACCACCACACGCTCCAAAGTGACAGTCATTCAAAACCCTTTCAGCCTCTACGTGAGTTATACAACATTGAAAAATATAATCTGCACCACGATGATAAAGTGTGTCTCGAACAATATTGTATTGTTGAGATTGATAACGAATTCTCCGTCGATTTGAACGTGAAATCTCTAGGAAAAAGGTTTGGGTTTGAAGATAAATGATAATATCTCCATACCAGGGATCTAACGTACTAATAAGAAATATAGATTCATATGCAGTGGGATTCTCTACCACAGTTTCCGTCTTAGTATTGGGAAATTCACACATGAGTTCTGCAAACACCAGTAATTTCTTTGATTTAGATTTCTCGAATTCCAAATCAAACTCTTGTAGGATAACAATCCATTTAGAGTATTTTCCCCCGAGTAATTGTTTTGTCAAAATATACATCATCGGGTTGCAATTAGATATCACATTTGTCTTTCATAACAATATGTAGTGACGAAATCTTTGGACAACTTGAATTGCTGCCAAGGCCAATTTCTCCACATGCGAATATTTAATTTCGGTCGGATTTAGATTCTGACTTAGATAGTAAATCACATGCTCATTGTGAAATTCGTCCTCTTGAACTGAAACCATTCCAAAGGTGGAATCACAGGTTGCTAGGTATAAAAAGTAATCCTAGTTGTAATTAGGTGGATGTAATAATGGTGCATGGGTTAACGCTTGTTTTAGAGCATCAAAAGATCGATCAGCAATCTCATCCCAAATAAAAGGAACATTTTGTTTCAACAACTGGGTAAAACCTTTGGTTAACTCGGCATAGTTCGAGATAAATCTACGTAGAAAGTTTTCTTCCCCTTGAAAACTTTGGATTTGGCGAAGTGTGGAAGGAGGAGGTAAATTTATGATGGCCTCGACCTTCGAGGGGTCAACACGAATGTCGGCTTTCGAAACAATGAATCCCAGTAATCATCCTGATTGCACACAAAACACATTTTTGCTGATTCAAACGAATCTTGTAATGCCTACATCTCATAAAAATTGCTCGTAAGTGAGTAGGATGATCTTCCCTGTGTAATGAGTGAGCAGGTAAATCATCCAGATAAGGTTGCACAATATGTTTGATGTCATGAAAAGTGTAAGACATTACCCTTTGAAAAGTTGCACCATCATTATTTAATATGAAAGGTAGTTTGCAATAAGAAAATGTTCCCCTAGGACATATGAATGTTGTTTTTGGTTGATCAACAGGGAGTATGTTGATTTGATTATATCCAGAAAATTCATCCATAAATGAAAACATTTCATTTCCGGCACAATCATCAATGATTTGGTCGATATAGGGGGTAGGATAATTGTATTTTGGACACGTTTTATTAATATCCCTATAATCGGCACATACTCGTATAGTCCCTTGTTTCTTGGTAACGAGAACTATATTAGATACCCAATCTGTTAATGGGAATGGATAAATAAATCCTGCTGACAGTAGTTTTTCAACTTCAGCTTTAATAGCAGCAACTTTTCGCAGATGTATCGGACGTAATATTTGTCTAATAGGCTTTGCATCTGGGTATGTCTTTATTTCATGAACGATAATATTTGGATCAATTCCTGGAATTTCTTCGTAAAACCATCCAAATATGTCTCGAAATTCTTGAAATAGGGCTTTATATGTATTAATTTCATCAATTGTACAAGAAGCACCTATATGAATGTTTTCAACAATTCCAGGTTTAATTGATATGTCAATAGGAACAATTGTAGAAATTTTTCCCAAATTAATATCAGAATCCAAATTTGTAATCGATATGGGATTATGTGGTTCCTTGACATAATAAATTGTAAAAATAGATGAAAAATCATTTTCGAACCTATCAAGTTCAGGTAAAAACGAATATCTATGGTGTAGATCATCCCAAGGTAATTCATCCATAGACAAAAATTCTCGAATACTTTCATCAGTATGAAACACTTGCTGAAAAGGATCAGAAATTGATGTCAAGGCTGAACTTTATAGTGAAGGAGATTCTTTGGTGATCACATTCACTGGATCATAATTAGTTGAAAGTGTGTTAGTAAATGACTGTACTGTTTTATATTCCATCTCAAAAGGACTCAAAGGCATTTCACCATTGAAAGAATCCATTTCTGACTCTAAAGGCACTACCCAAGTGTCATCGAATGGTATAATGCTTGATGAAATCATATTGATGTTAGAAATGGTACGCAGTACGTTGGGTGGAGGCATATAAAAAGTGCCCATCAAAGCAAAGTCCTTTACTAAACCTACACCAACATCTTCATATGGGATAGTCGATTTTTCAACATGTTGGATACTATCTGTAGAAGCCGGGTCGAACGAATCATATGACAACTGATCGATTTTCACAATATTTCCTTTATGTGGAAACATTATTAACTGAAAGACAGATGAAACGATAGCAGTCATGGCATATGACCAACTATGACCCAAAACAAGGTTGTAATCCAAAGGGGCATCAACAACTTCCACATCTAGATTAACAGTTTTGCCTTCTACTTCTATAGGTAGATCCTGTAAAATTCCAAACGAATGAAATCCTCTTCCATCAAAGGCTTTAAGGATTGTTGGAGATTGGTTGAGTGTCAGAGATCCGATATTTTTCCAACAATTTAATGAAATTATGCACATAGATGCCCCCTCATCAATTACAGTACGAAAAACTCGTCTGTTTTTTACTAATACCAGAATCTGAAAAGCCATCTGATGAGGAAGTCTACGTGTAAAATTTTCTAGATCGAAGACCATGAGGTTAGAATCATGAGGATCTATAGCTCCAATAGCTAATAAAAGTAATCTCCTTTGTGCTAGACATGATTTTAGCACTTCTAAGGCCGACATTGCTGAAGGGGAAATTTCCAAGTCTTCAACAGTGTTGTAGTTCTGAGCAGCTCTCGCATGTGGATTGAAAGTTGATTTTTGAAGAACACCTTTAGCAGGCAGTTTAATTACTAGATCAAGATTAGGTTTCTCGATATTAAGTGGATCAGAAACTGAAGGAGATGTAGCTGGTGTTGAATTATAATTTTCTACCTCTTTACCAATTACAGGATTTTTACTTCCATAGTCTTGTGATCGCGTCGCAACCATAACTTCAGACATCATTAAAATATCTACCAATGAATGTGAAGAAGATCCTATCATTTTGCTATCTTGAGTAGGAAAAGTATCCTTCAAGACATCGGGTGTGGGTGAACCTTTGACGAATTTGGAGACCTCAGACCGATGTGGGCACTCTTTAGTAAAGTGATCCTCGTCACAGATAAGACAAGGATAATGAGGTTTTTGTTTATCATCAGATGGTTCATTATTTTCGGTTTTTTTCTTTGGGAGATGTAGTTTTTTTGCTTTTATTCTTTCCTTTATTCATATTACTGGTTTTGGATTTAGCTGTAGATGAATCTACAACATGAATGTCGGCAGAAGTTTCAAGGGAAGAATCTCCTTTCGTTGAATCTGGTAAAGTTATGATAGGAGAAGTAGTTTTTGAAGACTTCTTCTTACTCTTATTTGTGTTAACTAAACCAATTACACTGTCTACAACATGAGATCCAGAAGGAGTTGCAGTTATTTGATTGGGACGTGGTAAGTCGGGAATTTTTATGTATAAAGTATGAGACTGTGTATATACAAGGTCTAAGTATTGAGCTTGAGCAATGACCTGTTCTTCAGTAACAACTCCTCCTTTAGCCACATGTTCAGTAATCTTTGGAAGTAATTATTTTATGAACCATTCTACCAAGATATTATCCGGAATAAAGACTTTCACTAAAATTCTTCTACGTCTCCATTCATGTATGTGATCGGATATGTACGTAGACATAGATAGTTTTAATGAAGTCAATAGTTCCATGCCATTGTCGTATCTGACTGGAAGCTGAAAATGTGTTAAGAAATTTGTTGCTAAAACATTGAAATTGTTGAATGAGCCACATGGTAGTTCAATATACCATTTTGCAGTTGAACCTATCAGTGTTCTCTAAAACAGTCGCAATCGAATGGAATCATCAATCAAAGATTTGGATGCGCACCAGAGGTGGTAAGTCATGACATGGTTTGAGGGGTCCTCTCCTGATTTACCTTCAAACTTAGGAATATCATTGGGAAACTTATTCGAAATTGGCAGCCAATACTGAAGATAATAGATTGGATCATTCATTAGGCGTGACAAATCAGGTAAATCCAAAGTTGCAATGAATGGAAACCGACGGTTAGGGTCATGCTGATCAAATTGATAATCTAGGGGAACTATACCAGTACCAGGAGGAGGATATCCAGGATATCCTGGAATAGCCTATGCATTTGGGATTGGAATACCTCCCAAAAAACCAGGATTGGCCGGACCATATTGAGGTTGAGTTGGTATCTGATACATGTAACCAGGTACGGTTGATGCTAGTATACTGGATTTTGTGCTATAGGTCCATATTGATACTGCCCTTGATATGGTTGATAAAAAAACTGAGGTTGGCTTGTTACAATTGTACTTGTACCAGGTTGTCCCGTAGGCATCTGAACAGTAGTCTAGACTGTGGGTCCAAGTTATTGAGCAGTGACTATAGGGATTTGTTGTGATACTTGAGCGGCTGTAGAAATAGGGGCCACATAAATTCCAGGGATAGGTGTGGTAGCTTGAACACAAGTTGGTGCAGCAATTTGAGTTGGAGTTCTAGGTGCACTCGGATGAGGCTGCTGAACTATACCAGGTGCAGATAATTGTGGTATAACTTGAAGCGTAGGTTGGACAGGTTGTTGGATTTGACTGTAACCAATCAGCTGACCAGGTTGATTATAAGGTACTTGCACGTTAGGTTGCAAATTATGTTGAGTTTGTGATGGGATCTATGTTTACTCTAGGATATGGAGGTCCCATTGAAGGTTGTGTTGCATAAGATGGACCATAACCATATTGATAATTTGGAACGTATGTTTGACAATTAGCTAGATAATTCCCACTAAAACATTAACCTCCTTGAAACAATTGTTGTTCCGGGTAGAACTGTGGCCCTAAAGGAGGCTGCTATCCTTGGAAAGATGGTTGCCTTGGCATAGAGTACTGTCCTTGAAGAGGTTGTAGACCCTGAATTGAGTACTACCCTTGAGGTTGATATTGTCCTTGAGGTATGTACTGGCCTTGAGGTATGTACTGTCCTTGAGGTATATATTGTCCTTGAGGTATGTACTGTCCTTGAGGCTGCCCTCTAGGTGGAAAATTACTACCTTGAGGTTGCCCCCCACGTGGTAAGTTACTACTTTGAGGTTCAGGGTTAGGAATGTGTCCAGACATCATGTAAACATGTTCCACAGTTAAAGTTTCGGTATGTGATTCATTTGGTCGGGAGAGAGAGCTGCTCCTGAGAAGGTACCAGAAAGCATCTGGTATCCCGCAGGAACAGACAAATCATCATACAAATATGAGTCTGGTGATGTAGAAAACATGGATGACTCACCAGACATGTTTAATGAAGGTCTATAACTACCTCTTGGTATGGCATAAAAAGGAATTCACTTGGCCTAAGATCTAAAGATTCCTGATGTGAAGGAAGAAAAACTTCTTCTTTTGTGTCAGTAACTTCTTCAATGCTAATGAGGCCAGGAGGAAGGTTCTCAGTGATGCGAAACTTCACTCTAGGTGAATCAGGATGACCAGGGGTTGGAGTGATGAATTATAAAGCAGGCTCAGATGTAGCAGGTTTAGTTTCTGGTTTAGAAATTTTAGGCTCAATAGCTGATAATTCACTAGTTGTGGAAGCAAGTTCAACTAGTTTAGAAATTGTAAGTTTTCTTTGAGAAATATTTGCTGTTTGAGGTTGATCTACTTCGTAATCACGATGAATAATTACTGATGTTTCCTCATGTTTAGTTGATCCACTCCCTGATGTTTGTCCTTTCTTAGATTTAAGTTTTTCTAACTGGCTTGGTGTGTACTCAGGGGGTTTCCCCCGCATTCTACGTGATTTTCTAGGTAATTCAGCCACAATTAAAAAATTTAACACACAAAATCAAAGAAAATTTCAACAAAATATCCTAAAGTCTCTAAGGAAACAATCAAATTGATCACACGCCTATAAAATCTAAGAGAGAAATCCACACACAAACAATTGATTCCCACACTAAAAACACTAGTTGGAGATGAAATCCAACGTCGTAGAATTTTAATGTGGAAATGGCGGTTGGAAAAATCACCCTGACAACTTGCTTAATGAAACAGTTTGGTGCAAGTCTCTCCACTTATACCATCTCGAAGTGAAAAGTACCCTCCGGAAATTCCAAGTGAGTCTAGTTGACGTCTGGTCCAGGTACAGTGGGACCTTCCCTCCACCGTCACCTTTGTAAAGAATCCTAAAGTTTATAGTAACTAAGGTCACCAACGGGAAAAAATGTACCTGGGGGAATAGTCTACGATCTGATATACATGCAAGGGTAGAGTAACTAACTCAATCCCCTTTAAGGCTCCTTGATATAATCCAAGGTTTAACAACAAGTGACCCCAGGCTCCTCGATAATGGTCTATCTGAGGTTTACCTTTTTTAATACGTGTACATCTGCTATCTTTCCCAATGAGATAGGTATGATTACCTCACTAGTTCGGACATGATCTCCTACTTGAATCTTTTAAGAAGAGCTTCCTAGAGCACGAATGCTACAATTGGATTTTTACTACCGAAAAATTGCTACTTGTTTGTTTGAATTGTCTTGAAATATTAATTACAACCTGTTCCAAGGCACTAGCATAAGCTATGTTGGTGGAAAAGAGCCCTAGAAAATGTAAAAATATCTAGATTTATTTTATTAAAGTGTTGTTTTTTATTTGGCTGTTTCTTAAGAAAGAAGGTATGGAAGTGAAACTTCAATGATGTTTTATGACCTAACTCAAAAATACGATAAATGCATCTATATGAAATGTGAAACTCTTTTCTTTTCAATGAATCTTATTTAAGGGAAGATTGAGATATTTAACAATTTTGAAAGCATCAATTCTTTCATTCCTAAACAAAATCTTTGAAAAGAAGATGATTTCTTTGAGAGCTCAATTTCATAAAATGATCAATTACTCGTTCGAAATGAAATCCTTTATCAATTAGATCAGAAACTACAAATCATTAAACAAACCATTTCCAAAAAGAAAACCATATCTAAAACTCCTAAAAAAATAAAATTCAAAACCAAAAGAAGAAACTCTAATTTTGAACTCTATCTAGAAAGTTTGAGGATGTTTTCTCTTAGTTTGTGATCGAACCAAGAATAATTTTTACTTATCTCAACAGCAATGAAAACATCCAATAATGGTTTAATGTGAAATTCAGGCCTTAACAAGCTAAAAGCTCTTCTAAATTTGCAAATGAAAATGAAAATCAGTTTTCATAAAAGTAAGCTTTGCAACAAGTTCAATGGCTCAGCAAGGAAACAACATCATACCAGTAAGCTAAGGTATATGAAGGTTTCTGATATGGAGCAACAAGAAAGTAGGCAAACGCCCACTCATAAAATGCAAATCAGATGAAAAATCAGACAAACACAAAAGTTGCTAAAAGAAACTCACACATAAGAGTTTGACAGTCAAGACAAGTTGGGGCAAACACAAAGAATATGGTAATATGGATCCTAAAAAGAGAATTCTTAATTTTTCAAAATTTTTCCATAAGTCCGCAGGTTCTAATGGAGAACAGTGCGATACTGCATTGTTCTGAACTAAAAATTGTGGAGGCTACCACATTTTTTTTAAATAAAAACCGCAGAGGCGAGGAAAAATACATAACAAAAATAAAAAAATCAGATTTTATTTTCAGAGATTCTGATAAGTTATCTACCCAACCCAGTTTTAGACTAATCAAAATAAAAAAACTCTTAAAATTAAAACTGAAAAATAAAAAGGAAAACTAAGTTCTATTCCCTAGCAGAGTCGCCATTTTGTTATGCAGATTAATCCATCTTGTGGACAAGAGCGATCTCCCTAGTATCCTATGGATAGATAGAAACAAACATCCATTTGTAAATCGTTTTCTCTAGATTATATGCGATTCAGAATTATTATAAACAAAGAAAGAGGACAAGCCCCTACCTTGAAATATGACGTTCGGTGCAGTCTTTTATCCAGTCGCTCCAAAGAGGCTTCTTCAATAAGTAGAACCTGCAATCAAAGATAGACGAAAGAATTAAAGTCACCGGCAACATATAATAATTGAGAACAACTAATCTAACTTAGTGATCAAGGAATCTAAGTATTGACTTATTCAAATAGACACAAGAACAACCAAATGAGAAAAGGAGATCCATATGTATTATCTTGAATGAAAGGAGTATCTTTACAACCTGATGCCTTGATGTCGTACAAGTTCCTCCCAGGGTCCTGAAAAATCGTTCCTCCTTCAGATTGGCAAGCCTTCTTCTCTCTGAACTAGCATGAAGTTATTGATATGAGTGTGTGATCATTCTCATACAAATAATGACTAGTGTAGAGAGTATGCTCTCTTGGGAATTTCTTCAGCAATTACCTTATACAAGCTAGGTACAATATACCATTGAGAGTGAAACATAAGCTCAATTTATAGGGAAATGGAGGTAGTTTCAATTCCATGAAGAGGGGGATGGATTCCTCTCATGAACGGATTTGAGCTCCATAGACCAAGGGATAAACTCCATGAGTGAAGGCATAAAGCTCCATTAGTGGAGGGATAAAGCTTGAACTGATCGTGCCTCTAGAAGCTTCAAGTTGGGAGAATATTCGGCCAGGTGGGCTTCTAGAACTTACTTTTTCCTTTATTTGACTGTTTACAAGGGTTCGCAGGTTTTATAAGCAGAACGTGCGAGATGTGTCGTAGGCTATAGAGAAAATATCTGCGGATCCATAGGAAAGAGCTAGGAAAAGTGGGGAGTTAGAATTTTAAGGGTTTAATGAGCTTTTCTCCAATTCCAAGACTTGGTTTAGGAACATTAGGGTTTTTGACCTCTAAGGGAGCACAATGCAGGTAGTGATGAACCTATATAGACAGGCAAATGTCATTTTCTGAAAACAGAGATAAAAGAATAAGTAGTATAGAGAAGGAAATTCATAAATGTGGTTATTGGTTTAAAACTGTTTATATGTGGTTTTGAGTTAGATGTATAGCTACGATTCCTATAGAGCTACATGAAAAGTTAAAGGGAGTCGAAATATATCATTAATAGGTAAATGTAAGTTAAAAAATAATGATTGTGTGAGTGAATAAAAAAAAATGGCTATACGTAAAACTAAAGTTTTTTTCAAAAAACATGGATGAAGCTATAGTTATTGTTTGAAAAGTTAATTTTTCTAAATGAATGAAAATGATAATATATAAAAATTATGGATCATTCATAGGTAAATCTAGAAGTTAAGTTAAAACTAATGATTGTGTTGAATAAAAAGAAGAAATGATATAAATGTTGATAGGCTTCGAAATATAAAAATGTATGAAAGTTTATATTTATAAAATTTATATAATTTAATAAAAATAAAATTGAATAGTAAAATTTAATATTTACCAAAAATTATATAATTTAATAAAAAGTGAATTGAATAGAAAAAATGAAACTACTATTCAATTTATCTATTAATCTACCTTTTTTTTTTCAATTTCAATATACACACTTATATACCTAAATACAACACAAAATTTGGATACATCAGAAAATCAGATTGAAGAAAGTTGGGAAGGAAATATGGATGGTTTTTATTTATATGAACACTAATATCAATATCTTTAATGGGAAATCTAAGATGATCTTCCTTATTGTCATCATCTACATCCATTTCTTCTACCTTATCTTCCACCTCCTATGAATATACCTACAAAAGTGGATGGCGATGTGGTTCTTAATACACCATGTGATCAAAAGGGGGTGTTTGGTGTTGGAGAAGTAAATTTTTAGGTTTTTATAAAAGAATTGAATAAGAATGCAATGCAATTTTCTAACATGAAATATGCCTAATGCATTTTTTGTTTTTACAGAAATGTATCAACTAGGGAAGAAAACAATGCATAATTTGAAACCTCCCCGACAACAACACTAAAATGTGTTGAGCCCCATTATTACAACAAGAATGTTGCAACTCCCAAGGATACCAACTTAAATTATAACCCTGGGGTTCGTACAAACTTAAGAGGTGTCAGCACTATGAGTGCAACATGCAATGTGTCCTCCTTTCATTGATCTGATGCAATGAAGTGAATTCCATGGAATTAAATCCTAAACTAATTGTAGAAATGGAAATGTTACTATATTTGCAAAATGTAAACCTAATTACTTTCACAGAGAGGAAATCCTATTTAATTTTTCAAAAAGGAAAGAATATTCTACTTTGCATGAATGTAAATGATAATCCTACATGCAGAAATGTAATCATTAACTTATTTTCAGAGTGTAAATGGTATATCAAAAGGAATCCTAGTCTATGCAATAGAAATAACATTGTTGGAAATGGAAGCCATAGCTTAATATACATGAAATAAAAATTAAATATTTCTTTAATCAATACATTCAAGGTATATTTTGTCAAAATAGTTCATAAGGTGCTTAAAATCATCATTATGCTCTTCAAGTCATGAATATGTTCGATTATCATAATTGCAGAGGTTAATTGCAATGGAGAAGAGGCAATGATTAAGAGTTTTTTGCTCTTACTCAATCATGGTTTCAGAGCCTGGGGGTCATTATTCAAGTCTAAGAAGAAAATCAAGATTTTGGAGCAGATTTGGTCAAGTTTACACATGCTAGATGGAAAATTAGAAGATAAGGTTGAATTTGACCATAATTTAGAATATTTAGTTTTGCTTTCACCTCGAGAAGTGTGATAGGGTAAAATTTGACCATAAGCTAGAAGATTTAGTTTTGATTTTGTCGGGGGAGGTGCGATAAGGTCGGCTCTAAATTAGAAGAGGGTCCGATCCTCCATAGTGACCCAAGTTTTGCCAAACCCTCGACACATAACTAGAAGCCATATTTTAAGCTGGTGTCTTATGGAACCATCCAAGCCCTCAAAACCTAGGGATCCAACACTGCGAATATAAAAATGACAGCTCCTGCTTTTTTTTTTGCGGCTTTATCAGAAAACACGTGATTCAAATTGCTATCTGGTAGAAAAAATATTTGATAGGGAGGACGGAAATAAAAATATTTTATTGGCTATATGGGCTCAACCAAATTCATCATAGGACTTAACTGTAATTAAACTTTGTTTTTTCAATTATAAGGAGATAATCACTAAAATGAAACTTGAGAAATTAGGTTGAAGAATTGTGAAATTGTTTGTTTTTAGTAGTTATTGATTGATACATAATTTTTTGTAAGTAATTATTGATTTAGGTGATGGGAAAAAATATTATTTTTTAATCAATATTAATGTATAATTGAGTCATTGACATATACTAAATTTACTTTACATCCATGACATGATATTCTAATATGTGCAATATTTGATATTCAAGCAATATCAAAATTTTCATTGGATTCAAAACAAATTCTTAAGAGCCTAATACTACAATGTTTATAATGTACTTTCATACTAGATAAACAATTTGATATCCAAGTTAAAAACTACTATCCTAAGATAAAAAATATAGATATGCATGAAAATTTGAGTCTTTAACTAAAGGAAATGTCTTTACTAATTAACTTACGCTTCTCCTTATAGTTATTTTTCATAATGTATTTGACCCTGTTGTAATCCCACTCCCATTTTGGATGATTTGTTAGATTTTGAATTGAATTACCTATGTATGTGACCAAAGGATATAACCTTGAATATTCCAATTAACTCCATAACTATAATCACCCACAAATCCAATAAAGAAGTGTTTAAGGAAGTATAATCTTTTAGTGAATCTACAAAAACATTTGAATCTGCTACCACTTGTAAATTTAGATTGTCAAAGTGACACAATTAAAATGACTTACATAAACGACTAATTTATATTATTTGAATACTTGTTATGTAGTTGTATTTTTGCTCATAGACTAAATTAGTCATTAATGTTAGTCATTTTTAATTTTATTACTTATTTTCTAGTAGTATATTTTAACCCGGTACTAAATTAGTCATTTATGTTAGTCGTTTTTACTTTAGTAACTTAATATTGCTCATTTTTTGTTGTATTTCACTGCAAAAAGCTATGGACAGTTCAGTGGAGACCAGTGGAGAGATAGGTGCAAGGGCAAGATAGACTATCAGTTGTGACTATAGTGTTGCATGAGTTTGCACCACACATTGATGGAGATGCCAATGAGGATTGCGCAGTGCAAGCTAGGTGGATTCGAGTTCATTCAGAGCCATTATTTAGTAGGGATTGCGTAGTAGAGGCAGGCTAGCAGGCGGCAGAGATCGGTGCATGGATTTGCTAGATCAAGACCTGATTAGTGTGTATCGATTGGATTGTACTGAGAGCTTGTGATAAGCTTTGTATAATGATTGTTACATGATCTATATGACATATATTATACAGATAGTTGGGGTTTTTCAGCTTTAATCTTTCCCTTAAATCACTGTGTTAATGTGTGTGAATTTTTATGGTTTCATGTGTGAATTGTAATTGTCTTTATTTCCGCATGTGATGATCAATGGTGAATAGATTCTGTATTGTGCATGAAGTTAAAATAGTGTGTGATCAGGAGAATCTTGGATGTATAACGCATTATTTAGATAATTTCTACATGGTATCAGAGCGTTGATCCTTGGAGAAATTGCAATTATTGAAACAGTTGAGTTTTGAGCTGGTGGAATTCAAATTTGTAGCCGTGTTTTCTTGGTGTCGAAGTTGAGATTCCATTGAAATTTCTTTCAATGGATTGCGATTGGAGTATGTCCTTGAGGGCAGCTCGAATTATATTGCATGGAAGGATAGAATGGAGGTGGTGCTGGAGGATAATGGGTTGAAGGATTTCATATATGTAGAAATTCCAAAACCTGCTTCTAGCGATGCAGCCATGCTTGATGCATGGAAAAAGAAGACAGCAAAGTGTCGAAGAATTCTGTTGGAAGGTGTGAATGATCACATAGTGTACAACCTTCATGGTAAAGCTTCTCAATTCTTGATGTGGAAAGCGTTGATAGACTTGTTCCAAAGCAAGAGCGACCAGAGGAAGTTGGCGCTCAAATATAAACTCGGGAAAATAAAAATGGAGAAAGGCGACAGTATACCCAAGTACCTCATGAAGTTTGTCCAGTGCAGGGATGAGCTTGGAAGTGTGGGGGTTACTGTAGATGAAGAGGACTTGGTGAGCTTGGCTCTCCTTGGGCTTCTGAAGAGTTGGCATTCCTATGAGGACTCTGTCAATGTTCGGGAGAAACTACCAAGATGGGATGGAAAGGGAAGGGAATGTTCGGGAGAAACTGCCAGGAAGAATGAAGATGAAGAAAATTGCGCTTTGGCTGCCAAAGCAAGGAAAGGGAAGGGAAAGAAAAATCCTTCTCAATTCGGTGTGCAAGGCAAGAAGCAGGACATGTCCAAGGTGAAGTGCTTTCACTGTCACCAACACAGACATTACGCCACTAATTGTCCACAGAAGAAGAAAAATAAGCAGGCTGCTGGATCTGCAGCTGGAGAGGCCTTAGCCTCACAGTTTGAGCTGGATTTTTCACTGATCGCATGCTTGGTCTCAAGTGTGACGGGATCAGTGTGGTTTTTTGACAGTGGTGCGTATTTCCGTATGACCGGAGACAAATATTTGTTTACTGATCTGGATGAGAAAGATCTTGGAGTGCACATCGAGATGGGCGATGATGGTAAATACAGTGCGACTGGTATCAGGACCATTTCCTTTGAGAGGGAGTCTGGAAAACCTTTCATCTTGAAGGATGTCATGCATGTTCCAGGATTGAAGAAGAATCTTATCTCTGTGGCAATGTTGGAAGACAAGGGATATTATGTTGTCTTTAGTGAGGGAAAGGCTTTCCTGCGCAGTAAGGAAACTGGTGAAACCCGGAGGATAGGGGTTCGAGTTAAGAACCTTTATAAATTGCAGGTAGATGGTTGCGTATCAATGGAAGGAAAAGCAGAAGGAGTGGTGAGCCGGGATGAGGGCGAGCTATGGCATAGTAGATTGGGCCATCTTCACCATGGCACTTTGAAAATTTTGTAGCAGATTTCTACCGGGCTTCCCAAAGGTACACTTGCGCAGTCAGATCAGTGCAAGGGATGTACTTTGGGAAAATTTGTGAAAGCCACCTTTCATGAGAAGGATAGTCATTCCACGACGATCCTTGAGAGAATTCACACAGACGTGTGTGGAACTTTATCAGTAGCTTTGACAACAAAGAACATGTATTATGTGATCTTTGTTGATGACTTTTCTCGTAAGTGCTGGATCTTCTTCATGCAGAAGAAGAGTGATACATTCTCAAAATTTTGTGAGTTCAAGGCACTGGTTGAGAAAGAGTCGAGGAAGCAAGTGAAGGCTCTTAGGAGCGAAAATGGTGGTGAATTCATCTCTGGTGAATTCAAGGAATTTTTCAACGCAAAAGGAATTCGAAGAGAGCTCATAGCGCCTCATAACCCACAACAGAATGGGGTCGCGGAATGAAAGAACAGAACGATCGTGGGTGCTGCATGGACGATGTTGCATGATCAGGGCCTTCCCATACACTTATGGGCTGAAGCATGCAACACTATGGTTTATGTGCAAAACCATTGTCCTCATAGGATACTTTGCATGAGTACACCCGAGGAGGCGTTTTCTGGTAAGAAGCCTAATATTTCTCATTTGAAGATTTTTGGCTCACTTGTTTACATTCATGTGACGAAGGATGCCAGGAAGAAGCTGGAGCTGACCGCAGATGTTGGGATATTTTTAGGGCACACAGAAACACCCCACAACTATCGTGTGTATTTGCCAGACAGTCAGAAGACTGTTGTGCGATGGGATATCAAATTTCAGGAGGAGAAAGCCATGAAGTGTTCGCTTGAGAGGGAGCCACACTTGCATTCAGATGAGGAGCTATTAGTTCCTAAGGATGAGCCTCAGGATGTGGATCAGCCACAAGAGGAGGTTCATGGAGTGGAAGAAACCACTCATGCAGCGCCAACCATAAGAGGGCGGAAACGTAGTACAGAGGCTGAGCGACAGAATCAAGATGCAACGCAGAATGTAGGAGCCCCTACATCACAACGTAGACAGAGACAGTCACCTGACCGATATACTGGATACATGGCTCTGATGAGCATGTGTATCGTGACAGAACCATCTTCTTTCAAGGAAGCTGTGGAGGACCCTTCATGGGTAGATGGCATGGTGGAAGAGTATGATTCGATTTTCAGAAACAGTGCATGGGAGATTGTCCTAAGGCCGGAAGGGAAATTGGTGGTAGGTTCGATATGGATCTACAAAGTGAAGAAAGCTACTAACGGGACCGTCGAGAAGTACAAGGCAAGATTTGTTGCCTGGGGCTTCTCACATATTGAGGGGATCAACTATGAGGAAACGTTTGCACCTGTCACAAGGTATTCTTCCATACGAACAATTCTTGCTCTCTCAGCGCAGATGGGGTGGCACATTCATCAGATGGATGTGAAGACTGTGTTCCTCAACGGAGTCATTGAGGAGGACGTGTACATAAAGCAGCCCGAAGGTTTCAAGATCTTCAGCAGCAAGTCGCATGTGTGCAGGCTCAAAAGAGTGTTGTATGGGTTGAAACAAGCACCTCGTGCTTGGTACACACAGATAGACAGTTATTTCACTGGAATTGGATTCTCCAAGAGTGAGGCAGATCCGAACCTATACCAGATTGTGGTGGAGGGTAAGTTGCTGATCATTTTTCTTTATGTAGATGATTTGATTATGACATGTGATGAAATGTTGATACACTCATGCAAGGCTGATCTTGCAAAGGAGTTTGAGATGAAGGACTTGGGCCTCCTTCATTATTTCCTGGGATTGGAAATTTGGAAGCGCAGTGATGGACTATTTGTGTCTCAAGGAAAGTATGCCCAGGAGATACGGGAGAACTTTAACATGCAAGGTTGCAAGCCTATCGACACTCCTCTTCCTGGTGTTTGGAGGAAAGAGGATGCTACATCGGTAGAGGTAGTGAATGCCACTGTTTATTGACAGTTGGTGGGGTTGCTCATATATCTAGTCAATACATGACCTAACATATGCTACGCTATTAACCAGCTTTCACAAGCTATGGTTAAGCCTACCAAGCTCTTTTGGAAGGTAGGCAAGAATGTATTGAGATATCTCATAGGCACATCGGGATATGGATTGTTGTACAGAAAGTCAGATGAGGTGAAGCTGCATGGCTTCACGGATGCAGATTGGGCAGGGAGCCCAACAGACAAAAAGAGCACATCTGGAGGGATATTCAGTATCAGGTCTACAACAGTTTCTTGGTACAGTAGGAAATAAAGATCCGTGGCACTCAGTTGCATGGAGGCCGAGTATATGGCAGCAAATTTGGTTGCATTCGAGGCTATATGGATGAGGAAGATCCTGGTCAAGTTGTTTGGTTCACACTTAGATCCTACTGTGATATATTGTGATAATCAGATTTGCATCAAACTCTCGGTTAATCCAGTATTTCATGATATATCTAAACACATTGACATCCGATACCATCATATCCGAGATTGTGTGCAGCAGAAGATCATGTTACTTTCTTACATTCCCACGGAGGATCAGGATGCTTATATCTTAATGAAGGCGCTCACCAGGAGAAAATTCGAATGCCACAGAGACAGGATCGTGGTGGCAGATAATCCCTATCTTGTTGAGAGGGAGTTTTGAGAATGCAACAAGATGATGAGCTTAGTGAAAAGAGTCGCCTTCACTAAGTGGGCCCGCAGGCTATTTTTGGCGCAAGTCTATTTTTAGACATGTAGATCATATTCTATGAGTTGCAGGATGATATTTGTGGATGGTTGGCCAAGTTTGAAAAATAGATGGAATTATATTTTTAGACATATTGGGTGGAATCTATTTTTAGATTGCCAGTCTAAAAATATATATGTTGAATATTATTAGCTCTTAATAATATTTGGACTCTAAACATTATCTTATTCTCATAGAGCACTTCAGTTAAGTGCACAGATGTGGAAGAACAGATGATAGAAGGAATTACGCTATTATTGAGGGTTAAATAGAGCTATTGCATGGAGGAATTTAGTTAGAACTCATGTGACAGAGTTTGGTGGAGTTATTGAGGTAGCTGGTGGAGTTGTGTTCAGTTTAACTCAGTTAGACACAGTTGAGCTAGTTGTATCTAGTCTAACTGATTGATACACTAGTGAGAGTGGCGTGAATTAATTAATAATTAATTCACTAAATATTAACTCGTTAATCAACTGAAGGATACATCAGTTAACTACAGTGCATGGACAGTTCAGTGGAGACTAGTGGAGAGATAGATGAAAGGGCAAGATAGACTATCAGTTGTGACTATAGTGTTGCATGAGTTTTCACCACACATTGATGGAGATTGCAATGAAGATTGTTCAGTGCAAGCTAGGTGGATTCAAGTTCATTCAGATCCATTCTTCAGTAGGGATTGCGTAGTAGAGGCAGGCTAGCAGGTGGTAGAGATCGGTGCATAGATTTGCTAGATCAGGACCTGATTAGTGTGTAGCGATTGGATTGTACTGAGAGCTTGTGATAAGCTTTGTATAATGATTTTTACATGATCTCTATGACATATATTATATAGATATTTGGGGGTTTTCAGCTTTAATCTTTCCCATAAATCACTGTGTTAATGTGTGTGAATTTTTATGGTTTCATGTGTGAATTGTAATTGTCTTTATTTCCGCATGTGATGATCAATGGTGGAATAGATTCTATATTGTGCATGAAGTTAAAATAGTGTGTGATCAGGAGAATCTTAGATGTATAACACATTATTTATATAATTTCTACACTTCGAGCTCAACCTGCAAAAGAATAATTGTTCTCTCTGCTCAATGAGAAAATTTGGCCAATACTTAACCAAATATTTTCTCACCAAGCCTCCTATTTCCTTGCACAATTCCTGGGAAAACTAGCCCCTATTATTTAATAATTTCCTCCAATTTGAATTTTAAATTCTAAAGGATTGATCATATGACCTCACGCAACACTTGTACACTCAAAACTGGTCTACACTGATGTTACACTGCCTTGTCATCTCCACTTCAGCTGAGGAATTTGAATTCTTAGCATGCACTAGCTATTTTGGGTTGATTGATCAATTAACTGAGAGAACGTTGTCTTACATTTTTTTCCCACTACATAATTGACCTTTACTGACTCCATCAATAGTTAGAGGTTAGTTAATTGAATACAACTAAAAATAATTTAACTTGATTACTAAAATTTAGAAATCACACATGCATAACTACTTCAAGCCCTATAACTTGAATTTACTAGTCTAACTGAGTGAAAAGATCCATGTCACTAGATAACCACCTCCAAGTTGTCCTGTGGAAATTATATTTACTCAATTTAACTAAGGCTAAAGTCAAATTTAGCCTTTCTTGCTACATGTTTTCAACACTTTTTGTACTTGCAAGTTTAAGCTATGGATTGTATATAACATCCAAAAATACAATTTAAACAACGAAAAATCAAACGTTGTATTTTTCACTCTCAAAGAAGTTTGCACATAAAGAAATTTGATCCCTCTCGCATCATGTTAGATCAATATTTAAAATGTATCTATATTGATATAGATTTAATATATTATTGTTTACCATATACATTGCATGAGAGTCCAAAAAACTTCCCAAAATACTTTGAAAGTGTTATGAAGCCAGCTCCAAGAATAGAACAAAAGAGAGATCAACACCTTTGAAATCAGCCACTTCGAGGGGGAAACCTCCAATAAATTACATAAATGAACAATTCTTGGATGATAGAAATGACCAAAGCCACCTTATATATATAGGGGTCCATGGGGTCACAATATAATCCTAGTCGACCTAACAGTAATAATGTAAGGGAACAATAATAACAATATGGGGGTTACAAGGGCACAACAATAACAATAATGGGGCTACACTAATAACAATAAGGGACAACACTAGTAAAATGGGGACCTAACATGCACCTCTCCTTCAAAAAAGTGTTGTCCTCAATGCTTGAGTAGCTCTAGATGCTTTTGTATAAAATTCTCATCCTCCCATGTAGAATCTTTAGTGGGTAAGTTCTTCCACTTGATGAGATACTCTGAAATTGATCAATTTTGTAGCTATCGAGTTCTTGTTTCCATGACTATTTCAGGTTCCAATACGATTTTTCCTTCCTCATCAAGTTCTGGAAATATTGTTTGAACTTGAGGTTTGTCACCTATAACCTTCTTTAAGCATGAAACATGGAAAACTAGATGCACTCAAGAAGAAGAAGGAAGCTCCAAGTTGTATGCCATAGTACCAATCTTTTGCAACACCTTGTAAGGACCATAGTATTTTGGTGATAATTTATTATCCTTCTTATCTTGCATGAGGAACATTTGTTTGTATGGTTGTAGTCGTAAAAAATACCCAGTCTCCTACATCAAAAATTCTCTCGCTGTGATGTTGATCTGCCTTCTGTTTCATTCGATTTTGTGCCAAATTGAGGTTATCCTTTAAGAGTTGGAGAACTTGTTGTTGATGCTTGATGTGATATTCCACTGCTTGCACCTTAGAGTTTTCTCTTAAATATGATGTGATGGAAGGTGGATGATATCCATAAAGTGCCATAAATGGGGTCATTTTTGCTGCAATATGGAAGGAAGTATTATACCACCATTCTGCCAGAGGTAACCACTTGACCCATTGTTTTTGTTTATAAGATAAAAAACAACGAAGATATTCTTCCAAACATTTATTCACTATCTCAGTTTGGCCATCAAATTTAGGATGATAAGATGAGCTATGAGCTACTTGATTACCCAAACAAGAAAATAATTCCATCTAAAAATTTCTAGTAAAAATGGGATATCTTACGCTTACCATAATATTTTGGTTTCCATGTAGCTCTTGAATTGTTTCCATAAATGCAGTAGAAACTGTACTTTCTTTAAATGGATGAGATAATGCACAAAAGTGTGCATATTTGGTAAGTCTATCAACTACCACCATGATGAAACTCTTTCCTTTGGACTTAGATAAACCTGTGATAAAATCCATTGAAATCTCCTCCCAAAATTGACTTGGAATGGATAAAGGTTTTAGAAGACCTGGGGTCTTAATTGTCTCAACTTTAGTTTGTTGGAAAACTAAACATTCTGCCACAAAATTTTGAATATGACATTTAAGGCCATCCCAAAAAAATTCTTTCTTCACCTTGTGGTAAATTTTTAAAATCCCGAGTGTCCTCCTAAAGGAGAAATGTGCAATTCCAAAAGAATATTTTGTTTTATTTGGGAATTCTTACAAATATATAAACGATATTTTTACCATAAGGAATCATTTTTCCAAATAAATGTATTAGATGTACTAGGATCTCACTTCAACTTTTGAATGAGTGTCCACACTTCTTCGTCCTCCTTGCATTCACCCCTTGCTTCAATTATCCAATCTGGTTGGATAACATAAATTGCACAAAGCAATGCTTCCACCTCTTCATCCTTTCTTGAGAGTGCATTTGCAAAAACATTTAGCTTCCCTTTTTTGTAGATGATTTCAAAGTCATAACCCAACATCTTTGTGACCCATTTTTGCTGCTCTTTTGAAGATAGACTTTGTTCCAAAAAGTGTTTAAGACTATCATGACCAGTTTTTACCTTGAAGTGCCTTCCCATTAGGTAAGGTCGCCATTTCTTTAGTGCATGTAGTATTGCCAACATTTCCTCCTCATAAATAGCTTTCTGTAAATAATTTCCTTTTATTGGATGACTTTCAAAGGAAATGGGTCTTCCTTCTTGCATTAACATAGCATCAATTCCATTTCCTGAGGCATCACATTCCACAATAAAGGTTTTTGTGAAGTCTGGCATAGTTAAGACTCATGCTAGGCACATTGCCTCTTTAAGATGTTCAAAGGCCTTAGTTTCTTTAGGAGTCCATGAAAATGCATATTTCTTCAATAATGTTGTTAGAGGTGCTGCTATTCTCCCATAATTCTTAACAAACTTGCGATAATACCCTGTTAACCCGAGAAATCATCATAACAGATTTATGGATGTAGGAAATTTCCATTCCTTAATGGATTTAATTTTGTTAGGGTCTACCTTAACACCCTCATGAGATACAATATGACCCAGATATTCCACCTCTTCTACTCCAAAGAAACATTTGGATTTTTTTTCATATAGTTGTTTCTCCTCCAATAGTTTAAGCACCCTATCAACATGTAGAACATGATCCTTCCAAGACTTGTTGTAGATTAGTATGTCATCAAAAAATACTAGCACAAATTTTCTAAGGAAGGGTTTGAAAATGGAATTGATCAACCCTTGAAATGTAGAAGGTGCATTGGTAAGGCCAAAAGCATGACCAAAAATTCATAATGACCCTCATGAGTTTGAAATGTTGTTTTTGGAATATCTTCAGTCTTCATTCTAATTTGATGATCTCCTGAATGAAGATACAACTTGGTAAAATAAATAGCACCATGTAATTCATCCAATAATTCATAAATCACAGGAATGGGAAATTTATCTTTAATAGTGAGCTTACTGAGCCCCCTATAGTCCGGACACATGTGCCATGACCCATCCTTCTTGTGCACCAATAATACTGGAGCAGAGAAAGAACTTTGACTAGGTTTAATTATACCATCTTCTAACATTTCTGCAATCATACGTTCAATTTCGCTCTTTTGGACATAAGGATATCTGTAAGGCCTGATGTTTGGAGGAACAATTCCTGGAATCAAATGGATAGCATGCTCATGGTCACGAATAGGTGGGATTCCTTTGGGAGTATTAACACCTGGGAATAATTGTCCAAGACTTTTTGGACATCTAGAGAAACAGATGATTTTGATGTTGGAACTTCTAGTGAGCATAATTGTGAAATTACGCCTCGTTTTTCTTTCTTCAGAAGCTTTGTCATGACATTAGAGATTATTATCTTTCCCGTCTTCCCTGTGATACCCCGTAATTCGATTTCCTTTCCTTCTGAAATTTTTTTCAAGAAAAGTTCTTGAAAATTAAAAGCTACTGTCCCCAAAGATTGTAACCATTGTACTCCTAGTACAACATCAACACCTCCCATTGGAATGGAAATCATTGGACTATTCAATACATATTCACCCATGGTTAGCTTGATATTATGGTAGTTTCTAGAGCAATTTATAGTTCCTCCATTTGCAACCATCACTTGACATTCTGGTGCTGGGTATAGGAAACAATTCAATTCCTTAGTTACCTTACAATGAATTAAATTATGGGTACTACCCGAATCAATCAACACCATTACCTTTTTCTTCTTGATATGTCATTCTATCTTGAGAGTTTCAGGAGTGGTAATTCCTGCCAATGCATTACACAATATGGCCAGACTCATTTCTTCTTCTTCTAGGGTTGGTTCCTGGTGTATATCCTCTTCTTTTGAAGTTCCTTGTTCATTTTCTTCCTCCTCTTCAAAATCTATGCAAAATAATTTATTCTCAGCACACTTATGACCTTTAATGTATTTTCTATCACAACTGTAGCAAATCCCTTTTTCTCTTTTTTCTTCCAACTGTTGTGGTCTCAACCTTGTAGGTTGTGGAAGTATAGGAGTAGCAATACTTCCATCTTTATAGATGTGAGTGGTAGGCTTCCTTGTAACCATAATTTTACATTCAATTTTTCTTTCCAACCTGAATGCCTTCTCCAATGAATCAGGTTCCCAAATGCGAACTTCATGTTGGATGTTATCCTTTAAAGTCCCTATGAAGACATCAATCCTGTGTTCCTCTGGAATATTAGTTACCCTTATATTCAATTTTTGGAAGTCCTCAATATGCTCCACCACTTAACCATTTTTTTTTATATTTATCAATTGGCTAAAGAAGGTGTTGCTCTTTATATCCTCATAATGTGCTATCATTTCCTTCGTGAAAATTGACCAAGTGACAACTTTTTTACGGGAGCAAAGCCATCGATACCATACAAACGTATTTTGTTCTAAATGTAAAGTTGCAATGCATACCTTTTGTGTGTTTTGCACATTATTGGGATCAAAATATTGCTCCATTTGTAGTATCCATGTTACGGGATCCTTGCCATCAAACTTCCTCATATCCATCTTTGGAATATGGTGGTTCTTCCATCCAACATTAGAGTTTATGAAATCATGATAAACATTTAATTTGTTTTCATCATGAGTTTCCTCTACTATCTTTTCGGCATTAGGAAACATTTCTTGTATCAACTTTGTCAAACCTTCCATGTGTGCATTTAGATCATTATTCATGTTTTCCATGTTGTCTTTCATGTCCTCCATCTTAACTTCCATGCCTGCTTCCATGCCATCCATCTTAGCTTCCACGCATTTCTTCAAAAATTCCATTTAATTTTTTGTTTCTCTTTGTGAGAGCGAAATTTGGTGCACTTGATCTTGTAATTTTGATATGTCATGCTGCAATTCTACATTTTCCGAGTCATAGTAGAGCCTTCTAAAGGCTTAATGGGTGTCTAATTTTTTTTAGGGGGCATTTTAAAATTGAATACTAATATCTATTCTACAATATGCCCTTGGAATCAATTCAAACTGATTTTTCACACATGACTTATGCAATTCGAAAAAAAATACACCCCCTTTTATTGATTTTGAGGAGCTCGATATTGAAACTAAATTATCTCTATGATTTCAGACCTTCAATATGTGAAATTTGGCCCTATAGTATCTCTTTGAAGCTTCTTTCAATTTCGACAAGTCTCTCCTGAATTGGAATGTTCAAGGAAAAGTTATGCCCAATCTCCCACAGTGACCTAATTATGGATTGGTTCAGTAGAGCGACTTGTACAACGTGCCATGTGTCACTGTTTCCTCCTTTGGCTCTGAAATTGATACACAAGAAACTAAAATCCGTCTACTTGCAGTCACTTTTTACAGAATTCCAATCCAATGCTCAAAGTGAGAGTTATGACGATTTTCCCAGGGTCACCTCCTTGATATGAAATTGAGAAGCTTGAAACAACACTAACTTCCGTAGATCATATATCCGAAAATGTTGCGAATAAAGCTCTGAAAATTTTCCACATTGTTCCTCAGGTTTGCAGCTTAGCTGTGTAAAACTTTCAATTTCTGAAACCTCGTAGAAGAAAAGGAATTGCAAAAATTCCATGATGACCTGTTTAGGTTAAATTCAGAAGCCTGAAAAAATCCCTAACTTCCAAAGATCATATCTCTGAAAATATTGCTAACCAAGATTTGAAATGTTTCCACAACGTTCCTCAGGATTTCGGCTTCACGTTGTAAAAATTTCAGCATTTGAACCTTTTTAGAAAAAATGTTATAGCGAAAATACCACGATGACCTGTTTGGAGCAGCGAAACCCTAGAATCCAAAGCTTTGATAACAAATGTTATGAAACCGGCTCCAAAAATAGAAGAAAAGAGAGATCCACACCTTATAAATCAACCACTTCAAGGGGGAAACCTCCAATACATTACATAAATGAAAAATTCTTGGATGATACAAATGACCAAAACCTCCTATATAGGGGTCCATGGGGTCACAATATAATCTAGCCGACCTAACAATAACAATGTAAGGGAACAATAATAACAATATGGGGGTTACAGGGGCACAACAATAACAATAATGGGGCTACACTAATAAAAATAAGGGTCTACACTAGTAATATGGGGACCTAATATAAAGTATTGACTCTTTCCTTTAAATAAACTTAATTAATTAATACCTTTGGCCAAGGTAAATATATCATTGCCATGTAAAATTTAGGGATGGATTTGGAAAATTTTGATAATTAATATTTCACAAAGCATTAAAGGAAGATGAAGAAATTTTGAGACTAAAATGAAAAATCCTATATTTAAAAATGGGGATAAGAGTAAAATTTTTTTACATAAACATGCCAAGATGAGAGAATAGAGGAATAATCTAAAAAAATAAAGTAAATGAAATCCCTTATCTTCCTTCCATAAGACAATATATGTATCTCCCCATCATTTTAATGTGCTCTACATTGAGCAAGTATGAGTCACACTGAGGACATGCAGTAATTATTGCAGCATATTCAAAGGCTAATTACAAATGAAGAAAATGAGGAATTGATAAATGTTATCACTCGGAAGGAGATTTGGGCCATTATTTGTTCTTTTGACCTTGAAAAATATCCATGCTCAGATGGATTCAAGGGATGCTTATACTAAAAATGTAAGTATATCAAAAATTTTAATATTTGTAGAATGGTGGACTTCGTTCATAAATTAGGAGTGGCTTGCAGTGTTAATTCCTCATCTTTGGATTTAAGCCCCAAAGAAGTCATCATTTTATCATTTTTTGGGTTCTATCCCATTTCCTTATGTAATATGTCTTGTGAAATCAGTTTAAAAAATCTACTTGCTAATTAAAGTCTTTCCTTCTTCATCTTATTTCAGGGAACCAATATGGATTTATTGTTGGAAACAATGTTAATATTGAGAGGGGATGAATCAGTATTAAGGCTAATTTAACTTTTATGCCAATTTATTTTTCTTCATTCAAAATTGACATTTATTATATGAGAGAAACCATTAAAAACCATAACAACACCCATATAAACCAACACAAGCATACCCATCATGAGAAAAAAACACATGAGACAAAGACCTTCTACGTGGAAACCCTTTCAAGAAAAAACCACAAAAGCTTCTTGTTGTGATTGATGTAAAATAAGAGAACCTACTCTATTACATCAATTTTTTTGGTGAGTCACCACTCACACAAAGCACCAACTCCCCTTGAGTGTTTGTTAGCACCCACTATCACTAAGCACCAACCCCTTCTTTTGCCTACACATGTCCAGATTACTAGAAGCACCATGTGAAGCACCAACTTCACGGATTTTTTGCAAGAACTAACTTGCGGATCCTTCGATTTATGCAAGCACCAAATTACAGGAGGCGCCAACCCCCAAGCCTTCTCAAGCAGCCACTTGAGATGAAAGCACCAATTTCCTATATGTAGGCTCCAACCCACACTCAAATAGGAACACATGTTCTCTGTCCATGGAAACCACTCTACATGATATCGACTTTGTTCTTCACAACCATTGGTCCACACGACACTCTCTGCATTTTTCTTTATCTGCAGCAACTCATTATTCTCCTCAACAACCCACACATCACTCTATTTTTTTTTCTCTTCAACAACAATCACTAACATGTAACACTCTCTGCAATATACTCTTGAATTCCATAAACTCGGATCTCAGCCCCTTCTATTCAACTGGCTCTCTCGCCCTCACTCCACTACACTGACTCACCCAAGGCCTCTTTTCTCTTCTTAGACACTCTCAGCCTTTTCTCAATAGAATATGCTCACTTTGCATCACACACAAAAACACACACTCAGATATACATTTCTCCACTCGTCTCCCAACAATGATACTTTTTCCCAATATTTCTCAATAGATATCACTAGTTTTGTTCATGTGTAGCACACTAGTCGATGTTTCCTATGTTGTTTGTTTCCATGCTTTCTGAGTGTACCTCTTCATGGCTCTCCATTCTTCTATTGTGTCTGAATTGCCCACTACATTTGAATTAAACATGGAGAATAGGAACTTCAGAAATCTCCATAGTGATAATTAATTCTCAGACCACCTGTTGAGTACAATGATACACTCTCCTTTTTGTGAACAAATCTCCCATCCCCGAGGCTTTTCATGCTTATTCATGGCTCACATATCTTTTCAGGTACTTTGACATGGTCTCTATGTTCTTCAATCAATAAGGTGTGCACGGGAAGATCAAAGATATCTTTCTCAACTCAAGGCAAGCCAACACTCTTCCTTGAAAATCGCCTTCTTTGAGTCATAAGTCTCTAATTTTTCCATAATTCCAGCGAACAACCACTGTTTAAATATCTTAGCTATCAACTCAATTGTCCTTAATAAACCTCAGTTCTTCCATTTCAAAGCCTTTTCATTTCGTAAATTTTATTAAAGTAAATATTACAAAAAAATGACATCACAAGGTTCCTAGCCCTTTTCTCTTTTCCCCCTTATTTTTTTCCTCCATGGGAACGCTTCCTCTAACCATCGGTATAATAATTAAGTGCTGCAATACTAGAGCCTTTCATATCATAACTTTTATTAAAACAAAAGTTACCAAGGAACAAGATTTCAAGCCCTTTTTTCTTAGCCTCTTTTCCACCTTTCCACCATATGACCAGGTACCATGACCGGTGGCATACAACTTCAGTGCTAAGGCCTCCAAGCTCCTTAGTCCATTTTTTATTTCTCTATGCCCTTAGTTCTTAAAGTTCCATGACCAATTACTTATCAACATCAGAAGCTCCCTATTTCGTAAATTTTTTAAATTGTAATTAGAACTAAGTTACGATGTCTCCTACCACCGAAAAATTGACCTCCAAAATACTTTCCATGTGGCTTATTTACAACACTAGGTGCTAAGACTTGCTCTATGCCCTTTTTCATTTGGTTCCCCACGACGAAACGCCAGTCACATCGGAGTTCCACACATTGAATCATAACTTTCCTATGAAACAATTAGACAAGAGTTAGTAAAACTCCAACCTCCAAAATTATGACCTCCGAGATAATGTCATGCTGATGTCATCAACTCCATGTGGTGTCTCCTTAGTGGTGACACAAGTCACACAGATTCTCCCCATTAGGCCACCCAAAAATGCTAAATTTTACTGCCACGTGTCCTCCATACTACAACATCATGTTGACGTCATCTGCCTCATTAGCTTCTCAAGGCCAATCCCCTACTGCCATGTGTCCTACCACAGGAGAGAGAAAAGGTTCCTTAGTCCTTAGTTTTTCAATTGTAATTCTTATTTCTCACAACCTCGAAGATTTCAAAAGAATTTCAAAAATGGCATTTTTTAAGTGTCACAATATCATGTTTTGTTGAATTACAGTACTTCAAAGTTCAAATGATTATAAGTCCAATAGAAAAAAAAATGTACGAAGAAGCTATTGTGTTCAAAAATATTGAGACAAACAATTTGGATGATCTGTGGTATAATTGATACATGGACAAATTCCAAGAAAATGAAACAATATAAATTTAACTAATCAAACAAATCAAGAGCTGTTAATCGGAATCAATCTCTTAATTTTTATGAATATCCTGTGGCCAACCTCCTCCTCCTTTTCCCTGATACTCTCAAGCTTCAGTTTCCAACACTGGCATATGGACTTCACCAACTTCTTATAATGTTTCTGCAATTATGGAGTATTGCAGAGCCTATAAGGCTCATCATCTACGAAATCCCTGGGCATTGGAACATTGAATTCATCAACATTCACCCTCCCATATTCCATAAGTTTTGTAATAAAATCTGGGTAGAATCTGATCCAAAGCCCTCTACCAGCATTTCTTTTATGTATCTCAAATGGTTGGGAGAGAGAAAAACATGTGATAACCACTCCTAAAGAAGTTTTCACCATAAACAATAATAAAACACTAGTAAAGGTCCAATCAATTAATCGAATCGAAAATAAAGCAAAAAAAATTGGTTGTTTCTATCATAAATACAGTCTCTATGATCATCAAACACCCCCCCTACACACACTTCAAAAACAATTGAGGTAGTAATTTTGATCAACAACAAATAAGTGGAACATTATATGAGTGCAAAAGTAATGATACATAATGATATGAATTACACAAAAACTATTCAAATTATTCCATGACCATCCCTCAATCCAACCACAATCGATCCTAATGGCCGACACTAATCCAAAATCTATACTTTCATGTCATTTCTACAATGAATTGAATGCATAGTTACCAATTTTCTAGCTCCTAGGAGATGTCTTCTCTTTCATATGAGGGTGTTGATGTTGCAGAGATTTATGTTCTAAAAAATCATATCTTGATGCAACAACATGGTCATTTTCAATAACATTTTCATCCATCTCATCAATTTGTGCATCATAGTCAGCAAGAGCCTGCTCTTCAAACAACTTAGCCTGAACTCCACTTGCAACAAATGGTGCCTTCTTGGACTCAACATGACTATTGGTAGGCAGTGAGTTAGTATGAACAAAATATAGAATAGTTGATCGATATGTCTGTATTTCAAAGGAAATAAGAACAACGATGCCCTCTCCATTTTTCCTAAGCTATTTGGTATATCCCATTTTGCTTGGTAGTCATTAACAAATATTAGTGGTGTACTTTCCAAAGCTAGGCATAAAAAAAACATGTCATGAAACATCAATATCAACATCACAGCGACAATCAAGTTCATTTGAGGTGGAGGAAGGAAGAGGTGAGCCTAATAGCTCAACAACAATAGTCTCCTTCTCAAACTTCCATAGGTGACTTTATAGTTAAAGATTCTATTTACACTTGTGCAAGCCTTGAATAATCTCATTCTTCTCACTCAACTATAACAACAATGGATTGTAACATTCTTTCAAGGTTTGATACTGACATACAATCCATTCTTATTTTCTTGAGAATGGGAAACTTATTCACAATACATTTCTAGTGAGTCTTTCAAGAAGAAATGATTAGTAGATAGTTAATCATTAATCTCCTATGGCCTATGAATTTCCTTCTTCAAGGAAAAAATTTCTAAATGAAAGACATTATCGACTTCCTCCTACAAATCATCAATACAGTGAACATTAGTTTGAAATTCATCTTCCATAATATAGATAAAACATCCCATCTGTGTCCCCAAACTATCAACCTTACTATTTTCTTAGTCGTAGTAGTCTGGTCCAATCAATTCTTGAGTGTTTTATTTTTTGTTTTCCAGAAATCAATGAATTAATTCAAGTAAAGGACTATGTTACAACATTTATCAGCTACGTTCTCATAGAGTTCTTGTAATCTTTTACCCATCTTGAAAAGTTTTTATAATACCAAAATTTATTACATGTTAATCAAACTTAGAAATAATAAAATGCGTTTGATAAATTAACTAGCATAAGACCATGATAGGTATCATCCCAACTGGAAAACATATAGTTGTGGAGAGATGCTCAATAGAGAAGAGTTGAGCACCATAAAATATCACCAACCACCAGTTCTAAATGCATTGTTTCTAACTGGAAACAAACTATGATTAATTATTACACATCAATGATTCTCTCTCATTGAGCCAAGAGGCTCATTTTATAACTCAGTATGAGCATAATGTGTAATTTTGTCCATGCTCAATGTGAAGTTGGACATGTCTCTCCTAAAATAAAAAAAAGATATTATCTAAATAAAAAATCAATGTCAACTATAATAAAGTAAAAAATGAATATGTTATGCATGTTTATAAGTTAGTTGTGCATATCACCTAATGCAATTTCATGTAAAGTAATTAGAAGTAAAAAAATGTGAGTAAGATGTTTAAACCTTATACTTTTCAAAAATATTTCAACGATTTAAATAAAATATTTAAATATATATGATAACTAATTAAGATATATTTAGATTAAGATATATCATATAAAGATATTGAAAAAAGAAAAAATTATGGTTAAAACATTTGAAGTTGCTGCAGTATTGTATAGTGTGATACTTTTTTAGGTATATGTTTTTTGTGTTGAAATCCAATAAAGACTTTTTGTAGGAATTTGATAGAATTGCAACTGCTCAAGAAATTAAACTAAAATTAAGAGACACAATTCTACTCTACTAATTTGCAAAATGGAAATAATAATTTAGAACAACATGCATAGATATGGAATAAGAAAAACCACAAATACATAGTGATTTCTAGGGAACCCAAGTGGGAAAAAAACCGTCAATCCTTTGCATTAATTAGTAGAATAAAGAAACTATTACAATTTCTAACTCCAACTTTGAGCTCAACTTGCAAAAGAATAAGTGTTCGCCAAGCCTCCTATTTCCTTGCACAATTCCTTAGCAAATTAGCCCCTATTATTTAATAATTTCCTCCAAATTGACTTTGCAATTCTAAAGTGGCTAAGAAAGAGTTCAAGAGGGGAGAAAATGATAGGTTGGTAAAATAATTCCTAACTTGGATCGAGATGCTATTGATTGAAGAAGGTCTTCTATCCTTTTAATCCATTAGCATGACCTAGTAAACATTGATCATATGACCTCACACAACACTTGTACACTCAAAAATAGTCTACACTGATGTTACAATGCCTTGTCATCTCCACTTGAGGTGAGAAATTTTAATTCCTTTCATGCACTAGATATTTTGGGTTGATTGATAAGTTAACTGACAGATATTTGTGTTACATTGTTGTCCCACTGCACAACTGACCTTCGACTAACTCCATCGATAGTTAGAGACCAGTTAATTGAATACAACTAAAAATAATTGAACTAGATTACTTAAAGTTAGCAATCACACATGCATAACTGAACTCCAAGCCCTCTAATTTGAATTTACTAAGCTAACTAAGTGACAAGATCCATGTCACTAGTTAACCGCCTCAAAGTTGTCTTGCTAATGTGGAAATTTGATTTACTCAATTTAACTAAGGCTAAATTCAAATTGAGAGGGGGGTGAATCAGTGTTAAGGCTAATTTAACTTTTATGCCAATTTATTTTTCTTCATTCAAAATTGGCATTCATTATATGAGATCAACCATTAACAACCATAGCAACACCCATATAAATCAACACAAGCATACACATCATGAGCAATAAACACATGAGGCAAAGAGGTTTTACGTGGAAACCCTTTCAATAAAAAACCACCAAATATTGTTGTTGTGATTGATGTAAAATAAGAGCACCTACTTTATTACATCAATTTTGTTTGTGAGTCACCACTCACACAAAGCACCAACTCCCTTTGAGTGTTTGTTAGCACACACTAGCATTAAGCACAGACCCCCTTATTTTTCATACACATGTCCAACTTACTAGAAGCACCATGTGAAGAACCAAATTCATGGAATTTTTGCTAGAAATAACTTGGAGCTCCTTGGATTTATGCAAGCACCAACTTGTAGGAGGCACCATCCCCCAAGCCTTCTCAAGCACCCACTAAATATGGAAGCAATAATTATTTGTATGTAGGTTCCAACCCACACTCAAATAGGAACACATGTTCTCTATCCATGGCAACCACTCTGCATGATATCAACTTTTTTCTTCACAACCATTGGCCCACGCAACACTCTCTGCACTTTGCTTTCTCTGCAAAAACTCACTATTCTTCTCAACAACCCACACATCACTTTATTGTTCTCTTCTCTTCAACAACGGTTACTAACTGCAACACCCTCGGCAATACTCTTCAACTGCACAAACTCAGCTCTTAGCCCCTTTTATTCAACTGGCTCTCTTGTCCTCACACATCAGCACTAACTCTCCCAGGGTCCCTTTTCCCTGCTTAGGCACTCTGAGCCTTTTCTCAGCAGAACATGCTCAGTTAGCCTCACACACAAAAACACACACTTACACATAGATTTCTCCACTCATCTCCCAACAATGCTACTTTTCCCCCACATTTCTCAATGGAAATCACTAGTTTTGTTCCTTTGTTGCACACAAGTCGATGTTTCCTCTGTTGTTTGTTTCCACACTTCCTGAGTGTACCTATTTATGGCTCTCCATTCTGTTGTTGCGTGTGACTTGGCTACTGCAATTGAATTAAACATGGGGAATGGGAACTTCAACAATCTCCATAACGATAATTAATTCTCAGTCCACCTATTCAGTACAATGAGGCACTCTCCTTTCTATGAAAAAACATCTAGTCCTGAAGGTTTTGCATGCTTATTCATGGCTCATAGATCTTGACAGATACTTTGACATGGTTTCTTTATTCTTTAATCAATAAGGCGTGCACAGGAAGATAAAAAATAACTTTCTTAGCTCAAGGCAGGCCCAACAATCTTCCTTGCAAATCATGGTCCTCTTTGTTCTTTGAGTCAGAATTTTACTTTTTTCATAATTCCAGCGATCAACCACTCTTTAACTCTCTTAGCTATCGACTCAAATTTCCTTCATAAACCTTAGTGCTTCCATTTCAGAGCATTTTTATTTCATAAACTTATTAAAGTAAATCTTACCAAAACACGAGATTGTGAGGTTCCTAGCCATTTTTTCTTTCCCCCTTATCATTTTCCTCCATGGGACCACTGTCTGTGACCACCGGTGTAATACTTAAGTGCTGTAATATCAGAGCCTTTCATATCGTAATTTTTATTAAAACAAAAGTTACGAAGGAACGAGATTTTGAGCCCTATTTGCTTAGCCTCCTTTCTGCCTTTCCACCATAGGACCAGGTGCCATGACCTGTGGCATATAAGTTCGGTGCTAAGGCCCCCAAGCTCCTGTGAGGGGCTTATTTCCATTTGTTATTTCTCTACATTGCTGGTTCTTAAAGTTCCACGACCAAGCACCAATCAATAGAAGCTCCCTATTTCGTAACTTTTTCAAATTGGAATTAGAAGAAAGTTACGATGTCTCCTACCTCTGAAAAATTGACCTCCAAAATACTTCCACATGGCTTCTTTACAACACTAGGTGCTAAGGCTTGCTTTATGCTCTTTTTCCTTTGGTTCCCCACAACCAAGCACCAGTCACATCAGAGTTGCACACATTGGATCCAAACTTTCCCATAAAACAATTAGAGAGAAGTTATGAAAACTCTCCCCATTAGGCCACCCAAAATTGCTAAATTTTACTACCACTTATCCTTTGTACTACCATATCATACTGATGTCATCCATCTCATTAGGTTCTCAAGGCCAATCACCTGCTGTCATGTGTCCTACCACATGAGAGAGAAAAAGTCCCTCCATCCTTGGTTTTTCAACGAATTCCTTTGTAATTCTTATTTCTCACCACAAGCTTTCAAAAGAATTTCAATTTTAAAAGAAGTTATGAGGTTTAAATATGCCAAGGGTCTCACATGATCGTGTAGACAACCTTCCGATATCGGGGTACTTTTCAAATAAACTTCCGAGGAAATAAACCACTAAGGTCCCGAAGTTTGGGGTCCGAAATTTGAGCCTCCTGCCCTAGTATCATATCAAAACTGTCTTAAAATGGAATTACCTTGGGGTTACGAAGTTTCAAGCTCCCAAGCTTCAAAAATGGCATTTTTTAAGTGCCACAATCTCATGTTTTGCTGAATTAGAGTACTTCAAAGTTCAAATGATTATAATTCCAATGGTAAAAAAAAATGTAAGAAGAAGCTATCATGTTCAAAAATATTGACACAAACAATTTGGTTGATCTATGGTTTAATTGATAAATGGACAAATGCCAAGAAAACGAAACAATATACAATTAACTAGTAGAATATATTAAGAGCTCTTAATCGGAATCGATCTCTTAATTTTCATGAATATGTTGTGGCCAACCTTCTCCTCCTTTTCCATGATACTCTCAAGCTTTGGTTTCCAACACTGGCCTTTGGACTTCACCAACTGGCTATAATGTTTCTGCAATTCGAGAGTATTGCAGAGCCTATAAGGCTCATCATCTGCAAAATCCCTTGCGTTCATCAACGTTCATCCTCCCATGTAGAATGAGTCAGAATGACACACTAAATTTTGAGGGAATTCCTTCGTGATTTGGCTCTCCTTGACCGATTGAGGAAGCATTCTAATGCTGTCGTCTGAGCGAACCAGCTGGATGGTTTCCTTGTTATTTCTCACCATCATGCAGGATGTATGGTTTCCCATAATTTATTTGTTATGAAGAAACAAATGGAAGCAAGCATGAAGATGCAAGGAAGGTTTGAAGCAGTGGTGTTTTATACAAACCGTAAAAGCAGAGTCATAGAGAAGAGAGACGTGGATAAATAGAGTAGATAAAGTCAACCAGGCTGCCATCCATGGTATTTTGGTTACCTCATTGCGAACTATCTTTAATTATAAGGGTCAACTTTAAATTAGAAGAGTTCTCTGGTTTGAATTTGGATTTTAGAATGGGTTTGTAATTATTTTTTTAATGATAAAAATAGATTCAGCATTATTTTTTATTTTGTTTTAATAATTATTTTTGTTGAAAATATTAAAGTCACCTGCGTACCCTGTGCAGGTAGAAACAAAGTACAACAGGGGCAGAAGTAGCAGCAAAAGGTTGAGTGCACAGCACTATACATTCAAGAGAAATGGAGAAAACCGTAAAGATGGAATTAATGTTGATGGGCAATAGCCACCATTGAAGAGGAGAATTTATGTTTATATGGGAATAGCTTCATTTGCAGAGGTAATGAAGACTTTCGTGGTTCAAAATCACGCAACAGCAGAGTTTCATTAAAGAGAAGTCATTTCAGACTTTTAAGCCCTCAACAATAAAATATGAAGAAATTTTGTTTAAACGCCAAAGATGTTTTAAGTTTTGAATGAGGCACATGATAGTGGTCCCCACCACTTCATATCTGATCACAATCGCAAGTTTTATGTTAAGTGTCTTGTTGATATGGAAAAGTTCCAATGCGATGCAATGCAATCACAATTGCAATCGCAAATCGCAAAGGGACGATGCATGTTCCGCCATTCGAAATGCTGATTGTATATTTGCGATGCGATCACAAATCACAATCGCATGCACTAGCATTCACCATCCACCATATGTTATAATCGTCGATTGAAAGTCTGCGATGTGATTGTCGCAATTGCACAATCGCAATCGCAACATCCAAAATGTATTTCCGCCTACCGCATATGATTTCCGCCGATGCGATCGCTGATGTCGCCAATCGCACATCGCAATCACAAAGTTCATTCCGCCAAAGCCAATTGTTCGATCAATCGCCGATCGCCGATTACGAAGTGGGTTCCCTCGTACATCGCGCCAAAGAAGTTTTAGGTTAAATTTTATGTTCTGGAAATGTTTTTCTTTGTAATTTGTTTTATGTTTTTATTTTCCGCCGTGCCATATAAAAAGTGAAAGGCCCGTAGTATTGTATGACAGATAATATTGTATTGTTGTGTTGTATCATTGTGTAAGCCCGCAGGCAGAGAAAAACTCAGTGAACCATAACAGAGCATTGTTTGTGCATTTTGAGAGACAGAGAGAAAATTTGTGTTAGCACTGCGTCTGTAGTAGTTAGTCCAGTTTTTGTGAATCCCTCCACAGAGGAAGAAATCTATCATTTGTAATAGTTTTTAGTTCTGTTAATGAAATAGAAAGAAAATTTTTATTCCGCAATCTCTGTCCAGTTATTCTCTATGTTAGAAGGAGAGTATTATTCTCTCAGTTCTTTGTTCCGGAATTATCAGAAATTACAACATGGTATTAGAGCTTATCCAGGCTCTTTGAAGGTGTCAAAGAATCTAAAGGAAGAAGAAGATTTGTTTGCCTTCACGCAAGGCTCAACAGAAAATTAAAGTCCAGGTATTTCTAAAAAAACCAGAGTTGTTGTTTTGATTAAAAGAGTAGTCCTCAGAGACAGAGTTTGTCGTTTAAAGAAGGAAAGACAATTTGTTTGAAAAACACAGTCAAGTTTAGTTCAGAGTTTAGTTTATAAGCAACGGCTGGACCAAGCACTAGTATGAGTATTGGAAATGCTCAGTTTCCACAATTTAATGGGAAGAACTATGATTATTGGGCCATTACCATGAGAGCCCTGTTTGCCTCACAAGACTTATGGGAATTTGTTGAATATGGTTTTGATGAACCACCTGATGAGTAGGCCTTTAATGCCTTAACACAGGCAGAGAAGGATTTATTGAAGAGCAATAGGAAGAAGGACTCTAAATCCCTCTTCTATTTGTATCAAGCAGTACATGAGAGTGTGTTTCCAAGAATAGCAACAGCTAAGAGATCCATGGATGCATGGGATACTCTTAAGATAGCCTATCAAGGTATGGAGAAAGTGAAGACAACAAAACTACAATTGATGAGGAGAGATTTTGAAACTCTTTGTATGAAAGAGTCTGGTAATATAGACTCATTATTTACACATGTGATTGGGATGGTCACACAGATAAGGTCCCATGGAGAAACACTAGAGGAAAGAAAGATTGTGGAGAAACTATTGAGGAGTCTACCCTCAAGGTTTGATGTTATAGTTACCACCATAGAAGAGACTAAGGATCTCTCAAAGTTCACGTTAGATGAACTTCATGCATCGCTAATGACTCATGAATAGAGATTGGAAAGATCTATAAATCCATCTCTAGAGCATGCCTTCAAGACCTAGATGCCTTTTGGAAGAGGAAGAGGTCAGAGCAGAGGAAGAGGAAGAGGCAGAAGCCAAAACAAAGGAGGAAGGAACAACCCTTCACATTCACATGGAAGGAGAAACAATCAGAATCAAAGCCACGACTATTGCAACAACCAACAAGGTGGACACCAACATGCTCATGGACAAAGGTATGAAAAATCCAATGTCCAATGTCATTATTGCAAGAAATATGGGCACTATGCCAATGAGTGTAAGAAAAATAAAAATGACATGAATAATAGGCAGAATTCTAATGTAGAAAAAGAAGAAAGAACCCAAGGAATGTGTTGTTAACATGTAATGTAGCACAAGATAGACAAGATGATGTATGGTTCTTAGATTCAGGCTGTAGTAATCACATGACTGGAAACATAGCAATGTTTGCCAATCTTGATGAAAATGTTAAATCAGCAGTAACCACAAGAACTGATACTAAGATCTTTGTAAAGGGAAAAGACAGAGTTAGTGTCTGTGCAAGAAATGGTGAGAAACAATTTGTGCCAGACGTATATGATGTTCTTGGTTTGAAGTGTAATATTTTGAGCATTGGGTAGCTCATAAACAAAGGTTACAAAGTATTGTTTAAAAATGATGTGTACACAATAATGGATATACCTCCAAGCAAGAAGATTATTTCTGAAATACAAATGACCAGCAATATAATGTTTCCACTCAAGCTCAACACTGACTTGAAAGGAAAAGGAAAGAATGTAGTAGCTATAACTCAAGAGGTCTTTCAAAAGGAAGTGAAAGATGAGAATCGGTTATGGCACTTGAGATTTGGACATCTCAATTTCGGAGGATTAAATTTGTTGCACAGAAAAAGAATGGTAAGAGGTCTACCATTAATTGAGAAATCAGACAATCTAAGTGAAGGCTGCATCTTGGGAAAACAACACAGAGAAAAATTTCCATCAGGAAAGAGCATAAGGGCGAAAGCACTCTTAGAAATCATTCATTCAGATTTATGTGGGCCGATGCAAACAACATCAGTTTCAGGCAGCAATTACATGTTGACCTTCATTGATGATTTCACAAGGAAAGTATGGGTTCATTTTCTGAAATATAAAAGTGAAGTCTTTGAGAAATTTTGCCACTTTAAAGCTCTAGTAGAGAAACAAAGTGGGTAGCATATCAAAGTTCTTAGAACTGACAAAGGAGGTGAGTACATCTCAAAATAATTTCTGCGTTTTTGCAGAGAGAATGACATACACAAACAGTTTACTACAAGGTATACACCGCAGAAAAATGGAGTTGTTGAAAGGAAGAATCGAACCATAATGGAAATGGTGAGAAGTATGTTGAAGGAAAAACACTTGCCAAATGAGTATTGGGCAGAAGTTGCAAATTATGCAGCATACATCTTGAATAGATGCCCAACAAAAGCTGTAATGAACAGAGTTCCAGAAGAAGTGTGGAGTGGCAGAAAACAGGGAGTCACCCACATGAGAGTTTTTGGATGTGTGGCATATGTACACATTCTATATCAGTTGAGGAAGAAGTTGGATAGTAAGGGGGAGAAGTGCATCTTCCTTGGATATTGTGAAGATTCCAAAGGATATAGATTATATAACCTATCCTCAAAGAAATTTTTGATAAGCAGAGATGTGCAGTTCATTGAAGAGGAAGCATGGGATGGAAGCATTGAGAAAACAGTCAATGTCAAAAGTTGTTTATCTCATGATGAATATGAGGAAGATGTCGTTGAAATTAATACCTCATCGAAAGCACAACCTACACCAACAGAAGGATAGTAAGGGACACCTCAAGCAGGAGTAAGAACACCATTGAGAAGAAATGAAAGTGCTTCTCCAAGCACACCACATGGAGCAGATTTGAGTGCGTCTTCAAGCACAACTACACCAAATGAAAGAGGAACAAGATTCAGAAATTTAAATGAGATTTATGAGCAGGAAACGGCAAATGAAGGTATGAACTCCTTATTTGCTTTGTATTGTCATGTTGATGATCCTATTCATTTTGAAGATGCCCTAAAAGATAGAAAGTGGATAGAAGCTATGGATGATGAAATTAATGCCATAGAGAAGAACAAAACATGGGAGCTGGTTGATCTCCCAGAAGGTAAGGAATTCATTGGAGTAAAATGGGTCTACAAGACCAAAAGCAATGTTGAAGGTAAAATTGAAAGGCACAAGGCCAGACTTGTTGTCAAGGGATATAAGTAGCAGCATGGAAGAGACTATGAAGAAACTTTTGCACCAGTTGTAAGAATGGAAACAGTGAGAGCAGTGTTGTCCATAGTAGCACAAAACAAATGGAAGGTATACCAAATGGATGTAAAATCCACATTTTTAAATGGAGTGTTAATGGAAGAGGTTTATGTTGAACAACCTCTCGGCTATGAGAAAAAGGGCCAAGAACACAAAGTGTGCAAGTTGAAGAAAGCTATTTATGGGCTGAAGCAAGCACCAAGACCATGGTACAGTAGGATAGATTCCTATCTACTGGAAAATGGGTTTGAAAAATGTGATGGAGAACTCACATTATACATCAAAGAAAAGGATGGTAAGATGCTCATTGTTGTGTTATATGTTGATGATGTGATATTCACAGGTAATGATGATTACGTCAGTGAAAATTTTAAAACAGTTATGAAAGATGAATTTGAAATGACTGACATGGGATTGTTGAGATACTTCTTAGGAATAGAAGTAGAATAGAATGAAAATGGGATTTTTATATCATAAGAAAAATATTTCAATGAATTATTGGCAAGATTTAATATGTAGGAGTGCAAAGAAGAAATTACTCCCACAGTAATGGGATTGAATTTGAGTAAAGATGACATCAACAAGGATTTTGATCTAAGTTTGTATAAAAGCATAGTTGGCAGCCTCATGTATTTGACTGCAATTAGGTCAGATATTATGCATATTGTTAGTTTGATTTCCAGATTTATGGAGAGGCCAAAAGAAGCACATTGGTAAGCAACGAAGAGAATTCTAAGGCATGTGAAAGGAACTAAAAGGTATGGGATTTTATATACTACTTTAGAAAATTCAAAGTTAATTAGATACACTGATAGTGATTGGGATGGAAGTGTAGATGATCGGAAAAACATTTCCGGTTATGTTTTTCACATGGGTTCAGGAGCCATTTCATGGGCTTCTAAGAAACAACCTATTGTAGCATTATCTATAGCAGAGGCAGAGTATGTGGCAACTACAGTAGCAGCGTGTCAAGCAATATGAATGAGAAGGATGTTGAGAATTTTGTGTCAAGAACAAGTAAAGGGCACAATGATTTATTGTGACAATAGCTCATCTATTGAATTATCAAAGAATTTTGTGTTTCACAAGAGAACGAAGCACATAGATGCCAAGTTTCACTATATCAGAGAATTGGTGAACAATGGAGAAATTGTTTTACAACATTGTAGAACAAAGGAGCAGTTTGCAGACATATTGACAAAGCCATTGGGGCAAAAGAGTTTTGAATACTTAAGAAAATGTTTGGGTATGACTGATAACCCAGCAGCTAACTTTAAGGGGGAGTGTTGAAAATATTAAAGTCACATGCGTACCCTGTGCAGGTAGAAACAGAGTACAACAGGGGTAGCAGCAGTAGCGGAAGGCTAAGTGCACAAAATTGTACATTCAAGAGAAATGGAGAAAACCGTAAGGATGGAATTAATGTTGATGGATAGCAGCCACCATTGCAGAGGAGAATTTATGTTTGTATGGGTGTAGCCGCATTTGCAGAATGAATGAAGACTTTCGTGGTTCAAAATCATGCAACAACAGAGTTTCATTAAAGAGAAGTCATTTCGGGATTTTAAACCCTCAACAACCAAATATGAAGAAATTTTGTTTAAACGTCAAATATCTTTTAAGTTTTGAATGAGGCACGTGATAGTGGTCCCCACCACTTCATAGCCGATTGAAATCGCAAGTTTTATGTTAAGTGTCTTGTGATATGGAAAAGTTCCAATGCGATGCAATGTGATCACAATCGCAATTGCAAATCGCAAAGGGACGATGCATGTTCCACCATTCGAAAGTGTTACCGCCGATTGTATATTTGCGATGTGATCGCAAATCGCAATCGCATGCACCAGCATTCACCATTTGCCATATGTTATAATCGCCGATTGAAAGCCTGCGATGCGATTGTCACAATCGCACAATCGCAATCGCAACATCCAAAATGTATTTCCTCCTACCGCATATGATTTCCTCCGATGCAATCGCCAATGTCGCCAATCGCACATCGCAATTGCAAAGTTCATTCCGCCAAAGCCAATTGTTCCACCGATCGCCGATTGCAAAGTGGGCTCCACTCGTACATCGCGCCAAAGAAGTTTTAGGTTAAATTTTATGTTCCGACAACGTTTTTCTTTGTAATTTTTTTTATGTTTTTATTTTCCTCCGCGCCATATAAAAAGTGAAAGGCTCATAGTATTGTATGATAGATAATATTGTATTGTTGTGTTGTATCGCTGTGTAAGCCCGCAGGCAGAGAAAAACTCAGTGAACCATAACAGAGCATTGTTTGTGCGTTTTGAGAGACAAAGAGAAAATTTGTGTGAGCACTGCGTCTGTAGCAGTCAGTCCAGTTTTTATGAATCCCTCCACAAAGGAAGAAATCTATCATTTGTAATAGTTTTTAGTTCTGTTAATGAAATAGAAAGAAAATTTTTGTTCCGCAATCTCTGTCTAGTTATTCTCTATGTTAGAAGGAGAATATTATTATCTCAGTTCTTTGTTACGGAATTATAAGAAATTCCAACAATTTTTTTAATAATAAAAAAAAATTCAATACTATTTTTTTTACTATAATTCTATAATATTAATACATTTAGCACCCTAATTTCACTTATTTAAAAATGATAACCTCATTAAATTACGTCTTTTTTTTATTCTATTCAAAGTTTTATTGTAAAATTCCCAGTTTGTTGCATCCACTCAATTAAACACATGGCGTTGTCCAAGGAAAAAATACAGGAGGCGAGTAAAAGTAATTTTTGTGGTGAGAATTGTAAGGCGTGGTCCAGGGAAATACGAAGGCGTGGAAAGGCATTTGTAAGGAGAGTATATCAGTGAAGTCAATGGTTGATTTTGTTGTTTTTCAGTTTAGTTTTACCATTTATATGGATTTCAAAAATATTTAGGAATTTTTATTTTAGATAATTTGAGAACAGATGATTGGTACATTTAGTTTGTGTTTTTATTAGTAGAAATTTAGGGGTATTAAATTTGTCAATAGAGGTTTAGGGGCATCTAATTCGTCAAAATCATCAGATATTTATTTGATGCAGACCTTAGCATGGTTTGATTTTTGCCTATAAAATTTACAATCTCACACTAAGTCTAAACTCACTAACACACTAACCCTTAAAATGACTTGATTTTTATCTACTAGATTTCAAACAGATAACCTTTTCACCATATACTATCTTTTAACAAAAACACCTTATTACCTTTAGTCTGCCAAAATATTTCACAATTTAATAAATTATGAAAAATGAAAAAAATTAATAATTTGATTTCAATTCTATATATTCATTTAAGCATAACTCTAGCCATCCAATTGCAATGAGTGCTTGGAATTTAATGTAGCATAATTGTAACCATACAAATACAATGAGTGGTTTCTGATTCAGGCTCTATGTGGGCGATGGTGTTGCAGGCGCTAAGTAAAACCATCTGCACAAGCTACATAGATAATGTGTCATATTCTGTTTTGTATGTTTGTTCTAAACTTCATGAAGGTTAAAACATGAAATCTTCGTAACGGAAATATAATCTGTTATATTCTTCGTAACTGAAACATATGAGGTGACGTGAAGGTTTGAGTTTAACAATCGTGAAAATCACACAATCTTACCCCCATTATCTTCTTTATATATATTGGGCTATAAGATAATAAATATAGTGCTGAACGGCATTTATTATTTTATATCTCAATTAGTATATAAAGAATTACAATTTTTTGTAATTGGAAAATCAAAGTTTTAAAATATAATTATTTATAATTTTTTTTGAGAAATTACAGAGTCTATGTTTTGAACTACTAAATGTATTTTATTATTAAGAGAATGATGAACTATACTTAGTAATTCTAAACTGGTCCGCTGTATAATTGCTTGTGTGATTTCCCAAAAAATTTAAAAATAATTAAAATAAATGTTTATATTTAATGACGAAGTGTTTTTTATTTTAAAAATTAAAATAATCCAAACTTCACCACATAATTTTGATAATAAATTGTAGATTTATCTAACCTAACTTGTAAATTTACCTAACTTAAACTCAGTTCAGTAATAACAAAAAAAACTTATAATTGTTTTTCAAATTCTAATAAAGCAAATTAAATTTTTAAAATAAAATCTTTATTATTTAAAATAAGAATTATGAAATGGTAGATAATTATGAGCATAAATAATATATAATAAATTATGACAATGAATAATATATACACGTTAATTTATTTATCACTATAAATCCACATATACTAGTATAATAGTTTTTTAAAAATAGTAAAGGTTAATCTTGAAATATGAAACAAATATTAAATGTCATTTTTAACCATATTTCCGCTTGAAACATATATAAATCTATGTGTTTGATGTTTATACTTGCAATATTTTGAGTAGAATTTTTCTACATAATTATGAAATTTAAAGATATTTTTACAAATATTTATAAATAAAAATATAATTGTATTACCTATTAAATATATGAAGAATTTTTTATTTATAATAATAAAGGAGATATACTTGTAAGTAAAAAGAATTATGATAATTAGGAAAATAAGGAATTTATGTAATTTTATAACTCATAAGAATTGGTTTATTAAGAATTGGAGCATTGGAAAATACCAACATTAATATATATATAAGTGAAACATAAGGAGTAGACATAAAGAAAATTTTGTTTCCGGTAACAAGGCATGATAAGGTACTCAAATACAAACTCTTGTAAGCAAAGAAAAAGAGAAAAACATATATGGAAAAAATCATGATGGTAGTGCTAAGATAAAGATGGATGTTGAAACCCTAGATCCCACAACGGTCCATTGAGTGGAAAAAAAAACACTCCAATCAAGAAGTACCAAATTTTTTTGAAGATGAGAACCAAGAAATCTTTGTGAACTTGGTTGATTTGTAAAGTAGAAGATGTTGCAGAGGCACAAGAAAGGAAAGCACTGACAACCACCTCATAAAATATTTAGAAAGAATTGGCGTTGGAAAGAAACAACACAATGGATTCAAATAGAAGCAACCAACATCAACATTCAACTTTAAAAATGATTCAGGTAGACACTAAAAGGTCCAAACAGTAAGTATGGAATACTTGTAAACTCAACTTAGAGGGAAAAAAAATTACATAGCATGACTTCCCTCTTAATTTGTTGTGACTGCAAAAGCTTATCAAAACATGGTATAACCACTCCTAAAGAAGTTTGATCATTGTCACCATCAACAATAATCAAGCACTAGTAAAGGTCCAATAAATTAATCGAATAGAAAATAAAGCAACCAAAATAAGTTGTTTCTATCATAAATATTGTCTCTATGATAATCAAAATTCCCCCTCCCCCCCTTTAAACACAGTTCAGGTAGGCATTGCGATCAGCAATAAATAAGAGGAACATTATATGAGTACACAACTAACAATACACAATGATATGAAGTACGCAAACACCTATTCAAATTATGCCATGACCATCCCTCAATCCAACCACAATCTATCCTAATGGTCGACACTAATCCACAATCTATACTTTCATGCCATTTTTTCAATGATTCATAGTTACCAATTTTCTAACTCCCAGGATTTGTCTTCTCTTTCATATGAGGGTGTTGATGTTGCTAAGATTTATTTTCTACAAAATCATATCTCGATGCAACAACATGGTCATTTGTAATAACATTTTCATCCATCTCATCAATTTGTGCAACATAGTGAGTAAGAGCCCGCTCTTCAAGCAACTTAGCCTAAACTCCACTTGCAAAAAATGACACCTTCTTGGACTCAATATGACTATTGGTAGGCAGTGGGTTAGTATCAAAACACATAAAAGACTTGCTCGAGATGTCTGCATTTCAAAGGAAATAGGAACAACAATGCCCTCTCCATTTTCCTAAGTTATTTGGTATATCCCATTCTGCTTGGTAGTCAAGATCAAGTATTAGTGGTGTAATTTCCAAATCCAGGCATAACAAAAACATGTGATGAAACATCAATATCAACATCACGACTACAATCAAGTTCATTAGAGGTGGAGGAAGGAAGAGGTGAGCCTAGTATCTCAACAACAATACTCTCCTTCTCAAACTTCCAAAGGTGATTTTCTAGTTAAAGCTTCTATTTACACTTGTGCAAGCCCTGAATAACCTCATTTTTCTTAGTCGACTATAACAACAATGGATTGTAATATTCTTCAAGGTTTGATATTGATCAGAAAATCCATTATTATTTTCTTGAGAATGGGAAACTTATTCACAAAAAAATTTAGCGAGTCTTTCAAGAAGCAATGATTAGTAGATAGTCGTACATTAATCTCCTATGACTTATGAATTTCCTTCTTCAAGGAAACATTTTCTAAATGAAAGACATTCTCAACTTCCTCCAACAAATCATCAACCTTAGTTTGAAATTCATCTTCCGTAATATAGATAAAACATCCCATCTATGTCCCCAAACTATCAACCTTACTATTTTCTTAGTCATAGTACTATGCTCCAATCAATTCTTGAGTGTTGTATTTTTTGTTTTCAAGAATTCAATGAATGACTTCAAGTAAAGGACTGTGTTAGAACGTTTATTAGCTACGTTCTCACAGAGTTCTTGTAATATTTTACCCATCTTGAAAATTATACACAATACCAATTTGATTATATGTTAATCAAACTTAGAAATAATAAAATGCATTTGATAGATTAACTAGAATAAGACCATGGGACGTATCATCCCAACTGGAAAATATATAGTTGTGGAGAGATCTAGCTCAATAGAGAAGAGTTGAGCACCATAAAATATCAGCAACCACCAATTCTAAATGCATTGTTTCTAATTGGAAACAAAATATGATTAATAATTACACATCAATGAGTCTTTCTCATTGAGCCTAGAGGCTCATTTTATAACCCAGTATGAGCATAATGTGTAATTTTTTCCATGCTCAATGTGAAGTTGGACATTTCTCTTCTAAAATAAAATAATTATTCTCCAAATAGAAAATCGATGTCATCTATAATAAAAAAGAAAAATGAATATGTTATTCATGTTTACACTAGTAAAAAATGGCTAATTAGTTACTAAAAAAACGACTAAATTTTGCATATAAACGACTATTTTTCAATTGGTGACTAGTAGTAGCTAATTTACAGTATCTTATAACACGACCAACTTCTAGTCATTTTTAACTTAGTCATTAATTGTTTGTCTCAATTTTATCATCTTGTAGTATATTTAGTCATTAATTTGGTCATTGATTTCTTTATTAATTGTCACAATTAATGACCAAATATACAACAAAATATATTACTCTATGATCACCTGAGAAAACCAATTAATTGACAAAAACATATGACCAAAATGTTGGTCATGTTATAAGATATTGTAAATTAGCTACTAATAGTCATATATATGCAAATTTTAGTCATCGTTTGAAACCAATTATGACCATAGAAATATGACTAAATTCTAGTCGTTTTATAAGATACTGTAAATTAGCTCATAATAGTCGTATATATGCAAATTTTAGTCGTCATTTTTAATCTTAAATTTATCATTTGTAGTAGTCATTCATCTTGTTTTCATAGTTTCATATTCATTATATAAATGACTAATTTAGTATTTTAAATTTATTTCATTTACTTTCATTAATAATCCTTATAAACTACTAAATTAGTCGTATAATTATTTTATTTGCGTTAACCATTAATCAATATAAACTACTAATTGAGTTGTTTTATATTAATTTTATGTGTTCATTATTAATCAATATAAATTAATTAGTATTATTTTGCGACTAAATTAAAAAAAAAATCCATACAATATGCATGTTTATCTAATATGAAAACACAAAGTTACATATGTTAATTACAATACTAAATAATATCAAGTGCAACTATAAATAATTTCAGCCACATAAATTATATTATATGAAATGTCAAGTATTACAATACGAGTTTCCAACTTAATATTGGCTGGACTACAATTTACGCATGAAATATTGTTTCATCACTTTAAAACATTATCGTTGTGTTGCCATGACATTGTAGTTGAATTCATCAACTCTGAAGACATGATCATCAGTCTCTATGTGTGTTTCTCATGCGAGATATTGTCTTTAAGGGTATCACTAGACTGATTTTCTTCTCTCTCGCTCTCTCTTTTCATGTGTCACTTCAGTGTCATTGTTCTCCTCTTTCTTCAAATATTGTTTTGACCATCAATATAGAGTTCCTCTTCTAAAATGAAAGAAGATATAATGCAGAGTATAAGACGTAAAATATGATGAACAATGAAATATAAAATAAAGTAGAATATAAATGATTTACACGACGTATACCCCAATATCACCTATATCAATGCCATTTTCCTCTAGAAAAGCAAGAAACTCGAACAATTTTTCTTCAGTTAAGTGATAGTGGCCACTATGTTGCCAAATGACATGTATAAACAAAACAAATAAAACGTCACCATAGAAAAAGAACACCTTGGGAACTTAATAACAATCATGTCTAATAAGTTACAGTCTAAAAAGATCAAATTGTAGATATCTTATGAAAACAAATGGAAAGAAAAAGACAACATATAATAAATAGTGTATGACAACTAGCTAGAAAAATGCATCATAGAAGAACTCATACTTGTGGGTGGGTAACATGCCCCAATATGCCATGATCCTTAGGGTCCAAAGCAACTAAAGTTCCTACTAACATAATGATGGATTGGTTGCATCATGGACTTGTCTCCCCTTTGTGAGTCAAAGAAATAAAAATAAGTCCGTCATTAACTAGTTGTACTCCATAGTATCATTTTCGCATGTTATCTCCACATACTTACCAAAAATGTCATATATGCCAAAAAAAGAGCATTTTGGAATTGTTTCTCAAACTATATCATTTATAGCCCCTTCCAATGTATCTAAGCGAATGTACCCACTTGATTTTCTTCTTTCATATTCAATTACATCCTAAAGAATATTTGTTTCAAAAACAAAGACAACCCAATATCTCCAGATCCTAATGTTCATCCATATTTTCCATAAACCATAAGAAAAATACTATCTTATGATCAACAAAGTACAAAAATGAAGCTACACAAAACTAACTATTCGTATAAAACAAAAAGCTATTGGTATAAAAAAACAATGAAGCTTAATTTCTATTGGTATAATGAAGCTTAATTTTTATTGGTAACTACACAAAATATAAATGAAGTTATTGGTATAAAACAAACAACAATGAAGCTACACAAAACACTCATTCAATCGGTATAAATTCCAAACATTAGGAGAAAAGGAGTAGTGCATCATTCTCTACCATGTGTTCTACAAAATAAAATGGAAAAAATACTAGAGGAAAACTCTCTTATTTACAATGAATTTTAAGAAGAATAAATTGATATTCAGTTCCTAATACTCTATTTTAAGAAATCCATTTGCATTCCAATGTTGAATTATCTCCACATAGAGAGATATAACAGTTCAAGTTTCCACATACATCATAGAAATCCAGGATGATACTTCCATAAACAAGTAAATGAATTAGACTCAGAAAAATCACATACTTGTGACAATAAAAGGTATGAAAAGCATTGGTTATCTTGCACAGACACAAAATTTTCATTGTTCTATTTGTGGATCCTCTAGCCAATACCCACTCATTGAAATAATTGGATGCAAGACAGTTAAACTGAATAAATAGGAAAAAAATTTGTCATAAAAAACGAAAATAATTCCTCAACCCAAAACAAAACTCATACTAAAATAGAAACAAGAAAATAAACCTTATTGATATGTGCATGAATTGAAAGAGAAATGAGAACAAACACACAATAAGGAAAGTATGAGAGAAAATAAAACTGTACACTCTATATTATATTAGGTATATACAAGTGTATAAAATTGGTGGATAGAAATATTTTATGAGTTAGGAGAGTGATAATCTTTCAGCCACCTCATTTGTAATAAAATTACATATATAATAAATATTGTACCAAATCAACTAGGCCTAAGTGTCATCACTCAATTAAGTGACTAAAATTACATCATGGAAGAATAACTTGGCATCAAAAGAATGTTTTGATACAAAGGAAGAAATGGGTTATTATGAGTATTGGCTCCATTTTTTCTTCCTCCTATGCCTTATTTGGATGCTCTTTATTAATTTCTCATTCAATCTAATTCAGCACCTTCTAAGTTATATCTTGTTTTATGTCTTGTAGATTTCTCTTGGTTTAGAATCTAGATTTTATAACAAACATGGAAAATATTTCTTGGACAATAATCCTCGAAACTTGGTATGATTTGCCACAATATTACATTGTAACAGGGTTAAAATAGAAATTGTTGAGTTTTCTAAGTCAATGAAAAAATTATTAATCATTTTATCCTTCTCTATGTATCACCAAAAGCAAAACAAAATTAGGGCATGTTACATCTATCTAAAAATAGATCCTATTCCCAACTCTGTAATTAATGGAAGTTGAATCCTTGGGATACTTGATATATATCACATAGATTGGAAAACATTTAATCAAAGTCACTCCCCTTTGACCCAGGTGATCACCACAAACACATATGAAGTCTGTCCAGACATTGGTTCTTGTCCAAAAATCATGGAGATGTGGAGGGGTTTTTTCCAAAAATCAGAGAGCTGTGGAGGGTGGTCCATCTAGACATGAAAAAAAATGTTCCTATTTTACTCCTAGCATCCCTCAAAAAGCTAGGGGCTCTAGTGCAGAAATTTTTCACGGGGTTATATTCCCTATTGTTGGTCTCTTGCTTTCAAGTGTTAATGCCAGTTTTTATGAACCTCCATATAAGCTTAAAAAATATTCTAGTCTTTGCACTTATGTATATATTTTTGGAAGTAGCTGCTAAATATGAAATAAGGAAAAGTCTCAAGATAGAGTATAGGTTGCTAAAAGAGCGAGATAGCAAGGCCAAATTTTACCACATTTGTTCAATAATTTTTTAGGAGTAGTTGCTGAGAAGGTATGGAAGGATGCCATGACCGAGTAGTATAAATAATTTCTTGGGAATGTTCTCTTGGAGATGTTCCAAGACCTACTAGGGAGTCAATGATTAATTTTAGACATTTTGAGAAGATCAAGCATGTAGTTGATCGGAGCATTAAAAATTAGAATGTTAGGTTTGTTGCCAGAATTTGTCAAAAATATGAAGTTGAACCTGATGAGGATTTCACACCAATTACAACAAGTTTTAAGATCCATAGACGAGAGATCCATATATAGCAAGTTGCAGGTGAAGTCTTCCTTATACAAGGGAAGTACACTTTGAAGTTTCTAAAGAGGTCTCTAGGTACATAATGGAGCGATGGTCCTTGTTTATGTTCCTTCTATTTACAGGTGGCCAACCTTCTGTCAAATCTCCTAGCAAAGGGGAAGTTTGAGATACTGACATAGTATCTTGGTTTGGTGGAGAATTTGCTTCTTGCAAACCGATATTGTTGTTTTACCATTTTTTCCATTCACCATGAGCAATTTGAGCAGTTGAATGCTTGAATTTCATTGGAGAGGAGGTACACCATTGAGAGTAATTATCATGCCTGGGTGATAGTTCTTAGTGAGTTATCTTCAGCTAATCTTGGCATAGTTACAACACATTCGTTGTGGGAATTACTCAAGCATGCAAGGTGCATTTGTTGCGTGGAGTTAATTCTTCTATGTAATATTCCTAGGGAATTTTTACCGTAAATAACCAAGCATGCATAGACATAAAAACCATGAAAAATAAGCACACAAATTAGACGATGAAATTGCACCAAAAACTGCGCTGCTGAGACATTTTATTAATAAATTAGTGAGTAAAATATGGTGCTAGAAAGAGTGCACCTGGGCTCACACAAGGGAAGCGAGAAAATCCCATGTGAAAGATATGAAACCCCTCTCTGATCTGCTGCTGATATTAGCTAAATATTGCATTCAAACTACCCAAAAATATGTTGTTAGCTGCAAGGGAGGCTTTGAACGACAAAATGTTGCAGGTTTAAAACCCTAGGAGATCCATGCTCACTGCCATCGATGACCATTTGGGATTGAACTTGTAGCCATGAAGGTATAAATGATTCTTTGAACCTTGGTACTTGTAGTGAATTCATAAGCTCCACCATTGGTTGTTTCCCAGAACTAGTATTATATAATATCATAACCGTTGGTATTTCCAACCATCTTGAGGCTTCAAAACGCATTGAGGCTTCATAACAAATTGAGGAAATTATCTCTACATGAAGATGTTGTATAGATATTTTTCTATCGAGAAAAACCTTTAAAATGCCAACTATATAAGTATTAGGCAAACCAGGCTCAAAAGACAAAGGTGAAGAAGCAATTGGTGACAAGAGTGGAGATAGAGGTGGAGGTGGCTAAGAATGCCCCAACCAATGTCGAAGCTGGTGAAGACATTAAATATCTACCAGGGGGGCTTGAAATCACGACTCCTTCAAGCGCCTTTCGAAGAGATAATTTATCATAAGATCTTGTTTTTTCCATGGCAAAGACCTCCAAATAACCTTCTGAAAACCAAAATAAAATTTCCCCTTCCCTTGAAATGTAGAAAATGGTCACCAAGTTTCACTAAAGCAAAAATGGGAGTAAAACAATGATAATAACAACTACCAATTGCCCCTAAAGGTGCAAATGTATAACACCGAAAGAATAGAAGATTTGGGAAGGTCATCTTGAAAAACCAAATCACTAAATATAAAAAAAAATAGTGAATTTTAATTAACATAAACAAATATTTGGTGATATTTCACAATAGCGAATTAGTAAATATTAACTAAAATAAAACAAATATTTCACCAACTATAATAAATTATTATAGAGAATATTAATTAAGATAAAATTAATATCCCCCACTACAATAAATAAGTGAATATTGATTGAAATAAAATAAATATTTCAGCAACTCCGTTGCAATGAACTAAAAAGTTGCAGCTATCCATCCAGCTATTAATTTTGGGCAGAGTAGCGTAGCACCAGATCTACGCAAAGCTAGTTGCCGAGATTCATTTCAGTTTGGGTTGAGAATTGTTTCAACCTACCTTGAGCAGGCCCATGTGTGCCTATTCCAACACCTATTTTTTACTCAATTCCTGACATTAATAAAATGGCTCGACTCATCTCTTGGCTTCATCTTTACATTTATTGATAGTGTATTTTTATTTGTTGTAGTTTTTAGTCTATTGCTACTTGTATTATTGTCATTTTCTCTTTTGGGATATTACAGTGGTATCCGAGCTCATAGACTTCACTTAGCCTGTGGAGCACACAGTCTATGATAGCTGAGAGCAGAAATAATGTGACTTACTGGAGGAAAAGATACAAGAGTAGAGAAATAAGGATCAAAATCACTACAAATCAAGTCGATAACATTCTGGAGGTTGTGCGGAGAGAGATGGAGCACATAGATGATGGGAGGTGTTAGCCATCAGTATTTTTTACATGTTAGTGATGACTATATCTACAGCTGAGTTTTCTAGAAACTTTTTTCCTTATGTCAATATGTCATCTAGAAAACCCTCCTAAAACTTTTTCCGCCTGTCTACTTTTCAGTCCACCCATGTCAAAATCAAAACCTCATTATCCCTATCCTATCTAGCTTCAGCCCTACTGGTCTGCCCATCAGCTTTAAAAGGCAAATCCAAATCTGTTTCAAAAGTATCCCCTATGATAGGAAGTGGCGCTTTAAGACATTTTACCCTTGGCGATCATCAAAAAGCCAAAAAGCCTCCATCTGTTACAGACCAACCATAACTGACCTCCCACTCTGCAAATGAAATTGACAAACATCTCTAAGTCGCGCCACTTATATCCCTAGGTCTCATCACTGCATAAACCCCAATCTCAAGCTGACTATTAGGTGTTTCACAGTGTTTTATGGATTCTGCAAAGAACAGGAAATATAACTTCATCTCAGGATTAAATGCTTGGATCTACAGTTAGAGGAATAGCTGCTTCTAAATGTATTATGAGCCTGAGATGAAGCTGCAAAAAAAAGAGTCACTCATCAAGACCTTACAGCTCTTTCCAGCATGAAAATCACAGTAAGAAAAAGACATCACTGTCACAGCAAGCTAGTAAATTTTCATGGCCCAGAACCTCCTTCATTTACAAGCAGAGGGTTAGGGCGCCTCCTTCATTCACAAGCAGAGGGCGCTGGCCAGTATTGACTTTAAAGATTGCAAAAGTCCAGGCAGAAAGAAAGTTCTTGGTTTTTCAAAAGGCACTGACCTCCATAGTCACAGAGACTATTTTTGAAGTAATTTGTCATGAGATGACCAAAGCAAATGATGATATTTCAGTCACCCTCAGAGCTGTACAGGGAGACAGTGTCACTTTGGCTAGGGTTTCTTCTGAAACACAGTGATGATTGCAAGTAGAGATGCTAGTAGCTCTTTTTGAGTAAAACAAAGAAAATATGGTATGAAGGGATGCAAGCTAGAATATAGCACTTACAATCCAAAAAGGAACTTGTGTATCACCTGGAAGTAGGAACTGACACCATGTACAAAAAGAGCTTTTGCCAAAGCCTACACATCATATAGCCATCAGCAGATTAAGACAGAGTTTCTGGAAATAAGTTTTATTAGCTCTGGGCAGCACTCAAAACCCATGAAGCACTTCACTATTACAAATCCAATCAAAAGACATCTACAAGATTCTGTCAAACTGAGCTTAAAAAGAGGAGGCATTTCTGCAAAGCAGGGAACAGTCATGACGTTTTATCACAAGTCATTATCCAGTTTTGAAGAATTTGGCAAGCATGAAAAAGAAACAGCTACAATATGTCACCTGCAAAGGAGAAAAGGTAAAACAGTGGACAAAGTTGACCTTTGCAAATGGTTCCATTACAAAAGGACAAATACCCTGGTCAAAGTCAAATGATGACTATGTTTCAAAGAACCCTGCTGTTCCTGCTTCACCAGTTTATCCTTTCAGACATACATCACAAACAGTGGGAGGCTATTCAAGATTAGTTCCTAAGATGGACATTGTGAATAAGTATACCAGCTATAAGTGGACAAAGTGGTTTGATAGATTGTCAGTTTTGGGGGTTTTGAAACAAATGCAGCTTTCTCATTATTCTAAAAAGGACGGATATATCACAGATAATGTACCTACAGGCAGGGAATTATTTTGGGAAAAGGGGGCGCCTTCTTGAAATCAAGAAACCATAACCAAATCCAAGTTATGTCAGTAAACTTGGCACCTGTTGTATTTAAAGATTGGAGAAGTTGTCAAAGACCAAAGGCTGTCAAAACAAGTTGACGAAACAAGCCATGTCCTTCAGCAACAACTCAGTATTCAGGTATTTCATTGACAGTTTTAAAAGGGGTTGTTATACATCATAAATATTACCAGCATCTTTAAAAAAAATGACAGAGATGATGTAGGAGTTATGGAAATATTTTTCAAAGCGAGAAGTTCGATTTTAAAATGTCACCCAAGGAAACAAAGCTGGAAATCACCTTTCAACACCTATGCATAGAACGGACTTCTGGTTTTTTAAGCCATTGCTGTTTTTATAAAAGGTAGGTCCGTGATTGACACGGTCCAAAAGTATGGCTAATCTCCAATACAGATATGGAATACACCGAAATTATTAAAAGAATCAAAGGGTTTTTCAAAAAACGCCTTGCAAAAGCCAAACATGATCTTCACTTTACATTCAAAGGCTAAGGTGACCGTTGAAAAGATTTGAAATGACATAAGGTTGAAGTATGAGAGTGAGAGTTTCATTTTCAAAATTTAAAACAAAGTTCGACGCCGCCCTCAGCATCGAAACAACAAATTTCTGGTCGATTTGCAGAGTGTGGCACTGTTAAAAGCCGAGCGACGCGCCTGGAAACCCGCGCGACGCGCCTGGGAGCGCATTTACACTGTCCATCAGTTCATGCGCGACGCGCCTGTACCGGCCACCCGACCACTCGACAGGCCGACCCGGCAGGCCACCCGGGTATAATTCTGCGCGTCGTTCTTTGCTGAAAGAGTGCCGCGTATGCTGTGAAGACCTCCGGTGCCACTCCAGCCCTCTCAAAGGATTTTCTCATCGAAATTGAAGGTATTCTCATATATCTTCCTCCTCGTTTTCAAAGATTTGCCAAGTAACATGAAAATTGCAACTCAAACTGTGGCCCTAGTTTAGAGTTGTGTTTATGGGATAAATTCACTGCTAGAAGTACCTATAAAGAAATCCGTATGCTAGACCACTACAGGGGTTTCGTATCAAAGTTTTCAAAACCTTCTAAACCTGTCACTATAGCTAAAAAACTGTGTTTCCTGCACGGTGATCCGAAGTGTTGAACTGTGATAAAGGGCTGACTGTGTTATTCAAGAACACCTACAGAGATACTTGGTTTTGAGATTAAGAAAAGCTTGTTTCACCTCCATTAGTCAAGGGACCAAGGGTCTTACACCTCCAAAGCAATCAAGGAGCAGATATTAAGACTATAAACTACAGAAAGGGCCGTTTTTTCAGGATTTTTCCAAACTTAACTATTTTGTCCTTCAGGCTTATTTTGACACCAGTTAACTTTCAGATAAGGCAGATGGTTTTTCTACCAAGAACAATGTTTACATATTAAAAGCTTGGACGGTGGGGAAGAAATGAGCTGCTACAGCCCTTATTAAAACCATGGAGCTTGTTTAAATACTGTCACCATTGTTCCATAAATAGTGAATTCGACTGCATGCTCATACCAGGGTTAGATTTATGAGCCTGTTGTTTGTTTAATAGAGTGACATACATATAAGAGAATAGTGAAGCTTAGTAAGAAGGGGTTCTTGGTCAAGCAAAAGTTTATAGTTTGAGGCTACAGGGGAAAGCTGCTCGCGCCCTTCACAAAGGGACAGTATTCTTGTGTTGTTGGTTGACTGCTTTGTGTTGTTTAAAACCTATTTGGCAAGTTGCTATCCATCCTAGCAGAGGTTTTTATAATATCACCAGAGGGCTACATTCATAAAGGGCCATTGATTGTTTTGAAAAGAGAAAACTCATATAACCTCTGTCTAAAAGCTTTATAGTCTTCTAAAAACTCTGTCATTTTTGCTCCAGTATTGTGTATTGACTGTCTAAACACTAAGGGTTGATTTCACATATGCAAGATCAGTGGAAAGTTGGCACACTTATACAGGGCAGAGTTGTTAATGACTGAAAGTCTCCTTGAGCAAGGAGTAAGGTGTATTGGTTGACATCTAAAGTTTCAGGAACAGGGTGATTTTAGCACTTCCTTACAACAAAATCCTTCTAGCAGTCTGCCCTTCTTTTCACTATATTATATCATTTTGAAGAGTTGCTGACTGTGATATTTTCAAAGTGGAAGACCATTTCTGAAGAACAGGGCTTTTATGATTAAGATTTGTCTTGGAGACACAAATACAAGTGTTGATTGGCCTCTAACAAATTCACAAGAGGAGTGATTTCTTAACACTGTATACAGGAAATCTACACAGCAGTCTGTCTCATCTTTACTATATGGTGTCCTATTGAGAATTTTTGCCTGGCTGAGGTACACTCAAAGGTAGAAGGCTGTTTTAAGGAGAGCAGAAGTTGTGTGTTACAAAAGCTTGTTGCAATACATCCAAATCTCATTGTCCATTCTGTCCAAGCAGTATAGTGACACAGTTTGATTCCAACAGGACTTTTTACACACAGTGGGGGCAGTTTGTCTTTTCCAAAGCATATTCAGGTCAAAATGCCTCCAAGGCAAGACCACAGGAGCGGTCCACATAAAAGATATGAGCCCATCTCTACAGAAGAGATTAATGCTCATCCATCTGTACTTTTCAATTTCCATGAAGTAGGCTGCCTTGATTTCTGCCAGAAGATAGAGAAGTCAAGAGTTTTTCGCCATTAACACACTTGTGCGCCCTGAGATTCAAAGAAAAACACTTCCAAGTGGCGGATCTTGATTTCAAAATTTCTCCAAGGTATGTGTCCAAGGCCACCAAGATCCCGTATCATCGCGAAAAATGGTTTAAACAAGCTCATCTTGATTTAGAGGATTACAAACCTTTCATCAAGCCTGAACATAGAGAGGCTGTCACTGCTATTTTCCCTTTTTCATATCTCCTTGACATTTATGCTCCGCTTATGAAAGCCATAATGAAATATTTCACTTGTGAAGGGAGGTTTGATCGAATTTATGCCTATCATGTCCGTTTATTGATGCACTTTACTAGAAGCAGGCAACTAAACCTCCCTCACTTTTTGTTCAAAAGCATAGAGAAAATGGCATCCACTATCCAAAAGAAGGCCCCACCTCAGCAAATCTCTTCTCTTTTTCATCATTCTTTGATCAAGATTATCTTCCTATACCAACTGGAGAAGAAAGAGGTTTCATGGGATTTATTCATCAGCCATCCAGATTTTGCCACTGTTCCTCCTGCCCATATTTCTCCTACTCAGCCTGTCCATCGCCCAGTGCCTCTGTCTAGTAGGCCTACACCTAGAAGACTCAGAATGACTACTGGACAGCCAAGTCAACAGAAGGAAGGAGAGGGCAGTGAACAGCAGCAGCAGATAGAGGATGAGGGACAGCAGCTGTTGGATGTTGAGGGACAGCCAAGTCAACAGGAGGAAGGAGAGGGCAGTGAACAGCAGCAGCAGGTAGATGATGAAGGACAGCAGGTCCATGATGAGGGACAGCAGCAAACAGAAAGTGAAGGGCAACAGATACAAATTGAGGGACAGCAGCAAATAGAAAGTGAAGGACAGCAGGTCCAAGATGAACAACAACAGGTACACATTGATGAACAGCAGTTAGATGATGAGGAATAGCAGCAAGTGCAAGATGAAGAACAGCAAGTTGGGCAGGAAATTGAAACACCTCTTGAGCCACAAATTGGACAAGACATTGATGAAGAACAGCAAGCTAAGGCTGCCACCTTAACAGTGACAAAGATTGTTCCTAGCAAGAGGAAATTGCCCAAAAAGACCCCTTCTAACATGCCAAGGAGGAAAAGCGCCAGATTGGCTTTCAAAGGCAAAAGCAAAGTTGGGGAAAGTACAAAGCATGGAGGTGAATTAGCTATTATCCCGATCCAAAGCGATGATAGTGACAATGAGGCCCGCCTTCTTGAAAATCTCTTAATTCATAAGGAAGGGCAAATTGATGCATTAGAGCAAGATCTTCAAAGGGCAAGGAATTTCAATCATTTCTTGGAGATTGAAAACAAACAAATGAATGTGCACACAGCTGTTCATGAGGCACGAGCGATTAAGTATAAGAAAGAGGCAGCCAAGGCGCAAGCAAGAATTGAAGAGCTCATTGGTGAGTTTGATGACGAAGAGGAGGAAGACCAGCCTAGGCGGAAGAGGCCTAGGACCATCGGGCTTAGAAGAGCCTTGGAAAAGCAGAGAGCAGAAGAGCAAGCCCAGCTCCAAGCCTTTCCTCTCACTGCACTCCTTGAGCAGGAAATTGAGGAAAACAAAGAAGCTTGGCTTGAAAGAGCTAACAAGCATTTGGAAATGAAGCTTGAAAGGGCGAATAGAGATTTAGAGCTGCAGAGGAAGAGGACACACCACTTCCAAAGGCTGAATCAGTTTGCCCGGCGCAAACTAAAGGTAGCACAAGAGAAATTGAAGAAGTTGAAGGGGAAGCGCCTAGCACGGAAGGAAGGGAAAAGCATATCAGCCCTTGATATTTTGGCCTCAGCTTCGGAGCATGTTGCTATGGACCTTTGAGGGTCATGCATGCCAAATTAGGGCCTTTTTCGACAACTTTTTTTTTTTTGGCATTTTTTGGGTTTTTGGTCGAAAACTCATAATTTCGCCATTTCAGTTTGAGGAATTGTCAAGGGAGGAGGATGACACCGATAGATGCCATAATTCTATGAGCAGGTCTCCAGTGATTTTCAGGGCATTTGGAGATCATTCGCCCCCTCAAATTGGCGAAAAATGCCCTCTTTTTGCACATTCTGCCCGCCATATCAGCAGTCTGCTATTTTCTGGGTTTTTGCACACAGGTACAGTTTTGGATGACTTCCAGGCCTCAGATTGAGATGGTTTCAGTTGCGCCGGAAAGTAGACATAGAGAGCTTTCCAGCAAGCCCTCATGAGCCTCATTCCGACACCGAGAAGGCTGCCATTTGCCTCTAGCAAGTCAGGGGACCTTTTTCAGGCATAAATATGAAGTATTTTTGTAATTTTTGAACCTCAAAAATCTGCTTTTCCCAAATGTGCGTTAAGCTATTTTTATCCTTGGGAAATGATGTAAAGTCAATATAATTTCTTTTTTTAGCAGTTTTTTAGATATTTTATGGGATATTTTGTGCCTTGGGCTTTGCAAAGCCTCAAGGACAAGTTTAGATATTTTGACTTGGCCAATGGGATAGCTAGTTGCTCCATGAGGTTTTCCTCCCTCAAGCCTATTTATTCCATGGGTTTCATTGTAAATCAGAGGCTGAACTTGAGAGAAGAATTAATACATTGGTCATATGAGCTTTGATGAATACACTTGTGTTATGATTTTTGGACTGCCTCTTGGATGCTTTTGAGGAGTGATGAAGGATTGGTGATGGATTCCATGACATGGTAGAATGGTATAGTTTTTCTTGATATGTTTTTTGTCTTCTAGTTTTCATTCATAATCCATGCTTCTTGCTGCTATAGATCAGTAGAGATTAGTTTTGAGATATGCCCATGGAGGCACCTCAAAATTCCTGAATCTTCATAGCTTGATGTTTTCTTCTTCCTTTGTTATGCTAAAGAATTCTTAACTGCTCTTTAGTAACCTCAGGATAATGTTTGCTAGTTTTATTTACAAGTTCTATGCATGTTGAGTAGGATGTATGGTGTGCCCTGCCTACCTATAAGCTGTCCATAGTTCTGTCCATAAAACTTTCTCTTTGATTGATTTGTTGATAATCTTGTTGAACCAAGGAGGCCTAGTCCCGATCTAGCCCTTTGCCTAAAACTATGAAATCTTGTTTGTCAAAGTGCCCAATGACTTAGAGACTATGTTTAGGCATTCCGACGTAGTTTATGAGTTGTTAGTTTGTCTCATGTGTTTTCCCCAAAGTCTGATAGCCATTTCCCGAAGTTAGAGGGTCTTATACCTCTATGTATGGTTGGAATGTTTGATTTCTATGTATTAATTAGCTCATAGTTACATTTAACATGATTAATGGCTTGCTATAAAATGTTTATGTCTGCTATCAACTAGTTACACTTGAAATCCCTTTGTCTTTCACCAACTTGTTGTCCATTTAACCCATTTTTCCTAAAGATCCCTTCTACCGTGAAACAAATCGGCCCTACAGCAGCCTTACATCATTACCTCATAGCTTCCTTGACCTGTTTGACCCCATAGCCCAATTTATCTACATCTTGTTATCCAGTTTATGTATTTGATCAGTTTTATCCCTCACAAACTTAAAAAATCAAAAAACTAAAAACTCACTTCATAACTAGCCTAATATCAGAACACCATAAGCAAACACACCGATATCCTTTACACCATATAGAGAGAGCCCTCTCTGAGTCCAGGAAGGCTAGGTCCTCGGGCTCCAAAGCTTGGTTTGATGTTACATCATCATTTGGCTCGCCAAATCGGCCAAATCACAGGACCCTAACAAACCCTAGGAAGGCTAGGTCTTAGAGTTTAAAGAAATGAGTTTGTGGCTACCTCCGTGAGTTATCTCTTGAACCTGGAGAAATTGTTGAGTGATAACAAGAGGGAATCCTATAACCATATGTTTTTTCCACAACAATATTAAACTAGGGAAATGTAAATGTTCAAGCTGAAAGTACCATAATAAATAATCATCGGAACATCAAGCGAAGTAAATGAGCTTACTCGATCTTTGTACTTCATGATCAGAGGAAATATTATGTTCCTCTTCATTTGTACCTTTTTATATAAACTATATACATGTGGGTTTTTCATATATAACACAATATTTTACCTCAAAAAAAAATGTCTATCCTCTCTACATCGTTGACCAATGCTTGGTCGTAATGTTGACTACTATTTTTCCATCTACATACATTGTCTTATTAGTCCCCAATTTTACCTATATCTTTACAAATTGATCCATATTTACAACCATATTATTGTTTGCTATTATGTGGTTACTAAAACCATTGTCTATGTCAGAAAAGCACTATCAAGAATTTTCATGCATGGTATGGAAAAGTAAACAACATGGAGTCGTTATTTTTGATTACATTAGGTCTCTATTTTTCTTGGTAAAGTATCCTCTTCCTTCAATCACATGAATAATAAAAAAAATTATTGGAATAATAACATCTATCCTTGGACTTATGTAGACTCTTTGATTATTTTTGAATCATTTGTTGTTACTTCCACTTTCTTGTTCCTAGTATTCTCTACGATCTCTTTGACCTTTGGTTCTCCCACCTCATCCCCTAGCTCTAAGTATAGTTTTCCTCAACCTATGTCTCTTGAAATATAAGCTTGGCCTCTAAAAAGTGGTTTCTAAGGTGGAATAATTATTTTTCCCTGCCCCTATCCTCACCCTCATGGGACATAAGTGATCCTATCAACTCATAAACTTCTAGCGCTTTCAAATCCAAACCTTGGCTTCTTCATTAGTTGTTATTACAACATCAAGCATGGTAGAAAAACGTTAAAGGACCTTTTTAGCCAATGTTTTATATTTAATGTCATCACCATAAATATTTAACCGATTTACATGATCAAAGCTTGATTCATGAATGAATCAATATCTTACGTTTCTTTCATCTCCAAACCTTCGAAATCAAAAATTTTATTCTTCCAATTACAATATTGACTCACCATACCTTTATATATCACCTCCAAATTATTCCACTCTCTCTTTTGATGGCATGGTCATAATATTCTCCAAAAAAACTGATAGTCGACTACTTGTTGGATAAGGTGGAATGTTTGTGCATTATTCTTTTTGTCTTTCCTCCACTGCTACCTTTCTCCATTGGTGATGTGGACTATTATTCTACTTGATTCCTAGGTTCTAGAAATCCAAACTTGAAATTCTCCCGAACATTATGAGCCTTTAATATTGTCTCGATCTTAATGGCCAACATGCCAAAGTTCTTTCATGTAAATGGTGGAAAGCTTGTGAATGGAAACTATATGAAGCCATATTTAAATATATTTTTTTCAAATAATAATAAATCTCTATTTTTGATGAAAACCATTATAAATGATATTTTGAAATATTTTAATAAGAGTTTCTAAAAAAATTATCGCAAAAAAACACTTTTATTTTCCTTTTAATTTCTTTTTTTCAAAACACCTTCCTTTTCCAAGCCATTGAAAAGTGGTTATAAATACATCCTTTTTAATAAAATCCTTTTAATAAGCCTTTAAATTATAAATTCATTTTTAAATAATAAAATAATATTTTAAATCTTGGAAATGTTTCGACTAACCCTACTCAACAAAGATAAAGAGAAATTTAGTGTTTTAAAAATATTCTCAACATATAAACAATCTAACAAGTAATCACACATGACTTCACCCTTTTAAAAAATGTTCCCCACTCTATTAACACGTCGCTTGTGATGATGCATTTCATGTTAACGCTCTTCATGACCAGGTTAGCTTGCATTAGTGCTTTCTAACGTAGTTAGATTGGTATCAAACATGAGTGATTTTGAAAGTCTCATAAGTTGACGCTGACTTATAACAAAGCTCACTGGGATTCCCTACATTATAACACCCTTTATACGACTTGAAGTGTATTATAGTTTTAATGAAGAGAGAAAAAATATTTCTCTCATAAACCATTGTTGATATACTTTCTCACTATCTACTTGCAATGAAACCTCTCTATAATACTAATTTGTTTGATAGGAAAAGCAAAATTACAAATTTGAAAAAAAATACAACAAGAGTTTTTGCACTTGTATTCATCACACAAAACTTGATGCCTAAAATGAACCTAATGAGGGTTATTTATACCATTTCAACTAGCAACATACTCCAAATAACTTCTTCCACCAATTAAATTTGACCTTACCATATATAATATTTAACTTTATCTAACCTATACTTGACTCAATAAACTCAAACTTTAAATTCATACTACTCTACATGTTGGGTAATTAGATATCTTTAATAATTCTCTTGCCCATGTTCTGAGAAATAGATTCATTAATGTGAAACCTATAAGCAACAAAGGTATCCTTCTACACCATGACTAAGGGTGTGTGGAAGGATTCAATCATGACTAATGTTTGTGAATGAGCCATGCCAGATTTCTTTACTAACCCTATCCGAACTAATGATGAAAACATTAATGAAACTCTACTTAAATCGAACTAAGCTGAAACTAAAGCTGGGAGACTTGGATGGAAAGTTTCAAAACAGAAAGGTGGTTGGAATTAATTTCTCCAACACTCCCCCTTAATTACAACCGACATAAGAAATTTAATAAAGATACTTTTTGGTGTATGTCTCGGTGCGGCTTACAATTTTAAAATGACTTCACTAGATTTAGTTTTCTTATTCTCTTCTTCCAAATCCTATAGCCTCTAATTTTTTTCATATTTTTATCTTTCTTTGCTCCTTGATACTCATTTACCTCATTTAATGGTGCAGATATTATATTGTTCTAGGATTTATAAGCATGTCCTGGACTTCTTCAGAAACGACTTGTCTATGGGTTTTTTCATATCTGTCTTTTGTAGTGTGCTTTTCATCATCAATATACTACAACATAATATGATAATAAAATTTTGTATCTTAAAAATTACAATACACAGATATTTCATTAATGTTTTCATCATGCATGTTTCTTAAAAATTCACTTATCTACGGCTCTATGTAGACCTCATTTAGATATTGTGTTTCAAGGCATGTTTCAAGGAACTTTAACTCTTATTCATAATCGTTCTTTTTACCTACAGGCCAAATGGTAGTGTAAAAAAATCTCCAAAATAACATTGGTGTTGTTATTTATGGCTACCACAATGAGATATTTCCTCTATTGTGCTTCCTTCTCTACCTCTACCTATGTCTTTGTTTTATATTTACGGGTTTCCTTATTTGCATATGCCTTTATCTTAGTTTCTATATTCATATTTATCTTTGTCTCTTTCTCTTCTTCTCTAATGCATGTTGATACAAACATGTTTTCTTCAACTTAGTTTGCAAACACAAGTTGGATTATCTTGAGATACCTTTATGTCAATATGATTTTGTTGCATCATGTGCAAAGCTAAAAAGAAGTGGAAACTAAATATAAGTGGAATGGAGGATTTCTCTTCTCATTATTACGAATCAGTTAAATAATATTACATTATATACATCAAAACTAAATGATTGTAGTGAGAATAGAAATAAGCTCAATAGAATTGGACTAGCTGAGCGAACTAGGACACTTGGATGGATGGTTTTGACGAAACATGTTTAAAATATTAAAAAATTAACTTAAGCTACATTTACTTTCTTCTTCTCCTCTTCCATATTATGTAGCGTATAATTTATTTCCCTTTCTCTTTTTGTATCCATCAAACCTCGGTTTCTTCATTTATCCTTAGGTCTTTCATTATTCTAGGTTTTCTAAGCATGTCCTTGACTTCTTCTAGAAATGGTGTATGTGAGCCTTACATATTTCCTTTGTAGTGCACTCTTCACCATGAACGTGTTGCAAGATAAGATGACAATAAAAGTTTACATCATCAAAACTCCAATACCTAAAAATTTAATTGATGTGTTTGTCATGCATGTTGTCTTCAACATTCATATCTACAACTTCTATGTTGACCTCATCTATACATGGTGTTGTATTCATGCTTGAAAAATTAACTCTTCTTCATAATCTTCATGTTTACCATACATCGAGGAAATCAATGATAACTTTATAAAAACATCTCCAAAAACACTTTGGTTTTGGTCCTTTTTCTCTGCAATGAGAGCTTTCTCATGTTGCACTTCCTTCTATGCTTATACCACTATATATTTTCTCTTTGTGGTCTTCTTTATTTACTATCTACCTTTATCTAAGTTGTTGTCTCTACCTTTATCTTTGTCTTTTTCTTTGTCTCATATTCACTATCCTATGCTACTATAAATAGGTTGTATTCCACTTGGTTCACAAAATCAAGTGGGATTATCTCACCAAATAAAATTATGTTAGTATGATGTTTTCTTTATGTTTACAACCATTCATCTTTAGAAAAATATTTATCAAATTTTATAACAACAATATTAATCATTGGATTTACCATAACATTAACCTCTTAATAATAGTTTCACTCTCATCGACAACCTACATTTCTACTCGATTCTGTTGAATCCTTACTTAAGCGGAGGGGGGGGTGAATGGAGGTTTAACACATACATAAGATTTTTAAATTTTTCATCAAAATTATTTTGACAATTTTATATACTTTATTATGAGAGCAGTCTTAATATGTTGTAGCAAGTATTAAATTAATGTCACACCAAACTTATTATGAGAGTAGCAAACATTAAGTAGATTGGGTAGATCATATCAACACATGAGCAACACATATAGAGACAGATAATGGAAACCCATAAAGGAGAAAACCACATCTTATTATTGTTGTGATGCAAAGGAAAGCTCCAACTCCTCTCACCACTATTTTTAAAACATAACCTACGGGAGGCTCCAACACTCAGTTAGCTACAAGCGACAACTATCAAGCTTCAAATAGATAGGGAAGATCCGGCTTCCTCAATTTATAAAAATAAAATATTTAATGATTTACCTTAGATATTAGCTCTGTGCAGCAGCATCTATTTACTTGCTCCTCTCTTCCTTATTTTCTCCGCCTCGATTCTTCATACTTTCCACTCTCTAACTTTTTTTTGCATATCAATGTGATATTCTTTATATTGTTTTCACCAACCATTCGTATTCCACGGGGAATCAAATTGAATGAACTGAATTTTTGGATTTTGTCTCTCCACCTTCCTTTTCTAGCTAATTTAGAAAATTTCAGCAATTTATACAACTTTTCGGTTCACAGGTGGAGTTTTACTTTACGGAGACGCGATGCATCACAACAATATAAACCAATTAATACATTTACATTTAAATACAATGAGAAATCCAGCTCAACTAATTCAGTTTTTTTAGTTCTGCGTATTTGTCTTTTAACGTATTGTGTATATCTTTTGACTCTTGCTTGCTCTCTGTACTCTTTCGTTGTATAGCTGTCGCTTATATGTAAATGTGCAATTCAACTCTTGGCGTTATAGCAATACTAAAACATTTTAATACATAAAATGCCTTAAAACCCACTCGCCGAACTTTCTCTATTCTCGGATGCGATGTATCACCTCTGAAATATTTCCGATTACAATTAATGCGATCGCAACTTCCAATTATATGTTCCGATATCTTGCTCCTTCTCCATCTGCGATGAGTTCTTGTTCACATATGGAAATATGTATTTATTGTTTAACATATATATATATATGTATATATGTATGTTGATGTGCTTTCCTTTCCTCTTTGCTTTGGTCTAATAACCTTGGAAAACCTGTTATTAGTCTTACCTTTTGAATGGGCCCCACATACCCATTATACTCCGCTCATTGATTTCAATACTTATCGCAACATTCACAATGCTCTTGCGATTTCGTCTTTTGGAACTACTGTAGATGTGATTAGCAAAGTCCAACCATATAGTCAATCGAATCATCTCCGCCATCCATCCCTCGGTGAATTTGATGGCTCCTCATCGATTTCTAAGTCGCAATGCGGACTTTCAATTTGGTCAATACTATTACGAAAAATACTAAGAGGGGGGGTAGAATCGGTATATAGAGCTGACTGAAAATTATTAATTTTCTTTCTCTTAAAACCATTTCTTACATTACGCATCTAACATGTCTCCAGAGATATTATTATGTCTTTACTTAGATCATTGCATCATTTATTCATCGGATAAGCGATAAGCATGAACGGAAATATCGAACAAACCATCAAACATAAGCAACACATATGAACACCGAGGATTTAGTGGAAACCCAATTCGGGGAGAAAACCACCGGTTGCTATTGTCTCGGTCTTCAATATTTATTATAAAGAAAATTTCTTAAAATGTTATGCGTGACTTATACCCGGTAGGCAAGCACCCACTTGCGGAGAAGGCTACAACCTTCTCTCTGGTACCGGCCTTTCACGGAAGGCTACAACCCACATTCTCGTTTACCATCTGCAGAGGAGCCCCTCATTGAGGGCTTCGATCCTCGACACCCCTTGCGGACCACGTTTCATCGATTTTCACACTAGATCCATTAGTTTCCACACGACATACCTTGCATGCCACCGGATTTATTCATTAGGTACACTTACACTGTTCTTCATGATTTTGTGTAAAGTCGTTCAAACGATTAAAAATCATCATCGAATCATTATATCCATGATTGCATCGTAGATTCAAATTTATCAGTGGAAACGAGAGTTTCCCATGTAGATATTCCTTAGAAAAAATTATTCATTCACAACCCTTACGCATGCACACTCGTACTATATTTCTCTTCTCCTTATATAGTTTTTCCTTTAGTAAAACCATGAGTCAAAACATCCAACTACCCGTGGTATTCATATTAAAATTCGAACCAATCCAAATTGAAAAATCCAATCTTCGTTCTTCCATGCATGAAATTTCCCAAAATTATTCTTTTTCTCTGCTTGATAATTCTGTAGCCAAGGTTAAGTAATATTAACATGCAGTAGTGGTTTTAATTTCTTTTATTGGAATTTTATTTATCAAATTCTTGGAATTTGATAAATAGATAACATTCCACCCTTTGATAATTAATTATTAATAATTCGCGCTTCTATCAAATGGCCTTTTTAAAATAGACCTTTGGATCCGGCCCAACACGCATAATCGACGACTTAATCAATATTATTTAAAAGCGGGGCCCATTACCAACAACTTGACCGGCCAGAAGGGGCTCCGTTCCATTGGGCCACATCATCCAATCCGACGAATATCTCTTGGGCAACTTGCACGGTATGTGCACGATGGCACACCATACTTGTGTTATTCTTCATGCACCTTCAACAAATGATGACCGTCCGATGACCCCTTCCCAGAGATCAATGTCGCTTAATGATATCACTAAGCATCCTGGGTTGAACTACTGCGCTTTGATGGCATGCGGTGGTAAGCAATTTTGTGAAGTCGACACAGGGATGCGTGTCGAGCACTCTATGGAATCGCTTCTCAACCGGGAAATATCGCCTGCTACGCATAGGCGGTGCGATAAAACCATAAACCGCCTTCCTTGTTCATCGTTCATGGTTCCACTTTTCCACGTAGGGTTCCGTCACATTTTCAATGTATTATTATAATTAAGTTGTGCTTTAATGTTTTTCCCACTTTTATTACAGTTCTATTGCTAAGTTTAGAGTTTATCTTTGTTGTAGTTCCTCTTCTAACGCACATTCAAGTTCTTGATTCCACAAAGCTGATTCTTTATTACTATGGTCCATCGCAATTATAATATTTTCCATAGTCATCATATCTCTCCAACCATTAATTCCTTTAATTTATACACTAAATATTTAATTTTTAATCCTTGCCACGGGGTTTATGATGTTTACGGAAAATGATTCATAGTTGTCCACGAGGGGACTCAGCTTCTCGTTCATACCGAATTCTACCAAGAATATACATATAATTCACGAGAAAATGTAGAATTTTTTTTATGGCCTTTTTCTCCCTTCTCATCTCTCGACAGTGCTTCAATTATGCATTCTACTTCTATTCTTGTCTACGTAATTTGTCTGTTTGCCTCAATTCCTTATCTGCCTTGCTTCCTCTATAGCACATACCTTGTCTCTCTTTGTTACTATTTATGCTTCTTGTCTAATGTTGCTCCTTGCTTCTCTCTTTGCCTTGTTGTTCATTTAGATTCTCCTTAGTACCACTTCTTTTTCCATCAATGACAACATTTCCAACAATATCTCCCTTTAGCATTGATGGCAATGCTTTTCCTATGTTGTGTTATAGAAGCCCTTTGTTTCTTTCCTCCCCCCTTTGCAATGGCAAAGAGTTGATCAGATCCTTTGAGCTGACAATATCATGCTCCCCACAGAGATCATGCTGCATCTTCAAACATAATATGACCAACAATGCATCCGTTTCATATGACCAATGCTCCCCCTTGTCTATGCATTCGAGAGATTCCTATGACACCTCACAACCAATTTAATCTTAAATATTTGATAGATGCGATCCTCTTGCATGCAAGAGACTAATCCCCGATTTCTCTGCGAGATATTCGAATGCTTCCTGGATAGAGGTTTGGTAAATATATCAACAAATTGTTCTTTTGAGGGAACATACTCCAATTTCACCTTTTGTTCAAGCATATGTAACGTAAGTGATATTTGATGGGAGTTGCTTGGTCTTGGAATGCATAACAAAGATTCTTTGATATCTTGATGGCACTTGTATTGTCACAAATAATGGAGATGGGGAGGTGAACATTCGATTTGAAAGTCTTATAAGGTTTGCATCATCCGAAGAGAATTAGGTGAAACATGATGTTGACCACATATTACTGCTTCTCTTGTAGATAAGGCAATAGAGCTTTGCTTCTTGCTAAACCAACATACTAACCGGGCCCCATATAGAATGCACCACCACTAGTGCTTTTCCGATCATCAACACTTCCAGCCCAATACGCATCGGTGTATGCATGAAGAGTAAGATACGACATTCCTTGGATACCATAGTCCAAAGTCTTGAGTTCCTTGTAGATATTTGAATATTATTTTCACGGCTGAAGATGAGACTCTTTTGGATTAGCTTGGAATCATCCAACAATCCCTACTGCATGCATGATGTCTGGTCTTGTCCCAGGTGGAGATAAATGCTTCTATCATAGATTTGTATTAAGTTTGATTCACGGTAGAATAATCATCATTCCAACTAAGATTACATCCGAATTGTCATTGGTGTAACTACGGGTTTGCAATATTCCATGCCATACTTCTTCAGATTTCTTGAGGTATTTTTCTTGTGATAAGGAATATTCCCGTACGCTAAGTTGTTGCACTTGCGAGCCAAGAAAGAATGTTAGTTCCCAAAGTAAGACATTCTTCCTTCATATCGAGAAGCAATTTCTGACTCTTAGACTCTTCATTACTTCCAAAAATGATATCATCAACATATACAACCACAATCAATAGTTTTCATTTTTTAGTTTTGTGTATAATTTGCTATCAATGGAACCCTTTTTAAAATCCTTGTTGATGAAGATATTTATCAAGACGATAGTACCATGCATGGAGCTTGTTTGAGACCATATAGAGTCTTTTTAAGTCTACAAACAAGTTTTCATCATTTCCCAAAATGAATCCTTTTGGTTGTTCTCATATAAACTTCTTCTTCTAGATTACCATTGAGAAAGGAGATTTAACATCCATTTGATAAACATTGATTTATTGGAATCTTGAAAAAGCGAAACATTCTTATGGCTTCCAAGTCCGGCTACGGAAGCGAGTTTCTTCAAAATAATATACCTTCTTGTTGAGCATACCCTTTGCACACAAGTCTAGCTTTATTTCTTATAACATCCCCATTCTCATTTAACTTGTTTTTGAATATCCATTTAGTTCCAATGACATTTTTGTCATGAGGCCTTGGTACTAACTCCCAAGTGTGATTCTTTTCAATTTGGTCAAGCTCTTCATTCATGGCTTGAATCCAACATTCATCTTTGCTTGCTTGACTGACATTGTGAGGTTCAACCATGGACAGAAATGCCAGATTGCTAGAAGATTCCACAAGAGTCCTTCTTGTTTGTACTCCTGATTCCTTTTCTCCCAAAATTTGAGATTTTGGATGATTCTTTTGAACATATCTAGATGGAGCCTTTTCAGACAGCTCTTCTTCAGGTTCTTCACTGGGTGTACTGTTTGTATCATTATTGTTTGATGTAGGAGGATATGTGTCTTCATCATCTTCATCTGTTGTTTGCTTTTCTTCTTTTGGGGCTGCAGTAGACTCATCAACAACAACATCAATACATTCAACAATCTTTCGAAGTATTTTATTGTAACATTTATATGCCTTACTCCTAGAGGAGTAACCAAGAAATATTCCCTCATCAGCTCTGGGTTCAAACTTTCCAAGTTTTTCATCATTATTTTTGATAAAGCATTTGCTCCCAAAAATTCTAAAATGCTTTATAGTGGGAGGATTACCATACCAGAGTTCATATGGAGTTTTATCACTATTTACACGAACATGTGCTTTGTTGAGAATGTTTGCTGCTGTATGTGTTGCTTCTCCCCAAAATGTGTCAGGTGTTCCGGAATCATCAAGCATAGCTCTAGCCATTTGTTGAATTTTTCTATTCATTCTCTCTGCAACACCATTCTGTTGTGGAGTGCCAGCTACAGAGAACTGTCTTTTTATGCCGTGTTGTTCACAGAATTCAAGAAATTCTTTGGATGTATATTCTCCTCCTCGATCAGATCTAAGACACTTGATTTTTAATTCTAATTCATTCTCCACTAGTGCTTTGAAAATCTGAAATTTCTCAAATGCTTCATATTTGTGTTTAAGCAGCCCAATCCAACACATTCTAGAGAAATCATCAATGAATAAGATATAGTATTCTTCACCACGGGGTGAATTTTTCCTCATAGGTCCACATATATCAGTATGAATAAGTTCAAGAGGCTTACTTGATGATCCTTCCTTGGCATTAAATTGTACCCTGGTTTGCTTACTGAATTGGCAAGATTTGCATATGATATTTTCGAGTAGAGTAATATTGGGAAGATCACGAACAGCTTTAAGTCTACTTGATTTGTTGATTTGAGAGAAGCTCAGATGCCCCAACCTTCTATGCCATAGCCAATTTTCTGAAGATTTACTCAAATAACATTGTTCTTTGGGGTTCTTCAATATATGCAGGTTTTTTGGAGTTCTTTTTCCTTTTATAATTGCTTTACCTATATCAAGATCACGTACCACACATTCTTTTTAACTAAAGACAACTTCAGTTCCTTGATCACACATTTGACTTACACTTAACAAGTTATGCTTTAATCCATCCACATACATGACTTCATTAGCTTTCACCTTATCCTTTAGGAAGACAGACCCTTTACCTTTAATTACCGCAGGAGTATCATTTCCAAATGTAACATTCTTCTCCTTTTCTAGAGCACTATATGTAAGAAGTTTGTCTTTATCACCTGTCATGTGTCTTGAGCATCCACTATCAATGTACCATTGGTTCTCTTCATCTTCTGCAAATAACGCTATGCCACAATTTTCAACCTGTAACTCCTTCTTTTTCCATACTTTGGATCTTGAAGAAACATGTTCTTTTGGCTGAACTTTTCTCCTGCATTCAGATTCTTCATGGCCAAAGTTATTGCAATAAGTGCATTCAACTTCATCTTGAAGAGGAGAAAAGTTGTTATAAGTATTCTTCTTTGCTTCAATATCAGTCCTTTTCTTTCTTGCTTCTCTTGTCATAATAGTTTTATATGCTACACATTGACTAGCTTTATGACCAAAATTGTGACATGAGAAACATTGTCCATTGAAGAAGAAATTTCTGCGATCATAAGATATTCTAAATGAATTCATCTGTTGATTAGTGTTTCTTTGAAAGACATTTCTGTTAGTGTTTCTTGAATTGAAATGATTATTCTTTACCTGTAAATATTCTTTATTCCCTTGCTGAGTGGCAGCATGTTGTAAACCAGCTGTAACTGCTTTTAGATAATTTGGTGCTGATGCCTGAGAAGACTCTCCAATATATCCAAGACCTGTCTTTATAAGAGGAGAATGTTGTACCTTGATAATATCATCTAAGGTTTCAGACCCTTTAGCAAATCTAAGATTCAGAGTCTTTACTTTCCCAAGTTCTTTTCTTAGATCTACTACTTCACATTCTAATTTCTCATTGTGTTTCTCTTTATCTTCAAGCTGGTTTTTCAGAGTTTCTATGATTATTTTGCTCTCTTCTAAGCAAATTTTGAGTTTATTGTTTTCATTAAGAAAATCATTGTCTTCTAGAGCGTCCACAAAAGTATCCTCTTCTTCTCGAGATTCATTTTCAAATGCCATGAGAAGTCTCAGATCTTGTTCACCTTCTTCCTCACTATCAGATAACCCATCACTATCTTCATGAGTATAGTAACTCCTTTTAGAGCTAAAATGATTCTTAATCCTTCTTGCTACTTCCTTCCCTTTTTTATGTGTTTCTTTATAAGGACACTTAGCAGCATAATGACCAACTCTTCCACAATCAAAACATTTGAAAGGAAGCTTACCTCTGAATCGTCCTGTGCCAAGTTGAAGTTTCTTTACGAAGTTTATCTCATCTTCTTTTGAGATATATCCTGATCCTTCTGTTATTTGTACTTCCTTTCCTTTTGTAGAAGTTCTAAAGACTGCTTCTTTGACTTCAGATGGTCCTCCTCTTCTCATTTCATATGCATTTAGTATGCCATGAAGTTGTACCACAGTAAGATTTTGAAGATCCTGCTTTTCTTCAAGAGCTGAAACTTTTGACTCAAATTTCGTTGTTAGAGATCTTAAAATTTTCTCAACCAAAGTGGACTCAGTAATTGTTTCTCCCAGATTTCTCATGCGATTTACAATATCATCCAGACGTAGAAAGAAATTTGCAATGCTTTCTTCATTAAGAATTTTAAGATTCTCATATTGGATTCTGAGAGTTTGAAGTTTAGCACTTTTTACCTTTGCATCACCTTCATAGCTCAGAATGATTTTGTCCCATATTGCCTTTGCTGTATTCAGCTACATGACTTTGACAAATTCTGATTCAGTTAGACTTCCTAATAAAGCATTGACCTCCTTTGAATTTGTTTCATAATTCTTTCTTTCCGTTGGATCCGTTGGTACTGCAGCTGGATATTGATATCCTTGTTCAACAACCGCCCATACCTCTGCTCCCAGAGACTGAAGATAGGATCTCATTCTTGTTTTCCAGAAAATTAAATTGTTTCCATTAAATAGTGGAGGCCTGATAGATGCTATTCCATCTTGATTGCTCATCTTGCTTGATCTTCCTTCTAGTAGCTAAGCTTTTTCAGAAGAACCTGCTCTGATACCAATTGTTGGGAAAAATACTAAGAGGGGGGGGTGAATCAGTATTTTAGGCTGAACAATTTTTCTTTCCTTTTCTTTCAAAACAACCATATGTTACAGTACTGCATTCAACGTGTATGTCCTGATATCTTATTATGCTTTTACTTAGAGAAATGCATCAGATAAGCATTAAGCATGAACAGAAACAATAGAACAAACCATTAACCATGAACAACACATATGGACACCAGGATTTAAGGTGGAAACCCAATTCGGGAGAAAACCACCGCTGCTGTAATCTTAGTCTTCAATATTTTATTATAGAGAAAAAACTTTTACAATTTATGTTGGTGCAGACTCATACCAGCACGCAGGCACCCACCTGCAGAAGGTTACAACCTTCTCTCGTTTACCAGCCTCTCCTGGAAGGCAGCTACAACCCCCTGACTGAAAGCTTCGACCTTCAGCACCACTGTGGACCTCGTTTCATCAATTTTCAGATTGGATCACACAGCCGCAACCCCAGAATTTAGAAAATGTATGCATTCGACATCCCGTTAGACTTTCTGGATAAAAATTATTCAACAGACATGCGTTAGCTCTTCATTGATTCTTCTATTTAATGAATCCCAGATTCATTCTTTCGATGGGTGCTACATGGACTCAGAATTATCAGTTAAGCACGTCGTCTGTCCATACAGATATTCCTTAGAAGAATTCGCTCTTCTTCCGCGCTAGGCTCTCTCACATCTGTCACTTTCGAATAATGATCTTTGCCCTTTATATAGTTCTCGCCTTTCTCAATACCATGAGTCTAAGACCACTCAACCGCTAATGGTATTCCTTTGTCAATATTCCCTTTATTTTATCCCCGGGGCTCTTCAAATTCTTTTTAATTTATTTCATTTAAACGAGGAAATTCAAATTATCTATGTGCGCCAAGCCTTTAACCCAACGTTTAACCCTTCGGATTTTATAAACAATATCCAATGCATTTCCATATGCAAGTGTCTTGTTGATGTGGTGAGTTCCGCAAGCGGAACAGCCATACATCTCAATCGCTTTGTATTAATAATTGTGCCAAACTAAATTGAAACCCCAATCTTTCTCTCCACCATATAATATTATAAACATTAACGAGCCACTGACTCATCAGTAATATATATATCCATATAAATTTTTGGGTTCTTCAAATAATATTCAATCTTCGATTCCGGGCCCACATTGCAACTTACAACCGGCGGAAATAACATATGGCGGAAATGCGATATTGCGATCGTGTGATTTTGCGATCGTGCGATGGCGCGATGATTGCATATCGCAAAAAATGGAACTTGCGATGGCGGAGGGCGATGATTATAATATGAGCTTTTGCGATTTTGCGCTGATCGCATATCGCAAATGGGAATTTTGCGATGGGCAATTTCTGAATCTGTAAACTTGCGCTCTTGCGATTTTGCGCTGATCGCACATTGCAAATAATCCATATCAACAAGACACTTGAAATTTCAAAACTGTGCTTTGCAATTTGCGCTCAAGTGGTAGGGACCACTTGTCCTGCCACATTCAAAGATTTAAAGTCTTTCCGCTGTTTAATCATACTTTCATAAATTTTCTTCATGCTTGGTTGTTGAAGGCTTAAATTCCCGAATTGACTGTCTTGAATAACTCTGCTCCTCCGTAAATTAGATTTACGGGAATAACTTCGTTCCACTGTAAAGACGACTCTGCTCAACACCATAATCAACTCTCCTCTGCATTTTTTGGCTGTGGCCCATGACAATTAATTCATCCTGTTACATTTTGCATACATGCTAACATGTTGTTATAATGTTAAATTAAATTCAATCTTAGATTAAATGTTTTTGTTTTTAAATATCAATTTATTTTCTCATTTGTTATTTAAAATGAATCTAGAATGAAATTTCAAATTAGAAAGCACATGTGGTACATGTTAAATGCATTTGAACATGTATGAATATTATATAATTAGGAGATGTCTATTAAAGCTGATATTTAGGTACATTTTTCACATGATCATGTGTCATTTAAAACATTCATAGATGGTTTTGCATATTTAAGTTCATGAATATGTAACAATGATTGAAGTACATTTGCATTTAGCTACATTACATTTTGCATACATGATGACATGTTGTTATAATGTTAACTTAGATTCAATCTTAGATTAAATTTTTTGTCTTTAAAGCTCAAGTTGTTTTGTAATTTGTTATTTAAAATGAATCTATATTGAAATTTCAAATTAAAGAACACATGTGGTACCTTATAAATCCATTTGAACGCATAGGAATAATATATAACTAGGACATGTCTATTAAAAGTGATACTTAGGTGTACATTTTGCACATGATCATGTGTCATTTAAAGAAATCATAGATGGTTTAACATATTTAAGTTCATAAGCATGTAACAATGATTGAAGTAAACTTTAATTTAGTTGTTAGATTTTGCATACATGATTACATGTTGTTATAATGTTAACCTAGATTCAATTTTAGATTAAAAATGTTTTGTTTTAAAGCTCAAGTTGTTTTGTCATTCTTTATTTAAAATGAATCTAGATTGAAAGTAGAAATTACAAAACACATATGGTACATGTTAAATGCATTTGAACATGTGTCAATGTTATATAATTAGGACATGCATGTTAGAAGTGATATTTAGGTGTACATTTTGCACATGATCATGTGTGATTCAGGGAAAATTTTAAGGATGGAAATTTATCATGAAGTTTAAAACATTGGCGAATCTTACTAGTCCATCATATGGAAACTATAAAATGTTTATTGGTGTATTTGTAAAATTATTCAAATTTATAATGATTTTATATATACTATGTATATAACATTAGCAATTTTTAAGGTAAAATATTTTTATAATGTAAAATTTGGGCGAATTATTTTTACAAAAAATGGAAATTAGCGAATCTTTTTTATGGAGAAATCATGGAAAATTAGGCCACCTACGAATATTAGCCCCTCAAATTCTCCATGGTGTGATTTAAAAAATATCATAGATGGTTTTACATATTTAATTTCATGAATATGTAACAATGATTGAAGTAAATTTGCATTTAGTTGTTACATTTTGCCTAAATGGTCAATTTTTTTTATAATGTAAACTTTGATTCAATATTAGATTAAAAGTGCTTTTCTTTTAAAGCTCAAGTTGTTTTGTCGGTTGTTATTTAAAATGAATCTAGATTGAAATTGCAAATTAAAAAACACATGTGGTACATGTTAGATGCATTTGAACATGTATGAATGTTATATAATTAGGAAATACATCTATTGAAAGTGATATTTAGGTACATTTTGCACATGATCATGTGTCATTTAAAACAATCATAGATGGTTTTACATATTTAAGTTCATGAATATGTAATAATGATTGAAGTACATTTGCGTTTAGTTGTTAAATTTTGCATACATGATGACATGTTGTTATAATATTAACTTAGATTCAATCTTATATTTTAAATTTTGTTTTTAAAGCTCAAGTTCTTTTGTTACTTTTTATTTAAAATGAATCTAGACTGAAATTAAAAATTATAAAATACACGTGGTACATGTTGTGCATATGAACAATGTGTGAATGTTATATAATTGTGTACATATGTCTATTAAAGGTGATTGTAAAATTTTAATATAAAGTTATAAATGTTCATAAACATTTAAGTTATAAAGCATGACCCCGTACAATTTGCATGGTGTGAATGTGATTTGATGCTCTTACAGGTTAAATACCTATATATTTAATTTCATGAAAATGTAGCAATGAAAACAAATTTATGTTTAATTTTTTCATTTTTCATTTGAAATCATTCTTATAATGTTAAGATACAACACATATAGATTTACATCTAAAAAAATCATAAAATTCTAGGTGTACATAGATGTGCCAAAAAATCATAAAATTTTAAAATTGCATTATAAAATTTGGTATACAACAATTTTCATTAATGTACATAAAAACGCTACTATCGATGTTCGTTGATAGTAAAATTTATTATAATAAAACTAGAAATTACAAAACACGGTACACATTTTGCATTAAAGAATGAATATTATAATTTGTTTTAGATGTCTAAAACAAGATCATAATTTAAAATTTTCATTATATCAAATATGCGAGATACTTACATTTTTCAATAATGACGTAAAATTAGCTAGCTCATACCAGAAAATGTATGAAATTGTTTAAGACCAGAGAATGTACATGTATAAGGGTGAAAATGTGAAGTTGGGTTACACTTTTTTCCATTTTTTGAGAAAAAATATCATTTTTACAATTTCTTCAGCATTCTGCAAGCCAAAAAAAAAAATATGTTTAGAATTTCATTTTACGATAAAAATAAAACTTGTCAGAAATTTTATTAGCTTTCTATTACTTATTTTTTGGAATTTTTTTATTCACATTTCATATGTCAACTTAATAATTCTTTGAGTGTGTTTTTTTTAACAATCAAGGGATTCATAAAAATTCATGTCGAGAAGCTTTGGTGTATTCTTTCAAAACTTGGTGTTTTTGAGAAAAAAATGTGTTACAACAATCTAAACAGATTCTACTTTGGTATTGTTATATTTATGAAACCAACTGATGCATATCATAATTACTAGAATTATTTGAGCTGAACCAATATGAAAAAACTGCATATTTTGAATATGTTTTAGTCCACGTCAAGTTTCTCAACATATTAGTTATAAACTAAAAAGCTAAAACCTACCCATCACATACGACGGACCAATGTAATGCATGATAAATTTTTCAATTTTTGTTTATAGTTTATTTTGGAATTTTTTTTTTTAATTTCACTGAATCATAATGACCTTCAGAAATTTTTTACACCCATTTTATTACAAAATTAATTAAAATTAATAAATATCTATGGAATTCCATAAAATTTGTATCTCCTAAAAGTAGATTAAATTATGCAAATTCTAGTTTTAGTTCTGAAAGTCAATTCTTAAAATTTGATGGAGTTTAACCACTCCAAATTTGAAGAAATGTGTTCAGAGTCAAGCTACAATGTAGTTGCAGATGTTTTAGTTCGACCAAACTTTGTAGTAGTTTCGACAAAAAAATTTAGTTGATGCGTCCCATTATTTTTAATGAAAAATAAAGTTCAGCTGATCTTTTATCACAAATTTGGTCGGCTGGATAAAATTTGATAAAGCCCCTCCCAAAAAATAAATTTCGCAACTCCATAAATAGTCAAAAATTGAAACATTATTTTTTCATATTTCTTCATTTGGGTTGAATTTGCAAAGGAAATTTTTAGGGCTGAAATTGCAAAGGAAATTTTTTGGGCTGAATTTGCAAAGGAAATTTTTTGGGCTGAATTTTGAAAGGAACTTTTTTGGGCTGAATTTTGAAAGGAAATTTTTTGGGCTAAATTTACAAAGGAATTTTTTTTTGCTGAATTTTTAAAGGTTTTTTTGGGCTTAATTTTCAAAGGAAAATTTTTTGCGGTATTTTTTAAATTGAAATTTTTTTAGAGTAAGTGTTTTGGGTTAAAGTAAATCTTTTATAATGATTTTTTAAGGTGATTTTTTTATCTAAATTTTTAAAAAAGAGATTTTTTTGTAGGACTTTGAAGGAAATATATTGAGGTTCATTTTTAAAAGACATTTTTTTGGTGTAAATTTTAAAGAGAGCTTTTTTAAAGTAAGTGTTTTGGGTTGAAGTATTTCTTTTGTGCAAAAATTTTAAAATGAATTTTTCTAAGCTTAAATTGTTTATGATGATTTTTTGAAGTGAGTTTTCTCTAAATTTTCATAGTGAGTTATTTTTCTAGGATTTTGAAGGAAATGTTTTGATCTTATACTAAATTATCATGGGAAATCAAAACAATTGCAAGAGAAGATATGATCAAATAAGAAACCCTGCGGCTCACAATGAATATGAGAGAGAATATTGAAAAAAAATGAGAGAAGAATGCTCAAATATTGAAAGGGGAAATCAACCTCAACTATAAGTTGAAGTAGGTATGTAAATATAAATATTATAAATTATATTTAAAATTTAACTATTGTATTGTGAAACTTAATTTTTATTTGATGAACTAATTTGAAAAATATTTTGGAATGTAAATAGAGACAGATGTTCCTCAAAACATTGATGATGAGATAGAAAATTTTGAGAGAGAATGTGACTGAGATATTGAACCAATGATTAAAGATGTTGAGAATGTTGAAAAAAATTAAAGTGAAGTAATTGAATCACTAGGTATGTATATATATGTTGAATGTGTATTATTGAAATCATTCATATTTCTTAATTTAATCATTTATTGAATATTTAAGCTCATTTTTTAAATTCAATTCTAATATTTATAGAGGAAATCAATATCGATGATGAGATGTTAGAAAATGTTGACACTGACACATATGGAGATAAAAATAATTTATATGATATCGTGTTAAGCGCATTATTGATATGTACTTCAAAGCTGAAAATGTGGCAGTTCAAGCCCAATTTTTTAGAAGTCTCTTAACAAAAAAGAAGCTACGACTCTATTGGGTATTCAAAAATCAACGAAAAAAAAAATGAAGGAAAATGTGATACAAAATATAAAACTATGCTCTAAAGTCAATTGGAATATCAATAAATAAAAGTTATTTAGATGCACGTAGAGAAATAAAAATGGCAGTGGTTTCATCAAGTACTAAAGAGAATAATTTGATAAAGTATATGGCACAAGAATTAGGGACCTCACAAAAAAAAATTCACAGACATCGAAAATTTTAATTGCAAATATATGTAAATGATGAAACCTCTTGTTGGAATATTATTTGTAGGAAACCTTACAAAGATAGAGTTGGAGAAGATGTTAAAAAAATAATATATAAATATTGGATGAAAAATTCGCATCTTTGACCAAAACCAAGGGATGTGATGAGACAAAGAATAACACGAAATCAATATAAAAAACTTGAAAAACATATATTGAACACCACTCAGGTAGAGTTGTTCAACAAGTTCATAGAAGAGAATTGTGGAATTAATGTATCAATCAGTGCTTTTGCGTAGAAAAAGCCATGGTATGTTAAACCTATCACTGTACGCGACACTTGTTGTTGTCCTTATCATGTGGATTTTCAGTTATATTATGACAAATTCCTTAATTGTGGTAAATTGTTTTGGAAAAATTCACCACCTCCTTCCACTATCCATGTCTTCATATCTCGAATTCTATGTATAAGAGAAAGCCATTAATTATTTTACCGTAAGAAATGTTTTTGTGGTGAAAAATGGTATCATTGTGGAAATTTTACTTTATTTCACAAAAAATCTCTTATTGATATAAATCATCAATCCTTTTCCAAAATAAAACTGAAATGGAAGAGATATGAATATATTCATACATCGATTGATTCAAGTAGTACTACAAGTGCTAAAAGGATTGATTTACAAGAAAAATTAATTTTTGTGATACATGTTTTGAGAAAGTTTGAGGCATAAATTTATAAATGCACCTAGCATTCACATAGAGCTCAATGGCAGGAGTTGCAATTCGAAAATCCTATGATTTTTTTCCACGAGGGACCATTTTTTAAATAGTTGATTTTGTAGAGAATTACATGCTTGTTCCACAAAATGAAATACATATTGAATAATATCATTTTGGCCAAGTATCTTTTATTTTCCATATAATATATAGACAAGCTGAACAAAATGTTGATCATATACAAAGAACAAATGAAAATCGACATGCTATTAAAGAATATCATTTTTATATCATGGAAAATTGTACACATGATACACATTTTGTACAACATTTTTTTAATAAGATTTATGAATCATTGAAAGGTCGTGGAATAATAAAAGAACATTGGATATGGTTAGATGGATGTGCTGGTCAATTCAAATATTCACGATCATTCTTTTGGTTGTTTCGTCATCGTATGAAAACCCGTATTAAACATTGTTGGAATTTCTTTGGGACTGGTCATGGAAAAATAGAACATGATGGTGCAGGGGCATGTATAAAATAGGAACTTAGAAGATTTCCAGTGGACCACTTTACACACTGACTTGTATCAGTTTAACAAGTTGTTCAATGGTGCATCACTGCAATAAGCCATGAGACTAACCTCTGAAGGGAAGTTCAAAAGTACATATACATATATACAAATTAACTAGCATATATATAGAAATTTAATATACATGATCTAGTTTTTATTAATTTTATAATATTAAACATTATTTATCACAATTATTATATTTTATTGTATTTTAAATAAAAATTTTATATTCTTGTTTGAATTTTCCATATAGGTTTTTTTTGGCATATTGGGGTCCAAGATGTAGATAGATCAATTGGAAATGATGTTGAAACAATAAAAGGGACTCAAAAATTGCATTCAATTAAAACAAAGGAATAACAAAATGTGTTTTCATTTGATAAAATAAAATATTCTTGTTTTTTCATGTTTGCATAAACGACACAGAATCCAATGATGTTTGTGAAAAAAAATGTATGTAAAATATTGGCAACATACAGAACTAAATACCAACGAGAAAATGTCTGTTGCAAAATTTGAAAGGATGAAATCATAGGGGAGTATAGTATAATCTGAAGGTGATCGATTTTTTGATCTTGTTAGATAAGGTAACATTTCAATTTCTTTCAAATGATAGAGATATAGAAATAGAGAATAAAATCAAGTGCACATGTTAACTTTAAAGTTAAATTTTCATGTTAATTGTGATCTAAATTTATGTACTTTTTTTTATTATGCAATATATGTTTTCTTCTGTAGTTGCACATAGTAACAACGTAGATAATGCTGAGTACTATTTGATGTATTGCACTGAGCAAAAAATGAAATTATTGGAAAAATATGATGATAATGAGTTTATATATGAAAAAGGGTCTATTATACTGAAAGGTTATTTTTTTCCAACAAACTAATCAAAGTCAGAATATTTCTTACTTTCAAGAGTGTGAACTTGATGTCATAAGTTTTCAATATAATCACTTGATGTGTGCAACACACATAAACTTGATAGAAGTTCAATCAAAGAAAAAATTGAAAGTGAAGAAATCGAAAAGGTCAAAATTTGATCATGAACAGATCATTGAGGATGGAATTCCGTTAGAATTTTTTTGGTTGAACTGCACGAAATTTTCTTCTCCTTAGATTCATCTTTGAGAACTTACAAAAGTCAAGTACAAATTGTTAGCCTTTTTTTTGTGCTTTCGTAAGTTGTACATTCTTATATGTATATTTTATGTTATGTAAAAGTGTTTTCTCATGTACATTGTTTCTTAACATGCATAAAAGAAGTAATTTATGGGTGAATGCATGAAGATGGGTTACCCTTTCGTGAGAAACATGCCCAAAAATTTTACTCACCTGAAAGTTCAACTGAACTTCTGAAATTATTTTCACCAAAAAATTTATGTTGTTTACCAAACTTATTCCATTTTTTATGTTGATGGAAAAGGTAACTGGATTTTTGGTCACAGTTAGAAAAATCGATGTTAAAAGTTCAGCCGAAATTTTAAAAAAGTTCAAACAATTTTTTTTAACGTAATTTTATTTTTTTGTATTGTTGTGTGACCATTGGAGAGCGCTAGGCGTGTGTTTTTTACCTTTTTTTTCTGGTTTTTTATGTTTATTGGCTTTATCATCTATGTTAATTTAATTTTTTGGGAGTTCTTGTAGGGTTTTTGCAGGATTCCTCGGGTCCTCGTCTGCTTCACGTCCTCGACGCGCTCTTCCACTATGCTCATCCTAGTCTCCTTGTCTTAGTTCCAAGTCAATCAGTGCCATGCAAAGCCACATTGTTCTTTTGCTTTTAATATTTGACAGAAAAAAAAAAAGAAAAAGAAAAAAAAAATTAATCTAAATTAACTGTGAAATTCGAAAAAAATACAACTTAAGTCATATTATTTTGTTGTTCAACTCCCAAAACATAAGACTGTTAAATTTTTATGCTTGGTGACTAGATTCTTCGTTGGTACTGGGATGAAAATAAACTTAAAAGGTAGCCCACTATTCATACTGAGACATGTTTGTGCAGCTCAATGTGGGGAAAGGTTTGAAAGGAACCTTTGCATAAAATATTTACCATCAACCAGTGGCTTGTTTCCTGTCATATCGTCCATAATATACTTGTGTTTACAATGCCTAGATTTACACAATTGACATACAATACAGCTCTACATTTTCATATGCTTATCATTTCTTTGAAAACTCTCTTTGGACTCTTAGAAACAGTAGAAGTTGACATAATTAATGTCCATTTCACAGAATGTAACATTTTCAAGATATTCAATATAATGATTTTCCTTCCAAACTTTTTCTTCTACATTCCACATTTGCAGGACTTCTAGACCCTCCTCTTTGGTTAAAACTCCATTTTGTTGGAATATTTTCTAACTTGTCAGACTTCTAGGCACAAAACTATATTGACGTTATTTTTATCAATGGGTGGTTGTCAAATTCCATCCTCTTCCTCAGGAAAGTCATCACCTGCTCTTCCCAAAAACACCAATGACATTATTGACATCAACAATGCCACCAACTACATATGTATCATCATTTTGTGCATCATCTGTCTTTCTCTTTTAAACATCTTCCATTGATTTAAACTTTGGTTTTGGTTGTGTTATTCCTTTGGAATGCCTCCCTCTGAGCTCTTGTATTTCATGTCATAAGCACAACACCAAATTCTTCATTATCACTGTCATAATTGTCACATACGATTGCCAGTTTATGGTTTCAACTTTGTCATCATCACCTTGCCAATGGTTAAAAACCATGTCCTTAGTGGATGGTGAATATAAGAAGTGATCAATACTATTTTTATTAGATATCATTTTTTGGATTCAACTGCAGTTGAATCCCAAAAATTATATCTAATATAATGCACTACATAAACCCCTCATACTTAAATATTAATTTTCTCAAACTTTGAGTACAGAATATTATCCATTCACTTTTCTTCAATGAGATCAGGGGTATCCTCACAATAATAATCTAGCTTCTTTTCCAAAGGTACAATGTTCCACTTTTATCAATCTTCAAGTACACTTTGGAGTTATCCCCAGTCCTATCAATGGCTTCTAGGAAACCAAGGTTGTAATCAAATTGAATTCCTACCATGGGGATTTTATCAAATAACGCTCCATCATCATAACCTAGTTACTCATTAAAACATGATATTTATGATATTCCTCTATTTTGATGAAGGCATTGATCCAAATTCACTTGATAATCAGGTTTTATGTGACATTTTCTTTCAGATTGGTAGTAACTTCTTCAACAATGCTAGCAGTGTTTTTAGTCTTGAATTATGGGCATAAAAATTCTCTTAGTATTGCAGAAATATATTATCATTATTTGGGGCATCATATTTCAAGCTATCTCCTTGATCTAGAGCACCAATTTCCTGAAGGAATTTGACAGTATTTTCCTCCTCATTTTTTTCTAATAACACCTATCATGTTGAAGTGATAGTCCGTATCCATTATAACAATAAGGATGCTTTCAAAATAATATGTGCCATGCTAATCTCTCTCCCTACTCTCCGGCAGCAAGCTCTTCATCACACTTAGGAGACTCAGCTAGAAAAAATCGGTGGTTCCTTCCCCCCAACTTCTTGTGTGCCATTACCTTCAAAACACTCGAGAGGATGTTCTTCTTCTAATATTTCCTCTTCATTTTCATCAACACCTTCATTACCTGTGGCAACAAGCTCTTCATCACACTTAGGAAACTCAGTTGGAAAATCTTAGTGTTTTCCCCCAACTTCTTGTGTGCCATTATCCTCCCAAAGGTCGAGTGGATGCTCTTCTTCTAATATTTCCCCTTCATTTTTATCAACACCTCCATTACCTTAAAAAGTCCAAGAAGTCCTTATCGTTGTAAGGTTTCCAGCACTACGAGAAATAATTATCTTAGGACTATATAGTTATTAAAAAAAAGTACTTATGATATGCGTCTCATCTGCCTCTGTTTTGCTGAAAGCACATATCCAAATTCATTTGGTAGTGAGGTTTGATGTGGAATTTTTCTTTCAATTTTGTAGTACCTTCTTCAACAATTCTATCATTGTTGTTCTTATTTAATTCTGGGCATAAAAAATCACTTAGTGTAGTAGCAAAATTATTATCATGATTTGGGACATCACCTTCCGCGTTGTCTCTTTGATCTGGTTCTCCAATTTTCTAAAGGAGGTTGATTGGATTTTCGTTAAGGATTTCCAATAGCCCATTATCTTTTTAACAACAAGGATGCTTTCAAAATCATATGTTTCATGCTAATATCCTTTTCCTTGCTCCGAGGCATCAAGCTTCTCATCAAACTTACGAGAATCAGCTCGAAAATCTTGGTGGTTCCCCCACTTCTTGTGTTCCACATTTTTTGACTTCTTTAGTAATGTCAAAAACAATTACCAGGTTATAATCCATAAAACAACAGGTTATAATCAGGATATATCAAGGTAGTAAGGAAAAACTCTAGCTATATATTTATTCTTGATAACCTTTTCCATCTAGAAATTTTTAAATCTAAAGTAATATTTTAAATTTTATTTAAAATTAAGTAATCATTTTCAAAGTTTTATTCAAATAGTGGCTAATTTTCTATAGTCTTATTAGTTGTGACCACTTGAATAAGTGACGTTTATAATTCCACTTGTAAGTGTGAGGTTGTGTACAATTTTAAACTTTGAAAATGGTTTCTTATTTTAACATAAGAATATAAATGTATTTCAATTTTTGAGATGAATCAAATTTTGAGAAGCTCGCAATATTTGGATACATGTAGGTTTTGGCGTCCTTCAATGCTAGTTCACAAGCGAATTTGAGAACCTGCTAGTTAAAAAAATGGTAGCTCACAACCCAATCCAAGAGCTTGTTAATAAAAAAAAAATCAGTCATTTGATTAGTTGGGCTACCATAAAAATTTTCTATCTAATTATGAACAAAATTATTACAATTAATATATCCATCAAGCTTTACACCAACCTCTAGTTACATTTTCATTTTAGGATAAATATAAGAGATCTGTTAGTAAGTAGTTAATTTATGGTCAAAAAATTTTCCATATATTCTTTTGTTAGCTCAAAAACCTCACTGCTTAATGAATTTACATCTCCAAAATCATTATAATTACCGATTTGTACCTCCGAAAACAAATTCATTACTACTCTATAGTCATTATTTCAGAATTGATCCAAATCCATCAATCTAGTTTCATTCCATGTGGATCATAACTATCATAGAAGGGATAATCCTTGAAATAAACCACCTATGCTTTGGGATGACTACATGTCAGCTACGATTAAAAAAATTCAACTTTTTTTTTGTCTTTACTTGAAGATATCCCTAATATTCTGGGTTTTCATGTCACTCTTTTGTCTCGATAGAAAGGATGAGAGTATGGTCTAAAATGAAGATGAGTTTAAACCACACAAGCACGCTACATATGAAGATGGGTTTACCACACAAGCACTCTACATATTCATTAAAAAAAGATTTAAATCCTCAATAATCTAATCCAAAACTTTTCAATTAGCTTCCTCAACATTGCACCCACATTATTAAAAAATATTGTGGGGTTGCACTTGTTGCAGATATGTGGCAATTATTTACTTCAATATATCCCTCATCTTCCTGGTTTTCATGTTACTATTTTGTTTGGATAGAAAGAATGAGAATATGGTAATGGTTTTACCCATAGTCACTCTACATATTCATTTGAAATATATGTTTATCCTTAATAATTTAATCCAAGATTACTTTTATATTACACACCATACACCTCCAAAATTACTTTTTGATTACACATCATACACCGCATAGGGGTTCACTATCACCTCGTCAACCATAATGGCTAGGATGTGTTGTTACTCATTCTCATTTTTATAAACTATTATAGAACTTTGAGCTAAATGCGGGGATGGTCCTAGTGTATTTGGAAACCATGTATGTCATTTCTACCATAAACTAAGGCATTTGCAAGAAATGAATTTAATATTTTATTGAGTTTCTTTTTTTAGGGATCAAAAATACCACTAAAAATGGTTGAAAAGTGGACATTATGCATAAATTTTTCATGTTATCCCAATCGAGGGAAAGCATTGACTACCTATGTGTTATGCAATATTGCGAAAAACAAATTCCTCCAAAGGAAAATGAATATACCTCGAAGAAAAACAAACAATGAAGCATATTATATTGCATTGATAGAAGGCTTGGGAGTAACTAGGGAGTACGGATCCAATGGAATTGTAGTCTTCACTAATTCTGAACTTGTGTGTAACCAGATGAAATGTGTGTACCAAGTAAATATGGAGAGGCTAAAACAACTGCATGGAAAAGAAAACAATATTACAATTTCAATCATTTAGTATAAGACATTATGCAGATATTAATATGATGTCTAGCGATCTATTGATGGGGCAATACCAATTCAAGATTTTGTTTCGAAGATGAATTAGTGTTAAGAAGTTTCTCTCCATCAAAATTTATTGGTGGGCAATGTAAGATATCTATGATATTTCTATGCTTTTTAGTTATAAATGTGTTGTTTTTAATGACCATGTGTTTTTTTCAATTATATACCTGTTGTGTAACCAGCTCCAAAAATAGAAGAAAAGAGATATCAATGCCTTAGAAATAAGCCACTTCGAGGGGGAAACCTCCAATACATTACATAAATGAACAATTCTTGGATGATAAAAATGAACAAAACCTCCTTTTATATATAGGAGTCCATGGGGCCACAATATAATCCTAGTGGGGCCACAATGTAATCCTAGCCGACCTAACAATAATAATGTAAGGACACAATAATAACAATATGGGGGTTACAGGGGTACAACAATAACAATAAGTGGGGCTACATTAAAATAATAAGGGACTACACTATTAATATAGGGACTTAACATGCCCCTCTCCTTCAAACAAGTGTTGTACTCAACGCTTGATTATTTCTTGATGCTTCTGTATAAAATTCTCATCCTCCCATGTGGAATCTTCTACAGGAAAGTTCTTCCACTTGCTGAGATACTCTGAAATTGATCGTACTTGTCGAGTTCTTTTTTTTGTGACTACTTCAGAACTTCTTTCGATGTGATGTTGATATTCCTGTTGTTTCATTAGATTCTGCACCAAAGTTAGGTTATCCTTTGAGAGTTGGAGAACTTGTTGTTGATACTCATTGTGATATTCCACTACTTTATCATCCATAATAGATTTTATTTGATCCTTCAAACCATCCAAATTAGCCTCCATTTTTGTTTTTAAACCATCTATGTCATCTTCGGTTGCTCTTCGTAAGATCGAAATTTGTTGCACTTGGTACCGTAATTTTGATATCTCATATTGCAATTCTTCCTCCTCATGCGTCATAGTATAGCTTTCTGAGGGCTTAATGGGTATGGAATTATTTTTTGGAGGCATAATAGAACCCATTACTAACAAAAATTCTTCAATATTCCCTTCTAATCAATTCAACTTGATTATTCAAACAAGACTTATGCAATTCGGAAAAAAATACACACCTTTTTCTTGCTTTTGAGGAGCTCGATATTGAAATTGGATTATCTTTGTGATTGTGGCTCTTCAATATCTAAAATTTAGCAGTGAAGTAGCTCTCTGAATTCTCTTTTGAATGCCATAGGTCTGACTTGATTTGGATTCTCCAACACAAAGTTGTGTCCAATATCCCACCATGACCTAATTATGGACTAGTTCAGTACAGTGAACTTGTATGACTTGCCACGTGTCACTGTTTCATTCTTCAGCTCTGAAATTGATAGCTAGGAAACTAAAGTCTATGTACTAGTGACCAATTTTTATGGCACTCCAATCCAATGCTCATAGAGAGAGTTATGAATATTTTCCCATGATCACCTCTTTGAGATGAAATTCAGGAGCCTGAAAATGCACTACCTTCCACAGATCATATCTCTGAAAATATTGTGAACCAAGATCTGAAATTTTTGGACAACGTTCCTTAGGATTTCGGCTTCGCACCCTATGAATTTCAGCTTCTGAGAATTTGTAGAACAAAATTTATAGCGCAAATTCCACGATGACCTATTTAGGATCCTGAAAAAAGACCTAACTTCCACAGATCATATCTCCGAAAATATTGCGAACCAAGCTCTAACATGTTTTGACGAATTTCCTCAGGAGTTCAGCTTCACACCATACAAATTTTAGATTCTGAACCTTTGTACAAAAAAATTTATAGCAAAAATTCCACGATGACCTGTTTAGGAGCCTGAAAAAAGACCTAACTTCCAAAGATGATATCTCCGCAAATATTGCGAACCAATCTCTGAAATTTTTAGACAAGCTTCCTCAGGATTTCGGCTTCGCACCCTATAAATTTCCACTTCTAAAACTGCGTAGAAAAAAGTTATAGCGAAAATGCCACGATGACCTGTTTGGAGCAACGAAACCCTAGAATCCAAAGCTCTGATACCAAATGTTGTGTAACCAGCTCCAAAAATAGAAGAAAAGAGATATCAACGCCTTAGAAATAAGCCACTTCGAGGAGGAAACCTCCAATACATTACATAAATGAACAATTCTTGGATGATACAAATGAACAAAACCTCCTTCTATATATAGGAGTCCATGGGGCCACGATATAATCCTAGTGGGGCCACAATGTAATCCTAGCCGACCTAACAATAATAATGTAAGGGCACAATAATAACAATATGGGGGTTACAGGGGTACAACAATAACAATAAGTGGGGCTACACTAACATAATAAGGGACTACACTATTAATATAGGGACTTAACAATACCAAGTGTTCCCCCACTAGGTAAGCACAACATGGTGAACTTCATGTTTCAGAAAATTTTGTATTTAATTTTCAAAATGTGCACCCATTATGTAAGGACAACTTGGCGAACTTTAGGTTTTAGAAATTTTTGTATTTAATTTTCAAAATGTGCACGACTTCAAAAAAAATTTGTTTAAATAGTCAAGTGAGTTTTAAACATAAATTTGTGGTTTGAAAGTTTTGTGTTTTACATTTGTGTTGAATTTTTCGACCAACATTTGTTTAAATTACATGAATTTTTTGAAATCTTTTGAAATATTTTTAAATAGTAATTTTAAAAAGAATTGTAAATGCATGAGGTAACTTTTAAACATCATGTATTGAGATGTATTTGTGGATATCCATATATATCATGGATGATCATTTTCCATGTGATTCTTCGAGGCTTTAAGCATCATGTATCTGTAGATATCCATATATATCATGGATGATCATTTTCCACGCAATTATTCACGTTGAAATTTGCAACAAGAAACAATGAAATTGGAATCCATAAACAACATGGCATCACCTACACTAGTGTCATACCAATAGGTCCTAGATAGCTCTTAGAAACGCCTATACTGGTGTGGGCTAAATTTGTGGCAGTGTCTATTTTAATTTTCCCTCAATTAAATTGGACAATAAAATGTAATCTTATCTCATAATCACTTGTAATAGTTTAGTGAGTGTGATAAACTCAGTTAGCTCATGAATTTTATTTTGAGGGAAGTTGGTGAGGCATGCAGAGTGATTCTATGTGTTTTAGAGTTCAAGTTGTAGTTAATTGCATTAGTTAATGCATGAGATATCATTAACTCAATATAGATGAGTTAAAGTCGGTTGAGCTAGTTGTAACTATTTGTTGCACTAGTGAGAGATCAAGTGAATCAAATATTATTTAATTCACAATAAGTGATCTCACATGAAACTAATGATTTACTATTATTATTTTCATGCATTTCAGTTCAAGTGGAGACCCAGTTTAGAGAAAGATGAAAGGTAAGTTATCTATCAGTTGTGATATTAACAAGCTACCTAGATGCAGTTAAAACACCACAGGATTCCCATGATACTCATCGCAGTTGAGAAAGGATGAAATTCCTAACAAATAGGGATTGAATTCCTCGTGAATTGTGTGAGCAAGGCAGGCTGAAGAGAGGATGAAATTGCCTAAGTGTTGGCCCTATTTTTTGTGGATCAATGTGAGATGATAGGCAGGTTGCGAGAGAGTCTTGTGAGAAGAGTGCATTGTAATTTTTTCATGATTCCTTATGGAATATACAATATATGATGGAGGGGTCTTGAGAGGAAAACTTTCCCCAGGAACTTATCTGTGTTTTTGTTTGATTTTTTCTTCTTTGCTTCATTTGATTAGCGATTTTGTTTAATTTCCACAATTGATTTGTAGAAGTGATTCAATATATAGCTTTAGCACATTGTTAGATAGGATTGAATCCATGATATGCATATTATTTATATAATTTATACATGGTATCAAAGCACAAAAAATAACAATAGTGGAGGAGAAGTTGAGTTTCTCACTGAATAGAATTTGAATTTGCAGAAGACTTTCTTGCTGCTACAGGTGATTCAGGATCGAAATGGCTTTCAATGGCTTGAGTTTGGAGTATGCACTCAAGTGAAGATATAACTATATTGATTAGAAATACATGATGGACACAGTACCGAAGGATAATGGATTTAATGAATTCATTTACAATGATGTTCCCAAACTCGATGTAACGGATGTTGCAAATCTTGATGCCTGGCAAAAGAAAGTTGCAAGGGCGAGGAGAATCTTACTGGAGGGAGTAAGAGACCACATTTTCTCAAGTCTCCATGGCAAAGAAAATCCATATGAAATTTGGATGGATTTGATAGATCTGTTTCAGAGTAGCAGAGATCATAGAAAATTGGCACTGAAGAACAAGCTCAGGAAAATCAAAATGGAGAAAAAATACACTATTCTGGTATACTTAACAAAGTTTTTCCAATGTAGAGATGAGCTTGTGAATGTAGGAATTACTGTCGCATGTGATAAATTAGTGAGCCTATCTCTTCTAGGACTTCCCAAGGGTTTGCATAGTTATCAAGACTTGTAATGTTCCAAATTTTTGCAAATAAATTGGAACATTAATTTTTTCTCATATTATCAAGGAGATAAATAAAATGGGTGAGGAGACCCATTTGCATAAATAAAATTCCACATGAAGTGGGAAGGGATCCATGGAGTAGCCATTTTTGCACCTCCTAGTATTAAAAGGGGGAAAACACATGAGGATGAGGCCATGCTGACCAAGTCAACAACGCAGCTTGAGAGGGTGTAGCTTGCTTGGGAAGTCAGTGCGGTTAGAAAGGGAGGAAACTTCTAGAGGAAGGAAACCCTAATTGGGTGGGGTCCATGGCATAGAGACATCATTTTTCATATAAGGAGGATGGGGAAGCCATAGAGATTATTATTGAAGATTTTGATTTTGAGTCTATTTTCAATCTCTAGTTGTTCAGCTGAATTGCAGTGCTTTTGGCATGAGGGATTCCTGTTTAGGAGTTCCTCTCCTCTCTTGAGTAGCTCAAGGAGGATTGCTCTTCATTTCTCCATATTCAGGAATTTTTCCATAGCCACTTTTTCATCTACAGCGCAATCACTGGATTGTGTTGTAGGTGTTGCTGTGGAGGAGATTCCACAACATCATTCCTTGGATCATTTCTCATAGGAACGAAATCCTATTCTTTGGGAGGATCGGCAAGGAGGGTTTCTAGAGCTGATTTTCATATTTTGGTAGAAGACCAAGCTTCTCCCACCTTCATCAGCACAGTCCCTTCCAGAGTCTGCATTATCTCAAAGTTTGTCTGCAGTGGGGGTTTGCTCCACCATTTTGGAGGAAGAGATTTCTTGTGCCGAGATCAACCTTGCACTCAAGGAATCCATTGGAGGAGGTTGTTTCAGTTTGCAGGCCATATTCATTCTCCTCCTTCTATTATATATTTTGAGCTACTGTAGCTACCCAGCAACTCTGGCATTATTGTATTTTCATATTTTTTACATGTATTGCAGCCAATCATTTTAAGGATTGTGCATCAGTGTTGTAGTAGTGTCTTTCAGGGGTTGAGAGCATGCTCCCTTTCATTTCTTGAGCTATTATTGTAATATCAGTTTATTATCAGTTTACATGTGGTAGTGTCTCCATATGACTGTGCAGTCATAAATAGGGTTCATATGTGTAGCAATGTTCTCTTGTACATTTTCCTTGAGGATTGGTATTGTTCATCTTGAGCATCATTTCCCTCAATATTTTGTATACATTTGCAGCTGCTATTATTATAATGAGATGGCTATGAGTTCTACATCATTTTCAGAAGTTTGAGAAATTTACCCTTCATGCTTATGTTTTTTATATTGTTGTAGCTCATTCCCTTGAGCAAGATATTCCTGAAGGAAGAAATATTTACATAGCTATAGGCAGAGTCTGCGTAAGGGCTAGGAAGCCTCCGGTTCTCATCCTCTCTTTAGAGGTGAAATAACTGGTAAAATCCATCTCAGTCCATCTCTGACATAGCTTTGTTAATATTTTCGACAAAGGAACATTTTAGAGGTGAAAAATTCTTCTGATTTCCATTTCCAGACATTACAGTGGTATCGGAGCATCTTTCTTGGCTCAGCCTGTGGCCTTCAAGCTCAAGAAAGAAGAAATCAAGATGATGAAGAGGATGAGCTTGTTCTCATCAGTTTTTAGATCTGGAAGGAACCTCTCCAAGGAGGTTGAGGATAAATAAGAAAGACAGGAGGAAGGACCCTGCACTTCCTATTCTCATCAAGAAGGAGAAAAAATTTTGAGCAGGAAGAAGACTCCATTTTATGATGGAGGAAAAGGGGGTAAACTTACAATGCTTCTTCCTAAACCTACATAGAGTATTCATGGAGATCTCAAGGAGATTAGGAGGGAAATAGATGAAAAATCCCTAAGAGGGTTTGATACTAAAGAAAACTCTAGATTTGTACATAGTGGGTACGAGCATTCAGCCACACACTATGAGGATCAACGCAGCCATAGTCCCAACAGTCCCATGATTCTTTTACCTACATGACATATGATGATCAACATAGGAGGAGATGCACCAGCCATATAGAGATGGGGGAATCAGCACAGCTACCCTTTTTTCCTTTATGGATGAGAGGAGATTCATATATGAATCCCTCAATTGATATGAGCAGAGAACATGGTAAGGGTGTACATTTCTTTTCACATGATCATATGTATAATATATGTATGCATCCCTTAACCACACACATGCAGGAGAATGTTCCAAGGAGGAGCATAAACTTTGCTAGACCTCGTGGTTTACTAAGGGTTTACTAAGGGCCATAAGCATGGCTAATGGCCATTATCTTGGAAGACTTGGGGAGGGTAGAGGTCATGGAGGACATGCTCAAATTTTAGCAGATATCATTTACCTTCCCCAAACATGTGAGGAGATTGATGCAATGCACTTGTGGTTGAGCAGCCACAATTTTTATCAGTCTCTATGGTAGCGGAGCACTAAGTTGCGCTGGTTACACTTGAGGGACCATTTTCCTTCTCATTTGTTACACATGGAAGCAAGCATGATGCTCCTATTTTCTCCCTACGATTCTATTTTTCATGCCTCTATGAGGAGCAGGATTGAGGAGGAGACACATAGGATGGATGTATCCATTGAGGGAGGAGTCCCTTACATCTTTTGCATTGCATGTTATAATGGGAACATGAGAAATGGTATGGCCACTACAACAGCAACAATTTTTTATTATGAGGTGAGCCGTATGATGGGTATGAGACCATATGACGATGATTCCCAACTCATCACATATGGAGATGTTTGGGACAGCATGTATTGCAGGGTTGGGGGAGAGACCTTGAGATGTCCAGCCTTCTTCTTGCCAGTTGATGGCAACATTATTGCAGCCCAGGATCAGTAGACACTCTACACTTATCTTAAGTGGAGAGAGGGACAGCATGGGGTAGACTATATGGTCTACCATGTGCAGATTTTCAGCCCACCTTCTTCACTCGAGCCAAAGGTGGATGACAGTTTTCCTAAGTTTCCTAGTTGGGAGGTGACTTGATTTGCATGGCACATATCTTGGGGATGGATGGACCATATGGGGGAGATAATTCCCATTATATTTTAGACTCCATTCATCAAGGAGGGACCTTTAGACACCACTTGCTATCCTCTTGAGCATTATACCTTACATAATGAGGGCTTGAGAGCTGCTTGCATGGTAAGGAGGAGCATTGTGGAGGATTGGATTGATGAGATAGCATCACTGCACTTGGAGGAGATCATCATATAGGGATGCTACAAGTAGAGGAGAAGAATACACAGTCTATCCTTTCACTTGCTTGAGGGAAAGCAATATTTGGGAGGGGAGGACTATAATGTTCCAAATTTTTGCAAATAAATTGAAACATTAATTTTTTCTCATATTATCTAGGAGATAAATAAAATGGGTGAGGAGACCCATTTTCATAAATAAAATTCCACATGAAGTGGGAAGGGATCCATGGAGTAGCCATTTTTGCACCTACTAGTATGAAAAGGGGGCAAACACATGAGCATGAGGCCATGTTGACCAAGTCAACAGCGCAGCTTGAGAGGGTGTAGCTTGCCTGGGAAGTCAGCACAGTTAGAAAGGGAGGAAATTTCTAGAGGAAGGAAACCCAAATTGGGTGGCATCCATGGGATAGAGACATCATTTTGCATATAAGGAGGATGAGGCAGCCATAGAGATTATTATTGAAGATTTGGACTTTAAGTCTATTTTCAATCTCCAGCTGTTCAGCTGAATTGCAGTGCCTTTGGCACAAGGGATTCCTATTTAAGAGTTCCTCTGATCTTCATTTCTCCATATTCAGGCATTTGGCCATAGCCACTTCTTCATCTACAGTGCAGTCACTAGGTTGTGTTGCAAGTGTTGTTGTGGAGGATATTCCACAACACCATTCCTTGGATCATTTCTCATAGGAAGGAGTTCCTATTCTTTGGGAGGATTAGCAGGGAGGATTTCTAGAGTTGATTTGCATATTTTGGCAGAAGGCCAAGCTTCTCCCACCTTCATCAGCGCAGTCCCTTCAAGAGACTGCGTTATCTCAGAGTTTGTCTGCAGTGGGGGATTGCTCCACCATTTTTGAAGAAGATATTTCTTGTGCCGGGATCAGCCTTGAACTCAAGGAATCCATTGGAGGAGGTTGTTTCAGTTTGCAGGCCATATCCATTCTCCTCCTTGTATTGTATATTTTGAGTTGTTGTAGCTACCCAGTAACTCCGGCATTATTTTATTTTCATATTTTTTACATGTATTGTAGCCAATCCTTCTAAGGATTGTGCATCAGTGTTGTAGTAGTGTTTTTCAGGGGTTGAGAGCATTCTCCCCCTCATTTCTTGAGCTATTATTGTAATATCATTTTATTATCATTTTACATGTTGCAGTGTCTCCATATGACTGCGCAGTCATAGCTAGGGTTCACATCTATAGAAATGTTCTCTTGTACGTTTTCCTTAAGGATTGGTATTGTTCATCTCGAGCATCATTTCCTTCAAGATTTTGTATACATTTGTAGCTGTTATTATTATAATGAGATGGCTATGAGTTCTCCAACATTTTTAGAAGTTTGAGAAAGTTACTCTTCATGCTTATGTTTTGTATATTGCTGTAGCTCATTCCCTTGAGCAAGATCTTCCTGAAGGAAGAAATATTTACATAGCTATAGGCAGAGTCTAAGTAAGGGCCAGGAAGCCTCCAGTTCTCATCCTCTCTTTAGAGGTGAAATAACTAGTAAAATTCCTCTCAGTCCATCTCTGACATAGCCTTGTTAATATTTCCAACAAAGGAACATTTCAGTGGTGAAAAATTCTGCTGATTTCCATTTCGGGACATTACAGGACTCTATCAATGGGAGGGAGAAGCTTCCAGATTGGGAATGACATTGGTCAAATTTGGTGTAAGAAGAATTCAGGAGGAATACCAAGGATGGATCATCTAAGAATGATGATGAAGAAGATTATGTTTTGGCTTCCAAGGTGAATAAGGGGAAGTGAAAGAAATCCTATTTCAAATCTGAGACCGGTGAAGAAGGAAAGTAACACTACATTTCCAGAGTGAGGTATTTTCACTGTCAGAAGCATCGAGATTATGCCACTAATTATCCATAAGAGAAGAAGAATAAGAAGGCTTCAGAATCTGTAGCTGGTGAGACTTTGGCCTTACAATTTAAGCTTGAATTATCTTTCATTGCATGCATGGTGTCAAGTGTAATGGGATTGGGGTGGTACTTGGATAGTGATGTTTCCTTTCACATGGCGGGAGACAAATAAATTTCTAGTTGCTTGGAGGAGAAGGACCTCCAGATGCATATCGATATGGGTGACGACGGAAGGTATGGCACTACCAGGATTGGTATAGTTGCTTTCGAGAGACAGTCATGTAAATCATTTTTATTAAAATATGTAATGCATGTACCAAGCCTGAATAAAAATTTAGTTTTAGTTGCAATGTTGGAGAATAGAGGCTATGATGTTGTTTTCAGTTAAGGAAAAGTTTTACTTTGACATAAATTAATAGGAGAAGCCAAGAATATTGGGATTCATGTGAAGAATATCTATAAAATTGATGTAGATGTGATTTCTACAAAGCTTCCAACCATCGGGAAGTGTGAGAAAGCCATGCAGTTGTCCCTTCAGAGGAAGATTGATTTGCATGTAGATGATAAACTCTTGGTTCCAAAGAATGAACCTCAATATGTGGAACAACCACATGTGGAGGATCATGGAATGGAAGAAACCACTCAAGTAGAGAAATTCAAGCCAGATGGGTAGAGGGAGTGCATGCAACTATACCTGTAGGTGTGAGGTGGGGCGATGTGTAGAATTAACCCCAAGAAGAAATTTGGGCAGGGTCCTAGAGATGGAATGTTTCATGGATCAAACTTGGCTATGAGGATCCCATAGAGAAGGAGTATCAGGATTAGATAGATTGATGGATTCAGATGTTTGGAGAAAAAAAATTAGACTCACAAGTGTCAGATACTAGAGCACATATCAGACTTAGCAATAGTGCAGAGTGCATGGATGCAGATCTCAATAGCGCAGAGAGTTCAATAGATAAGTGCATCAGCTAGTAGCAATCATAAGACTCTTATGACAGATGAATTATGTTGATTCAGTTGTTTGGATGCTGTTTAGTTTCAGAAGTGTTGCATGCAAAAGTTTCATATGCGGGAAATGTTAGAGAAGTGTTGCATGCAAGAGTTTCATCTACGAGAAACACTAAATAAGTGTTGCATGCAAGAGTTTTATTTCACATGCAAGATTTTCATGTCACATGCAAGGACATTCATTTCTTGTTGAGAGGGAGTGTTGAAGTTTGCAATTAGAAATAGTGAAATTGGCATAAAAAAAAAACATGATAACACCTACAGTAGTGTGGGACCAATAGGTCCTAGCAACACCTACACTAGTGTGGGACCAATAGGTCTTAGTAGCACCTACACTCGTCTGGGCTAAATTTGGTGTCGTGTATATTTTAATTTTCCTTAATTAAATTGGATAATAAAATGTAATCTTATCTCATAATCACTTGTAATAGCTAACTGGGTGTGATAAACTTTGTTGGCCAATGAATTTCTAGTTGAGGGTAGTTGGTGAGGCATGCAGAGTGACTCTATGTGTTTTAGAGTTCATGTTGTAGTTAATAGCATTAGTTAATGCATGAGAAATCAATTAACTCAATCTAGGTGAGTTAAAGTCAGTTGAGCTAGTTGTAACTATTTTTTGCACTAGTGAGAGATCAAGTGAATTAAATATTATTTAATTCACAATCAGTGATCTAACATGCAACTGATAATTTACTATTATTAGTTTCATGCATGTCAATTCCAATGGAGACCCAGTTGAGACAAAGGTTAAAGGGAATTTAAAGATCAGTTGTGATATTAGCAGGTTGCCCAGATGCAGTTAAAACACCACCAGATGCCCAAGATACTCAGCACAGTTGAGAAATGCTGAAATTCCTAAGGAATAGGGATTTCATTCCTCATGAATTGTGTGACCAAGGCAGGCTGAAGAGAGGCTTATAATTGGCAAATTATTGGCCAGATTTTTTCTAAATCAGTGTGAGACGATAGGTGGATTGAAGGAGACTCTTGTGAGAAGAGTGCATTGTAATTTTTTCATGATTCTTTGTGGAATATAGAATATATGATAGAGGGGTTTTGAGTAGCAAGCTTTCCCTTGGAAATTATCTGTGTTGTGGTTTCATTGATTCTTCTTTGCTTCATGTGTTGGTGATTCTGTTTAATTTTTGTAATTGATTTGTAGAAGTGATTCAGTATCTACATTTAGTACATTTTTAGATCAAATTGAATTCATGATATACATATTATTTGTATAATTTCTATAGTTCGAGGCGAACATCAATAGAGTTTCATACATGTAAGAGAGAGGGGGCATCATGGATCTGGGGATTTACATGATGTACATGGTATTGATATTAAATGTGCATGTTTTTAAATGATATTTCAATATAATACTATGCACATACATGTCTATACAAGTATGTAATTTATTTTTATCAATTTAGCCAGTTAAATTAATTTTTAATAAATTTTATTTTTTTAGGAGTTTGGAGGAAAAGAGTATCTACTTAATCAATGGAGTGCCATGGTTCACACAATCATGGTATGGTTAATATATATATATACACACACACACACACACTTTTAAATGCTAAATAGGTAGAATTGTATGTATGTACATTTATATATATTTGAATTGATTAGAAATTCTACTTTTTGTTTATGAAGCTTTGCTCTTCTCACATGAGGGTGCTGGTCATGGTAAACATTCCCCTGGTGGCCAATCAATAGGTGGTGGCCAATTCCATCAGGGTGGTGGTACACATTCCTCTGGTGGCCAATCAATGGGTGGTCATACTAGTTCTCAACCATCTCCAGGTGGGAATGATGGTGCTTAGCCATCTCGAGGTCACCATCAATCTCAATATTATTATTATTATTATTATTATTATTATGGTAATTTACTTATATAATTTTTTTTTATGTCAAAAAATAAATTTGTACATTTCTTCACATGTTTTTTTATTTATATATAATTTTATATATTGATGCAGAGGGTTAAAATGTTGCTATAAAAAGACGTAGGCCAAAATACGTAATTCAATAAGAAGGTTTTAAATCAACCACAACTTATCCATTTGAAATTCCAAAGTATTTACCTTGGGAAACAAACATCCAAAAATTCACATTACAAAAGAGTGAATGTCAATATCCAAAATTGAGGAAAGATCTTGGAAGTTTGAATCTCCCTGTAGAGAGTCGAGAAAAATTAGTAGTGGTTACACACTCCCTAAGCAGATTTGCATATTTTAAAAAAAATCTTAGGCCAACTGTCTATACCCTTGTAGAAATGATGAGACAGAGAAATGAAGTAGTAATGGGTCACGATACATGGGCCATTTTTAAAAACATGCTTACAAAACAAATGGAAAAATATCTGTTTAATTTCAAAGAAGAGCCAAAAAAATATTTTGAAAGTGTAATATTTCAAGCACCCTAATATAGCCTTCCATTTATATGATAGAAATCTTGCAACCTATGGAAATATACCATGAAATGATGTTGTTCCTGTTTATTTTGAAAAATTATTTTATGCATAATTCTTTCTTGGAATTAAACCCAATTATAATGACCTTCATTCTGAATTTTTTTGTCCTGTGAAAGGTCTATTATGTGACCATAAGCGAACTAAGCGTGATACTAAGATACCTCAACCTGCGCCACCTTTGGTAAGCTAACCTCCTTGTGTGGAAGTGTTGCGGTCAGTGATTGATGCCACTTCTTAAATTAGTCAAGAAGCAAGGGATGCCATTATAGACAACATTCACACTGGACCTGGTGGAATTGATATTTGTCTGAATTGATAAAGAGCATGAGATAATTCATGTGATAATTTTTTTATATAATACTGATAAGGAGATAGAAACCATGAATATTGAAGTGTTTAAAACATATGCAAGGCATTGTCGCAATGGTTGGGGGGACTTAGTTCTTCATGAGGAAGAGGGTGTGGGATCGGTATGTGTTAATGGTTAGGGTGGATATTGAAATGTAATTTGTAATATATATACATATCTATGTGTGTGTGTCTGTGTGTGTGATTCTAACATAAATTTATCATATGTTTAGCATTTTCAGTTTACACACATGTTGAATGAAAATTTTGATAATATCATTGTCCAAGGTTTAGGTTTTGGCAATCTAGATGATATTTTGGGAAATTTTAGTATTTTTTAAGAGTTCATGATGTTGATGTACAACTATTATTCTATTATTATATAGACCTATCATGAGGTTTATATTAGAAAGAATTAATCATGTGTACAAATTTATATAATTAAATGTTAATGGACTCTGCTTTTGTCTGGTGTTTTTGAAATGGAGCCACCATCATCTTCCCTGTTAGGAGATGTTCCAGATGTGCCTAATAATCCACTGTCACCAGTATTCAATTTTTTACTTATGTTTCAATTATAAATTGAAGTGCAAGTTTCATTAAAAATGATGTAGATATTGAGTTATTTTAGAGTTATAAATTTTTTGAATTTTAGGTTTATGGAGAGGAATTATGTTCTTCAAGGAATTCAGTGATGGAGTCAATGATGGGGATAAGAACATCCAAACAATTTGAAGAAGTTGAATAACATTTTTTTAAATAATTTTCTTTATTTTGTGCATTTTCATTTGCAAAAAATTAAAATTTTAATATATATATATATATATTCAATTAGAACCAACACGGGACAATGGAGGGGGGACTACATGAGTTATTGCATGAAATTTTAATTTTTTTTGTTAATTTTGTTTTTCTTTAATGAATTTTTACATTCTCGTTCAATTTTAAAAGATGAAATTTTAATTTTAGTACATACATAAATTTCTTATTCATGTATATATATGAAATTACACATGTTCTGTAGGTTCCCCATTATTGAGATGAGAACACAAGGAGGCTCGAAAATACATTTCCACCAAATTCTCTATATTGATGCACAACATTTTATTTAATCTAGTTTTTTTTAGTACATGTTATATTTACTTTTATATAACTTGATGCATGCGTAATATTTTACTTTCAAGAGTATTTTATATCTAGTACACATGTGTTATATTTATTTTTATTGAATGATATAAAATTTTGATATATTTTACATTTTCGATAGTTTCATTGCCTTTACAAATGATTTAAACCTTTACTTTTATTGAATGATTTTAAATTTTGGACCTTGTGATATAATTTGTACATGATTAACATTATGTGTGTATATGTCTACAATTAATTTTATCATTTTAAACTTACATGTTTTCCTCCATTTGTTGAAATCTATTATTAAGAAGGATTAATGTTAGGCTATGATCTTTCAATTTTAGTATAGTTACATAATTTTTGTACCATCAAAACTATGTATATGTATATGTAGAAGCTGAATTTGATAATTTTAAATTTACTATGTTTAATGAAAGATTACTACTAAGAAGTGTATTTCCTAAGCTACATGACAAACACTTTGAATAGAAGCAAAGTAATAATGTTGAATGATGAAAAATCTACATTGAAACTAACACATGTTCACACAATTCATTATATATTTATAGATGTGTTGATTTTAGTGTACATTTCAATTTATAGCACATTGATTTGAATGCATAAGTTAATTACAATTTCTATTCAAGTAATTTTAATGTGAGTTCAATTTCGATTTTTATTTTAGTTTTTTATGTGAATTTCTATTTTGATTTCTTTTTCTATGTCAATTTATTTTCAATGTAAATTTTGTTTTCTATTCAATATTTAATGGATTGATTTAAAATGTACACTAAAAATGGTTGTGTTCAATGCAATGACATTACTAGTCAATTTCTATCAACAATGGAAATTTATCTTAAAATTAAGAAACCTTGACTAATATTACTAGTCCCTAATTTACAAATTAAAAAAAAAATTGGAAATATTTTTGTAAACAACTTTAATTTTCTAATGATTTTCGTATTCTCTATATACTTTTAAATATGTTAAAAGTAAAACAATTTTATGCAATAAAAATAAATCATTTTCTTAAAAATAATAATATAGAAATTCATCAAACTATTTCCTAAAAAATCATATAATATTAGCTTACCTACTAATACTAGTCATTAAATTCTACCAAATTTATATTCAAATTTCTAAGCCAATTTCCATTACAATATCTTGCTCAAATTATTTTTTCTAACTTATATATCAATTTACATTTACATTTATTTATCAATTTACATAGTTTGTAATATTAATATTACTTAAATAAAATGTACACACAAAGGTTTCCATCGAAACTTAACCACATCATATAAGAGCCTCACCTCTCATTTCTTTGAGTTAAACGAAATCGAATAAATATATTGCCTAACTACATAAATAGATAAAAGAAATCACTACAAATTATATGTTGTGCCTTAATTGATGTATGCATGGATGATGTCACTATCCATGTATAATGCAAAATTTCCCTTAATTTCCTAAAATTTAAGAAATGACATACAAATAATCTTATAGTAGATGTATGAAATTATCTCTAATTATAATTAAATTATTTCTAATCTTTAAAATTAAAAATAAGTATACTTTTTTTAATTTAATTTAATTTCTAAATTTAATATACAAACTTGAATGGAGCATGTTGGATTTGAGGGTGAGGTGTTTGGAAGATCAACGATTGAGATAAGTAATGACCTGAAACCCTAGGGTTTCCTCTGCGCCCCCACAGTGGGCACCGTCACGGCTCCTGATCTTCCCTTGCAGCATGTGCTATCGCGTTATTCCTATCTCAGCCTGCCATCCACATGGAAGAAATCAGAGGGGGGGCTACCATCACCCCCCACCCCCCAATCTCTGGAAATCCCGTTGACTTTGCAGCAAAGGAAAAATCTGACAAATCTACAACGGCCTAGGTGCGGAAGTCTGAGGCTAACAAATCTACGCCTCCATCTGCAAATTATACCCAAGAAGGGGTCAATGCCAATGAGAAACACACGGTGAAATCTTCTACCTACATACCAATCGAGCCCAAGAGGCCTGAGATCTACTTCCCTGCCAAGAGAATCAACAGCCGAATCCAATACATGCATGACCATGCCCTTATAGGAAAATTCATTATGTTTTGGCCTACTAAAAAAGCCCTATATAGATGGATGAGTGCCAAATGGAAGCCAAAGGGACAAGTCACCCTTCAGCTTGGCCCCAAAGGCTTCTTTAACATCATATTCACCTGTCTCGATGACAAAAAGGAAGTCATGGACGTAGGGCCTTACTTATTCAACGCAATAGGGATTTTTCTTCAAGATTGGGTGGAACACTTCAACCCTAACAAAGAATACTTCAACTAGGCACCAGTATGGATCCATCTCTACTCTCTGCCACAGGAATATTGGGAGGAAATCAACCTCAAGGTGGTCGGCAACATCTTGGGAACCTTCATCAAAGTTGCAGAAGAAACAAAGCATAACTAATACACTGCCTATGCCTGCATCTATGTGTATATGCACCTCGTGAAATCTCTCCCTGATTCGGTAAGTTTATGGCATGAAAATTTTGAATGGATCCAATCTATTTTCTATGAACATGTTCCTTTTCGCTGTTGCAAATGCCACATGTACGACCACTTGTTCAGAGATTTCCCTCAAAGCCCTCTTCCTAATCCTCTGGGAAACTCCAAATCCCCTCATCTTGACAGCTTCACCAAAGTTTCTCCTCACAAAAGGCATGCAAAGAAAAACTTCGGACCCCCTGGTCCTTCTCAGGCTTCCACCAGTAATAGCTCTGAACCCTCAACCAGCAACAACTTCCATCTCCTTGCCAACCTCAATCTGGAAGATGTCCAACCCTCGCTCCCCCAGAATCAACCCCTAGTTTCTCCCCCGCTTTTGAATCTATTCTGCCTTTCAACACTCCACTCCCTGACCTTTTAGCATAGTACAAGCTACATGAAAATGCTCCAAAGGCCAAACAGATGAAATCTCTGAGCTCCCCCACCACTCATCCGTTGTCTAATCCCACTAAGTCTTATCCCAATATGGAGCTAGACCCTCAGATCTCCTCCAATAAAATCAGTTCTCTGGTAGATGGCACTTCTCTTGCCTCCATCTCCTATATGATTAAGGAACCAGAATCCATCGATTTTGGGGATCTTGATCTCACAATATTGGAAAAAGCTTGCAGATCCAAGGAATTCCATACCATTCCACCAAGGTAGATTGATAGCTTGGAGGAGGCCATTCTCAAAGCTCAGTTGCTCAAATGAAGTGCCCATATAGGGGTCTAGGGGGAACACATACCAAGAGAAACAATCAAAATCATCAGAGAATCAAGAAATAGAGGAATACCGATGGATATTCAACGACTGATAACCCTAGGGGATCAGCTGGTTGAATTTGGCAGATATCCTAAATTGACAAAGTTATTCAAAGCTCTGAATCAAAATAGTACATGGTGAAGCTTACATCCTAGAACATTTGAGGGATTAACAACCCCTCTAAGTTCCGTATGATAAAAAATTGTATTAGATGCTATAAACCTTCCATCTTCTTTATGCAAGAAACTAAATGTACTAGCTCCACCTTCCGTTCCATTTTATCTCGCCTTTGGCTAGGTTGTAATACCATGGTTGTTAACATGCTCAGAGCCTTTGGGGGTCTCGCTATTGCCTGGAATCCTTCCCTCCTCACCCTCTCTGATTTCCACGACTCCCATCACTTCCTTCAGGGCACCTTCCATATCATTGGCACCAGCCTTAAGGGCCTCCTCACCAATTGTTACTTTCCCCAAGTCTCCTCCCGCAAGATCCAGCTTTTAGATGACCTAGCCTCCCTATCTATTTTGAACCCCCACCCCGTTTGGATTCTCGAATGCGATCTTAATATGATTACCAGCCTCAGAGAAAAGCATGGGGGGCATTCTCTCTTGGAAGCTGACAGTCTGCAGTTCAAGGATTCATTCTCCATAATCACCTGATTGACATCCCCACTTCCAATGGAATCCACACTTGGAACAATCACAGGAATGGACATCAGCATATTGCATCCAGATTGGATCGTTTCTTCCTCTTCCATTCAGTCATCCACACTAGAGGAGACATTTTCTCCTCTATCCTCCCAGCTGTTGGTTCTGATCACTTTCCCATCTAGCTCCATTGGGAAAGACCTGGTCGCGGAGTTCAAAAACCTCTCCACTTCGAGCAATTCTGGCTACCCCATCCCAAATTTTGAGAAATGGTAGTAGATTGGTGGCACAACATCATCCCCAATGAGTGCTCCAATATGTACAAGGTTTAGCAGAAGCTCAAGAAAATAAAAGCCAGAGTAAAGCACTGGAATCAACTCACCTTTGGCAACATTTTCAAGATTCAACATGATCTGGAGGCCAAAATGGCTGATCTTTAGCAACGGCTCATCAACTTAGAATTCTCAGAGGAGCTTGACCAATAGGAAAAGCAGCTCAAGAATCAGATTGAGGAATGGAAAGTGCAGGAGGAGATGCTCTGGAAACAAAAATCTAGAATTCACTAGTTAAAAGAGGGTGAGAAGAACACAAAATTCTTCCATCGATCCACCACTCAAAGAATAATGGTCAACAAAATATCCATCATAAAAAATGGGCAAGGTATCAATCACGATACGCATGAGGAGATTGAATAAGAACTCCTCAACTACTTTGAGGAAACTCTGATGGAGCCGCCTCTAAACTGACAGGAAGCCATCAATAAGATCACTCAACACATTCCTTCTATGATCACTGAGGACCACAACCAAATGTTAATTAGACTAGTCCAAATGTAGGAAGTGGATCAGGCTATGGCCGAGCTCAAAGTAGGGAAAGCCCCCAGTCTGGACGGCTTCACTACCAATTTATTCCACTTATTTTGGGAAGATATTAAGTCTGAAATATGGATGTTGGTTGAAGAATCCATATCTATGCAATGGATTCTACCTACTCTCAACGCCACTTTCATCACTCTCATCCCCAAAGAAGAGGAGCCAACAAATTCAGACCAATTTCCCTCTGTAATGTTCTGTATAAACTGGTCTCGAAGGTGATTTCCAATCGTATTATGCCCCTGCTACCTCTTCTTATCTCCCAAGAAAAAACTGGCCACATTGAAGGTCGCCACATTCTTGATGGCATCATTCTCACTCATGAGTTAACACACTCTCTGAAGACCTGCAAGATTATAGGTATGTTACTCAAAATCGACCTCTCCAAAGCCTTTGATAAGCTCAGTTGGGAGTACATTCAACAAATGTTGGCCACCTTTTGTTTTAGTCAAACATGGATGTGCTGGGTTATGAGCCTCATCACCCCCTTGATGTTTTCCATCCTAGGGTTGTAGGGATTCATTCGACTGTTAGAAACAGTCTTGGGAGGGAGTAGCAGAGTATTTTGTAATGTAGTAGGCTGGGAGGAGAAATTTTGGACTGTAACAACCATTGAGCTCAGTGTATGTCACTAGTTTTCCATCAATTAATCAAGCAAATTTCATAGGATCCTGGTCTATTACTACGGGTGATGTTTTTCTTATCACATTGTTTTATTACATTTTTCATACTTTTCAGTTCTTCTCGCTCACATCAGAAATATGGCATAGGATTTACCCTTGTTAGGTACCCTATGTCTCTGCTCTCTTGCCTTCAATGTTTCCTTCTGTATGTGTTATCTGAGGATTGATTTCAAACTAATTTAACCAGTGTAGTAGTTCCATATGCTACTAGCTGATGTATGAATTAATGAAATCTGTCTTTAGTTGTTCTTATTGGGTTTAGGCTGGAATATTTGGGATACTGGGGATTAGAGTTAGCCCTGTCCACTAGGATCCTTGTGCGACCAGTTGGCCTTTCTAAGATCTCTTGCTGGTGTCAAAGCATTGAAGGTTCAAAGTCCTTCTCTAATCTATGTACCCTGGCTCTATTAAACTTATCTTTGTTTTCCCTTGGAGCATGCTAAAGCAGTCCTCGAGTTAAATGACCTCTGGTCTGATCTATAAGCTGCCCCTTTGTCCCTCCATTGAAAGATGCCTTTGAGTATGTCCAAGAAGGTCTGGAGTTAAATGACCTATGACCTGATCTATAGACAAAAATTGGGTGTCTTTCCTTCTTTCACCCCTTTCCTTAATTTTCCATTCCATCATCTATCTAAAAAGATCCTTTAGTATAGATGACTTTCCCTCTGAAAGCCTTGGCTAGTGGTCTGTAAGTAATTCCCTTTCATGACTCCATAGCCCAATGGATGGCACTTTATTGATCTATCCTTTTTACTGAAACATCCTACTGCCTTGCTCCTTTCCTTCCATTACCTTCTCAGTCTATGATCTCATGACTCAACCCAGCAACCAACCAACCAAATCATTTAAAACCCCCTCTGTGCTTCATAACTAGCCTAATACCTCATATTGAGCTTCAAAGATATATCATTCTTTGTATTTATGGAGAGATCCCTCTCCGGATCCAGGAGGGCTAGGTCTTAGGATCCCAAAGTGGTTCTGATGTTGTCTCATCTTTTGGTCTTACCAATCTGGCCAAAACATGGGAACCCCAACATAATGACGACTCCACTGGGAAAAAGACCACTTAGCCTAGATTGGATTTTAATTACTGATGGTGGACAACAGCCTGCTCCAAATAGTCAAATTCATCCACCTGGCGAGTCCACACTCCATAACTCCAAAAATACCAAATGACTCCATTGGTAGAAGACTCTGAACTGGTTGAGAAGATGCGGTGACCATATTTGCATGAAAATGGATCCAGACATGGACAGAGATACAAGGCTAGATACTTTGTGTGAACAATTAAATGGGATAGAATAAATGTTTGGTAAAGTGCTGGAGATGTATATGGCTAATCTGAATGCAAATGATGATTATTTAGAATAGCCCACGCTTCTTCCAGAAAAAGAACAAACTCAAGACCTAGATAATGAGAAAGACATGTATGATGCTTTAAAATCTATGGAAGATGAAGAGGAAAGTGATTAGGAACCGCCTGATCACCTTTCTATGTCTTGTACGATGTTGACCAGAGAATATCATGACCTATTGGCAAAAGCTAATAGGGAATGTTACTTTGAGGAAACAAGAGACCACATAGAATATGTAGAATCTAATGTGGAAGAAGAAACCACTCATGAGCCTTGTAGTCTAACCGACTATCATCATGTTCATGAGGATTTGTTTGAATCAGAAAGAGATCAAGAAACATCAGAATATCCTCACGTTTTCCCTGCAAGCACAACTGAAGATATTATAGAAGAGGTTCAAGAAGACATCCTGCCTCCAAATTAGATAATACAAGAAACAGAGAGCTACTACACTTCTGCTCAAAGAGACACAAGAAAATATTCCCCTTTGACAGAAGAAGAGATTGATCAGATATTAAATCGGCAGTCCACCTCTAAATTCTTTTATAGAGCTCACACTCCTTCTCATTCATCTCCTGAGTTTGATTGTACATATCCAGAAAGCTCCTCTGAGAATCAGAATGAAGAAAGACCTGTTGAACGTCCAGAATGGTTGACTTGGTTGAGCCAACCTATTTATGACACTGATGAGGAGAGCTACAAAAGTATAATAGCAGATGAAGATTCCTTGAATATTCATTCTGCTTTACCACAGATCATCAGCGAGACTGGAAACCAGCAGCCTTCCTTTTCAGAAGATGAGGAGGAAAACAAGGATCCTTTTAAGACTTTCAACGCTCCATTATGACCTGTAAATTTATACCCATTCGAGTCCAAAACTCCTAAAGAAATCAAGTTTTTCTTTAGTTGAAGTACATTCCTAACATTATATAATGTTTTAACTATATCACCATACATTTTAATTTTTACATTTCCTATCCCAACAGTCTGACAAGATGCATTATTTCCCATCAACACAGAACTACCATTTACAGCTTCATATGAAGTAAACTAACTTCTGTGTGGAATCATGTGATGAGAAGAACCAGAGTCTAATAACCAATTTTCAAGATCTTGAGAGACATCATAAATAGGTAGAACTTTAGCAGTTAAAAATTCATCAATCATAGCTGAATCATCCCGATTTGCTTCCTTATTCTGGTTTTTGGAATCCTTCCTGTTAGTCCCCCTATAAATTTTGACAAGCAAACATGGGGCTAAAGGTTTTTGAGCCTTCAAGGAATGCATTTCCTCTGAAAGCACATCATCCTTGAAGCCTCCTTGTGCCTTTTGTCCTTTGATAAAATCCCCTCTGCTGATTCCCATTATAAAGTCTCTATGATTGCAAAACATTGTCCTCCAAAAGGCCTACATTTATCCCTTGTATCCCTGCTAAATGTCCCTTTCAACCCTTTTTTCCCCTTTGTTAAAGTTCCCCTTTTTACCTTCTAAATCCTCCCAAAATCCCCTTTAAATTCTACACATACCCCTTATTCGACCAAATAACTCCTTTATCCCTCTATCGTTTTCCCTTTGGTCCTAATTTTCATTGAAAACGGGCCAAAAAACCCATTTCTCACCGTAGGACAGGCCTAGCCCACTTCGGCCAGCCCCCTAAAACCATTTCCCACGTGAACTGGGCGCTAGAACCTGATGCTAACCCGAAAGGCACTTATCGCAAATTTGTATCGGAAGCGTTTTGAGTCGTCGATCTATACAGATCGGATGGTCGTCGCAAGTTCCATAGCACCCGTGGCCCACTCCGTTTGCCCCTAAAATTGCATCACAACCGTCCATTCAACCCACAAGTCAACGTTCCATATTTCACCCGCCCCATGGTCCCCGCAAACGCGCCCTATTCAAAATCTGTTGGTTTCCATCGCACCGTCTTTGGGAGGTAGGTGGTATTTTTCATTTCGGAGCGATTGCACTCATCGCATGATGCATGGCTCCGTGCAATATTCATAAACTGCCCTCCATCGTGCATTAAAGTTCGTCCACAGATCTGGCACGATATTGTTGTACACCATCTGATCTGGGGTGGGCCATCCGACGGCAGTCGCAACACGAAGTTGCACGGGAGTTAGCCAAGGCAAACAGTACCCCTGGCCCACCATCCATCGCCCTCCGCTACATTTTCCACCATTGACCTCCTCCTTAGATTGGATGTTCCAGATTCGATCACCCCCACCTTTGACCATTTTACCCCGCCAGTACTCCACGTCACCCATTTTCATCGCTTTTCCCATTTTGTTGGTATTACGCCACCTGTCCTCCAGGTTTTCGCCACGTGTTCTCCGCCACCCCTGGTCTATATTTAGTCAATTTCTCTATTTTTCATCATTTTGCATCCATTCCCACTGTTTCCATCATGATGTGCCACCATTCTGCAAGCCTCCCATTGCATTTTCCACCGTAATCCTGCAATATTCTGCCATTTCACCAGTCTGCACGACCAATTTCATCATCCCCACTGCGTCCACCCTCTCCATGCATTGTTTTCTTAACGTGTTTACGTGTTTTGCAGGGTTACGGGCGGCGAAAAACCGCCATGATTCAATCTCTGTTACAGTGACAGAGAACGCAGCGAAGATCATGCGCAGAGATTGAAAATTATGAAGGAAGGCCTGGGAAACTGTTATGACAGGATGTGCATTCAAAGAACGGAGCTAAACTCTGTCAAACCTTCCAGAACCATTTAAAGCGCAGACTTTGTAGACAAAGAGTATCAGTGGAAAGCAGAGAGTTTAAGCTATATAATTGAAGATTGTAAGCCTTAACTAAACAATTAGAGGCAAAATACCAGATCGAAGACCCCGTGGATCTCCCAAAAGGTCCGATGCACAGAGAACCATATCATTAGGGTGTTTAAATCAGCAAAACATTTCCTCCTGAGAAAGGACATAGTACTCGTCACGATTTTAATCTACATTGTGTCCACGAGAATTTTCCTCCCTGATAGTAGTCTTAAGCTATCAGAAGCATTTGTTACATAGTATGGCAGACCTAAATCATTGTTTCGCATTTTGTTCAGTTCACCAGAGTTTTGCAGAGGTATTACAGCAAGTACATCAAAGACATACCTGGAGTAAATTATACCCTGACGAAGACCACTCTTTCATCCAAAGAGTACTGAAGATAAATGCCCAGAATTTAAACTGAATGGGACCTCATCCCTCTTGCTGCTTCTGAGTTTTAATGCTGCATTTAGTTTTTCACCTACCTCCTTTGTTCCTCTTTCAACTATAATTTCATGAAGAAAGTCATTGTTGTTGTTGTTGTTGTTTATGTTGTAGTTGTAGGGATTCATTCGACTATTAGAAACAGTCTTGGGAGGGAGTAGCAGAGTAGTTTGTAATGTAGTAGGCTAGAAGGAGAAATTTTGGACTATAATAGCCATTGAGCTCAGTGTATGTGACTGGTTTGCATCAATTAATCAAGAAAATTTCACAGGATCCTGGTCTATTACCACGGGTGATGTTTTTCTTATCACATTGTTTTATTACATTTTTCATATTGTTCATTTCTTCTGGCTCACATCAGAAATCTGGCATAGGATTTACCTTTGTTAGGTACCCTATGTCTCTGCTCTCCTTGCCTTCAATGTTTTCTTCTGTATGTGTTATCTAAGGATTGATTTCAAACTAATTTAACTAGTGTAGTGGTTCCATATGCTGCTAGCTGATGTATGAATTAATGAAATATGTCTTTAGTTGTTCTTGTTGGGTTTAGGGTGGAATATTTGGGATACTGGGGATGAGAGTTAGCCCCGTCCACTAGAATCCTTATGCGACCATCTGGCCTTTCTAAGATCTCTTGCTAGTGTCAAATAATTGAAGGTTCAAAGTCATTTTCTGATCTATAGACCCTAGCTCTGTTAAACATATATCTATTTTCCCTTGGAGCATGCTAAAGTAGACCTGGAGTTAAATGACCTCTGGTCCGATATATAAGCTACCCTTTTTTCCCTCCATTGAAAGTTACCTTTAAGTATGTCCAAGTAGGTCTAGAGTTAAATGACCTCTGACCTGATCTATAGACAGAAATTGGGTGTCTTTCCTTCTTTCACTTTCTTTCCTTAATGTTCCATTCCATCATCTATCTAAAAAGTTCCTTTAGTATAGATGACTTGCCCTCTGAAACCCTTGGCTAGTGGTTTGCAAGCAATTTCCTTTCATGACTCCATAGCCCAATGGATGGCACTTTCTTGATCTATCCTTTTTACCGAAACATCCTACTGCTTTGCTCCTTTCCTTCCATTACCTTCTCAGTCTATGATCTCATGACTCAACCCAGCAACCAACCAACCAAATCATTTAAACCCCCCTTTGTGCTTCATAACTAGCCTAATACCTCATCTTGAGCTTCAAAGATATATCATTCTTTGTATTTATTTAGAGATCCCTCTCTGGATCTAGGAGGGCTAGGTCCTAGGATCCCAAAGTGGTTTTGATGTTGTCTCATCTTTTGGTCTTGCCAATCTGGCCAAAACATGGGAACCGCAACACTTCCATTCCCAACAAACTTACTTGAGGTGTCCAATTTTATTGTAGTACCAAAACTTGACTTTACACTTCTTGTTTCCCTTTCATTTTGATCTGGAATAACCCCTTTATTTCTCCCCTCTTTCATTTGACCAACCTATGACTACCATGGATTCTAGTGCAGATGTTTCAATACTGGATTTCCTTCGAAGTTCTTTAGATAACAGAGAACCCACAATTGATTCAAATTTCAAATAATAAGAAGTGCTCGAACTAATTGAAGTTATGAAGTGGTCCCATGAGTTGGGCAGAGAACAAAATAAGCTTATAGCCTTGTCTTCTTCCTGAATTTTAATTTCCATATTTGGCAGCTGGAAAATAAGTGTATTAAAAACATTTAAATGTTCTGCAACTTTTGTACCCTCCTTCATCTCAAGACTCTACAATTTCCTTTTCAAATAAATTTTATTGATCAATGATTTATTCATATATAGAGTTTCAAATTTTTCCCATAGCCCTTCAGTTGTACTCTCTTCAACAATATTAAAGAGAAGTTAATCTGCTAAGCATAACCTAATGGTATTGAGAGCTCAGGAATCCAAGTCCTCTGAGTCTGAATCTGTCATGCTTGTAGGTTTTTTCTTCACCCCGTCTAATTATTTTTGCAACCCTTGTTGCACCAGAAAGTCACTAACTCTAATTTTCCACAATTCAAAAATGTTCTTCTCGGTGAATTTCTCCACCTCAAACTTTGCATTCATCATTTTGGCTATTTCTTCCTACAAATCTTCATACCTTATTCCCCTTTTTCTTCTTCACCTATGGTTTATTTTTGGCTTCCAACATTCAGAATTTATTTATACAATAGAGTTTGTTTCAAATCTAAAAATTCCATTAAGAATCTAATCTCTTCTTGTTCTAAATTTCCATAATTTTAAAAAATATATTTCAAACCCTATTCAAATATTTTATATTCAAACCCTTCGACTTCATAATTTCAAAATCAAACTTCCAATTCAAATTTTATGTTCAAACGCTTCCACTTAAGAATCAATTTTTTTTCTTTCTTTTTTACTAAATAAATAAACAAATAAATAAATAAAAACTGAGCTATTTCTTCAATTATTTAAAATTTCTTATACAGATTTATGTAGGAACGGAATAGAATACACATATAACCATAAACACAGAGATGCAGCGGAAATAATGCTTCCTTTTATTCATATCAAATGACTGAAATATGCTTACAGACTTAATAGAAATAAATAGCTAGGGCACTGGTAGGCTTATCTCTAAGAGGAGATGTGGTGGCTACAGGTCGCTGAACTATGTTACATTGAGGCTTGGAGTATTACAAACATCATTTAAATGAGCGAGCGAGGGCATTGGTAGTGTATATTTCTGAAGAGATGTGACAGCTACATGCCCCTCCACTGTGTTACAATGAAGCTCTAAGGCCTACTTGTTGTTGAGAAACAATTTAAAACCCTAAAAATAAAAAAATCTAACCCTAAGAGATGAAGCGCCAAAACTATGGGTCCCGTTTGGGTAAATTGGTGCTTCAACTTCCTGGGTACATAAATTTGGCATCCGATCTTTGTTTGATGCACTCAATAGCTCTTTAGAAATATCTATACAAGGAATACAACTTTTATGTGAGAAACATCAGTCTATAGACCAATGTTTCTCCCGATTTACCCAAAAAAACATCATTTAGGGCCTCAAAATGGCTCCGGAAGTTTAGGACCCGAAGAAACTGCTAAAAATAATATGTTTCGATGAAACTAAAAAATTGAAATAATTGATGGTGGGGGTTCAAATGGAATATGTGGGTTGCCACCAATATCCACCTAGATAATTAATGCCCGAAAATGGCTCTGGGACTGTAGGACCCGAAAATCTGCTAAAAATAGTAAGCTGCTGGAAATGAAAATACACAAGAATTGATGGTACGGGTCGAAATGAAATATGTGGGTGGCCACTGATATCCACCTCGATCATTCCTCCCTCCTTAGGAATAAATTGTCCCCATTTCATTGAGTTCCTCCAGAAGGGGAAAACTTTTCTAAACTTGGTATTGGAATTGTCTAGAATGTCGCGGATGTGTTAGCGGACATGCTGGATGTATATGTGCCATAGGTGGGCAGCTTTTGAATGATCTGGGAAAAGTTATCCATCATCACATTCCTATTTTTTTCTAGGGCCTACTCGAGTAATATTTTGATAGGATCTCCTGCTACCTCATCTTTCTTTACTTCCACCATGGGAGGTCTTCGTGTTTTGTGAGGCTGATCTTGCAACAATTCAATTGGATCGAGCTTGAAATCCTTATACCCTGACCGCATTGAGGAAATGAAATGAAAAATAGAGAAATATTAGAACCCTCTAATACCAGTGATCCAAATTTATGCAGGAATGCAATAGAATACACATATAACCATAAACACAGAGATGCAACGGAAATAATGCTTCCATGTATTAATATCAAATGACTGAAATATTTTGAAAAAATTAATAGAGATAAATAGCTAGGCTATTGGTAGGCTTATCTCTAAGAAGAGATGTGGTGGCTATAGGGCACTAAACTATGTTACATTGAGGCTCGGAGGCCTATTACAGACATCATGGAAATGAGCAGGCCAGGGCACTGGTAGCGTATCTATGTGAAGATATGTGACGTGTACAGGCCCCTCCATTATGTTACAGTGAGGCTCGAAGGCATATTTATTTGTGAGAAACAGTGTAAAACCCTAAGCATAAAAAAACCTAACCCTAAGAGATGAAGCGCCAAAAATGTGTGTCATGTTTGGATAAATTGGTGTTTCAACTTCTCGAGAATTAAATTTGGAATTTGATCTTCATTTGACATGATAAATAGCTCGTTAGAAAGATATATCAGAGGAATCACTACAATAAAAAAGGACATTGGTGAGGGTCCTTAGCGACGGACCTTTGGGTCCGTCCACAATGTCCTTTGGTGACCAGATTGTAAAAGCTTATCCTTCCTCAAAGTTTTACTCACTAGTGAACTATTAACACCATGTTGAATCACACACATGGTGTATGAGGAGAAGAATGCACACACACAAGAGACAACACACAATGAAAGATAAGCGTGAGGCTTTCTTATTTTCCATTATACAAAGATGTACATTTATAGTACAATGGTGTGACTCTTAGTTTCACATTCCAAGGTCACTTGGACTCCATTGTGACTTTTCGCATTCCACACCTACCCATGTAGGATTAGGTGTTCCAACATCTATGGCGACCATATGTGAGGTCAGAAAAGTTGCTAAATGCATGAGCGCCATAATGACATAGGCAAGATAACTCTGAGAAATATTTGGAAAAAAATTAGTTTAGGATGACCACAAACAGGCATGGAAACTGTTGCGGTTCCGAACTCTTTAAAGCGTAAACATTAAAGGATTACTAGGGGTGTACCTCTAAAAAGGGAGACCTTCGACCTAAAAGAAGGGAGGTCTACTACTTGTGGTGGTTTTAGGTTGTCCACCAACCAAAGATGATGGTTTTAGGTTATCCACCAACCGAAAATGATGGTTTTAGGTTATCCACCAACCAAATATGATGGTTTTAGGTTATCCACCAACCGAAAATGATGGTTTTAGGTTATCCACCAAACCGAAGGTATGCTCATGGGAATCCGTATCTCTGGCTACATCTCTGAATCCGGAATGACGAATTGTGGCTCAGGCTCGCTTGAACTGTTGGCTACAACTCTGAACATGGAATGAGAGATTGTGGCTCAGGCTCGCTTGATCTGATGTCGAAGCTTGTACATGACCACCATTTTCCCCCTTGTCAGGGACAAGGTGAGATGATGGCGAAAACTCAACTGCAAGTTTACTCAATATCCGTGAACAAGTTCTAACATGTGTCGTAAACATCTTCTTGGCTGCTGATGCCCATTGCCAAGAAGCGATCCATCCAAGATGAATCTTGGTTCTTGCAGGAGGCTTGTGTCTGAAGCATCTGTCTGAAGAATGGGTGTGCCGACCACAGTGCTTGCATGGATGAAGATCAAAATAGTGATCTTTCATATGGCCAACTCGATCACAGTGTTGGCATTTCTCAATCTGTTGTGGAAGTGGAACAGGATCTGGAACAGCTGCAGGTGAACTGTCATACAGGAATCCGGCACTCTGAAATATGATGGGCTTTGTGTAATCCGGAATATGAAAGGACACATCCTTGTCATATCCAAGACCAGTTCGGTGCTTGTTGTGGACAAGCTCTTCCCAAGGTCTGATGATGGGCTTGAGAAGTGCAGGTTGAACTGCTGCATCTGCATGTACATCTGCTCTAGTACAAGGCACTGAATGTGAATCATCTGCAACTTTATCTTCTTTCTTCTGATGAGAGTCCTTCACAATCTTCTGAACAGAAACAAGTTCAGAATGGTGACTCTTTTGCTGAAGTTCATCTTGTTGGAGTTGAGATTCCAACTGCAAAAACTCAATCTTTTCATGTGCATCTTGCAAACAACTTTGAATGTTACAAAGAGCATCCTTGCTCATTTTTATCATGTCATCAACATTGGAATGAATGAGGTTATTCAACAACACTAATACCTCATTGATTTTGGCCATTTCAACAACATAGGCTCAAAAACGAAAGGGTGTCGGCTTCAACCGAGAATGCACCCGTTTACAATGTGATTCAACAACAAATACAAATGACTCAAGAAATTCTCAAAGTACAAAGTGTGCTCCTCAAATGATGGAGGGCAATCAACAATCCAACAACTCAGATTCTGATTCCAACTATGAATGAAGAGGCAAATTCACTCACAATGTGAGTTCAATACAAAATCTCTACAAAAATATGTGCAGCTGAAAACACTATAAAAGAAGCCTTTAAAGCAGCTGAAATTTTTCTTCAAAGAGTTGTTTTGAATGATAGCAGACTTGTCTTCAAATGTCAATTCTTCAGAAAAAATCACCCTTATGTCAATGCCACAAATCACAATGTAAAATCTGTAATTTTCTCTAATCAATCTGCTCACATGTCATTTCCTTTTATTTCTGCTGTTCATCTTCTCTCTCCTCTCTCTCTCTCTGCTGTTTTTTTTTTTTTTTTTTTTTATTAATTAAAAATTAATTAAAAAATAGATTAATTAAAAATAGGGAATTTAAAAAGGAATTATTAAAAAGATGGAAGGGGGGTTGATTTAATCAAAAGTGGAAAGAGGGGATTTATTAATGGGGGAGGGGGGATTTTAATTGAGGGAGGTCTATTAAATAAAAATTAAAATGAGAAGAGGAACGAATTTAAAAAGGCGGTATTATTAAAAAAAGGGGCAGTTTTAATTATGAGAGGGATATTTAATACAACGCAGAGAGCGGTCATGAGAGGCTGGTTGAGCGTATGGGAAAGAGGGCGCCGTGGGTGGAGGGCGTATTGCAATGGAGAGGGGAGGTGCCGTCAGGCCAGAGTTGAAGGGGCGGAGGGTCGAGAGACGGATGTGGGAGCCAAGAGGGATATGAGGGTTGGAGTGATAAGGAGGGGTTGGGGTCGATTGCAGAGGGGAGAGGCCACGAGTGTGTGAGCGCTTGGGAAATGAGCGTTTGCGTGTTGCAGAGTGGGTTGAGGGGGCGGTGAGGCACTGTTAAAAAGGGTAGGGCGGATGTATGAGCGCGCGGGGAGGAGAGGTATGTCAGAGTTGTGTATTGAGAGGAGGCTGTGTGGGCGTAGTGTAGGATTCGATTTTTTTTTTTTTTTTTTTTAATGTTAAAACTGCAGTAAGATAGGGGAGAGCGCTGCGAATGGGAGAGAGCGTTGTATGCGTGGCAGAGTTTGAGCGTGAGGTAGTGCGTTAAGCCGGAGGGGTAAGGGATTGAGGGTTGAGGGTTAATGGCAGAGTGTGGAAGGCGTAAGTGGTGAGGGCGTAGGGATTTGTGGAGAGAGGCGTAGGGATTTGTGTAGTATAGTTGTAGAGGGCGCGGGTGGAGAAGGGTAGGTGGAGCGTTAACGAATAGTGAAATCGAGTGGAGTGGTAAGGAATGAGCGCTGAGGAAGGGGGCCGAAAGGCTATGGAGAGTTGCAGGATCTCTCTTTTTTTTCTTTTTAATTTTTAATTTTATTTTTTAAATTACAATAGAGAGCAGAGAGATTCCAGAATTGCAGAAAGGCAGCAGAATTTTTTTCTTTCAAATATAGAGCAGAGTTTTTCTGGAACATATAGCAGTAAAAAAATCCAAAATTTTGCAGGAATCTTCGAATGAAAAACTCAGAAATTCTTTCTCATTAAAACCATAACTTTTCTTCAAAAATTGCAGAGGGCCATATAGCAGCAGAAAAACTCAGAATTCTCAGAAATCTTCCAATGAAAACTTAGAGATATTTCCAGTAAAAACCCAAAAACTTGTTCAGAAATCCAATTTAAATAGTATCCTGCGGCTCTTCAAATGCAGAATTTAAAATGCAGAAATTGCAGGACAAATGAGAATGAAAACCTTCAGATGGGTAGTGCTGCCTTTCTTCAAAACCACTGCTGCTCTTCTTCAAAACAAATTCTGAATGCTGCTCTTTCTTCTGAATGCTGCTCCTTCTTCTGAATGTTGCTCCTTCTCCAAAACCACTTTCTGAATGTGGCAAAAAGACTGCTACAAACACTTGATGCTGCAAAAAAACCAACAATTTTTGCAGATATGCATAGGCCATAAACACAAATGGCTCACTCAAAGTGGAGCAGGGCCAGCAATCGCCCGCTCCGATACCATGTTAAACACCATGTTGAAGCACACACATGGTGTATGAGGAAGAAGAATGCACACACACAAGACTCAACACACAATGAAAGATAAGCGTGAGGCTTTCTTATTTTCCATTATACAAAGATGTACATTTATAGTACAATGGTGTGACTCTTGGTTTCATATTCCAAGGTCACTTGGACTCCATTGTGACTTTTCATGTTCCACACCTACCCATGTAGGATTAGGTGTTCCAACGATGTGAGTCCTTTAAGGTCTGTCACCAAAGCCATTTTCAATGACACTTTTGTTGAGGGTCGTTAAAGGCCCATCACTAATTCTCTCTTTGGTGACACTTCTAGTGACGAACTTTTAATGACCCTCACCAATGCTCTTTTTGTTACTTTTGGTGACGGTCAAAAAATGTTCGTCATCATTGATCATTCCAATGAGTTTTTGATGATGCTATGTGCATGTTAATATATTTTTTGTCAAAAGATAACGATTTAAGACCATTTTTGTGGAGTATTTTTTATAATATGTCCAAGGCCATAGTGGTTAGTTTTAGTGAATTTTTTAAGAAATAATTAGTGTGTACCATTTCCCTCATGTAATGAC